>OY977935.1:33370849-33923349 GCA_963854355.1 Epinotia brunnichana | reverse complement strand
CCATTCCGATCATTGGTTGTTAGGCATGTCACCTGGCTCCCAAAACTGTCGGGAAACAATCTCTAAAGAGTCGGATCTCCCCTGTAATGACGTCATCAACGCTGCGGCCGCGCTTGTAAAAGTATAAATTACACCCAAACCATGCAACGTCCATACACATGTGGAGTATCAAATGAAAGCTGAATAAATTGTCAATAGTTCATTGCAAATTATATTTAAATGTATACGCTTGTTTAAGTACTATTAGCAAAAGTATTAAAAAATCAAGAAAAAATCTAAGGACTTAAAAATCTTAAGACTTTGCGGCAAAACTAGAAAAGATACACGAATGTTCTAAATAACACAAATGCAATCTAGTATTAGGTCCTTACCTATGAAATTGGCGGTGTGTATGGAGAATTTTATGAAAACTGTGATTTTCATACATTGAATTTTGCGGATTATTCAGCAATGTCAAATTCAAAGCAAACTAAATTTTGGTAGGAATATAGAAAACTTTTAAGCTACTTTACACATATCTTCATTCCTTAAAAATAGTTCGCATCATAAAACTATACGTAATTGAAACACTTAATAAAAAATTCAAACCTATTTTTTGTATTTAAAACCTTTGTTACATAGTCTTATAATGAAATTAAAAAATAATTTGGAAGTTGCAATAGAAATGAATAAATTACGTACAAAATAATATCTGTGAAAAAACCGCCAATTTCATAGGTAAGGACCTAATATTTCAGCTTTACATTTTACTTTTCTATTTTAAGACAAGAACAACATTGGGAAAATTGTGCTCAAAAAACCAACGACGCAAAGCGAGTTTTGCCAACAAGATTAATTTTATCGAAATTACAATTTTCCAGAAACCAGCACGAACTTTTAGCTGCAAAACCGCAAAGAGACAGTCTCTTAAGTGTCTAGTTCATTAGTAATGACATAATCTTCATTGCCACGGAGACTTTTTGAAAAGTGGGATTTTTACCTAACCCATGCTATATATATAAACGTCTGTTATATCACGTAAAAACTACACAAATGTGCTATCATTCTTGCCTATATTAGGATTCCATATATCCTTAAATTCAAGAGGTATTTGCAAAATAGTAGACAAAAAAAGTGAAAAACCCCGCGCTCCCGCTTTTTGAAAAGTCTAAATTAAACCCAAACTATGTTCTATCTGAATGCAAATGTTATATTATATGTGTTCGGGCCGATCGTCGGTCCGCCCGTGAACGCTACCATAATGTATTAGCGTTTAGTCTGTGGTTTTGAAGGTGACATTTGAGCTGTCCAGCTTATATATTCTGGTACTTCTCACGGATTTATTTAAGAATTTATCAGGTTTGGAAACTCCTGAACAGAGAAAACAGCGGTTAGAATCTAGGCGGAAGGACTTGTTGCCTTCTTTAATTACCAAGCTAAACGTAGTTAAGCAGTCAGCTGGTTATCAGGAAATTGTCCTTTTTAACAAGTTATCAGTGGAAATGAAGTCACTTTCTAGTGTTACTGTTAAGAACAAGCTTAAAGCCTTTTTGCTAAAGAGTTGTTTTTATTCAGTCGAAGGTTTTTGTCAAAATTGTAACAAACTAAAATAATTAAGTTATTTATTGGCTGTGTATAATTGATGTAATTATATTATTTAATTTTTTTTAATAATTTTCATTATGTTTCACTAATTAAAACTAAATTATTTAAATTGTCAGTAGTGTGCTATTTTTATTATTTTTTATTGTGAATTGAAATTTATTTCATGAATAAATATTGTGATTGTGAATTTATAACTAATTTAGAACTCGCTTTAACATACTTTGATGTAAACTTTCGAGCTTAAGGTAAGTGTACCATATTCCGTGAGTGAACATAATCCCGTGAATTCGTTTTTAAAACCATAGAATAAAATAGTTATATGATTTTAAGCAATTTTACCCACATGTGTAAACTATATTATTTGAAGATTTAAATAAATAGATTGGTAAAATATTTATTTTGTTTTTTACGGTTTTACACGCAATTTTAACGGAATTATTTTCACTTACGGAATTTGGTACACTTACCTTATGTACCTACACCTACCTATTTCAAACGCAATGTATATTGTTTTTTGAATAAAGATATGATATGATATGATATGTCACATTTTTGCTTGTAATCATTTAGCACACCACGTCAGAAAACGTGCGTAGGTTGTTTTTTTTGTAATAACTCGCTTTGCAGACACGCAGTGTTCGAGTTTTATTTGGATAATTGGTAATAATATCGCTCGCCTTGAAGGCACACGGCTGCCAGAGTGTTTGTTTGGATAATTGGTGAATTTGTGCTGTGAGCTGTGACGGAACCGCGCATGGCTGGCATGTCCCGCGGAGCCCCGGCAGCGACCACAGGAGACCTTTAACCTGACCTTGACTGGACATTTGACGGCTAACAGACAGAGTCGACACATATCGTTTCGCCGGTATTCCAGTAAGTATAAAAAGTTTGACATTTTGATTGCCATTATTGGCACTATATGACCCACGGAAATCGTGAGGCAAGTTCAGTCCGTAGCATTAGGCGAGGGACTGAACAATATGAAAGCTAATAAAATATGCTCGTTCTAACATTGTGATTCAATATAATGATACGTTTTAGAGCAATTTCAATTCCCGAAAATCTAATGTTATGAATGAATGACAAGCCAGCGTCACTTTTCTTCGCTACAATTTTGCAAATACCTCTTAAATTTATGATATGGGTGCAGCTCAAAAAAATTAACTTTCTGAAAAATAAACGCGTTGCATGGTTTGGGTGTAATTTAAACTTTTCCAAGCGCGGCCGCGGCGTTTTTGATGACGTCATTACAGGGGAGACAGACTCCTTAGAGGTTGTCTCCCGGCAGTTTTGGAATCCAGGGGACATACTAAAAGATGGCGCCGGTATCCGAAAGTGAAGTATTTGTTCGACGGAATCCCCTAACAACACGCACTATTATATAATATGTTTAAGTTGTCCAATTATTTTCATATTTATAGATCGCGCCTACTAATTAAAAAATATTTTAATGAATTATATAAAACTACTTTCGTCACACCACTGTGACGCCCGCTCAGGCGTTTAGTATGGGCACGAGCGATGTCACTATAGAGACCTCTGTACCATCCATTTCGTACGGTATTTACACCTCTACTTAACATGGCATCGCCAATCGCTCGGCCAGTGCGACCCCGGCCTAAGAGATTTTGAATTGGAAACTCAAATTTACGATTCCCACCGAACGGGCCGGACCGCGTCGCCTGGCGCCGCATCGCAACGGGTGTACGAGCACCCGACGGTAGCCGACCGCGACTTAAAAGAGTGCCGTAGGGTAGGCAATAGCTGAACAGAGTCGGTCAGATGCGACGACAGCCGAGCATAGCCATCCACGTCTGCGAGGAGCCGAATTGTAACGTCTGTATCAAAGCTTCAAATTCCTTTGGCAACTTGTAAAATTCGCGAGCTCAGGCACTCTCCAGCCCGGCCCGGTCGGTGAGAACTTCGTAAAATCGACCGCAGTATTGCGTTAAACAGAGTTCTAAGAGCCATACGAAATTAATAGGTACAGAGATTCTAGTGGTACCAGCCACGGCAGTCTTCTTATTTTAAAGGTACGCGAATCTGTACAGATATTGGCAGTCCTGTCAATTTATTCGTCCATGATTATGGGTTGAGATGAGAGTGACTCAAAATTGAGCCGCTAGGTATTACCTAGTCAGTTAGCAATGTTATAAGTGAAGTTAATGTCAGGCTTGTAAATAATAGATCGATTCAATGTGATATTTTCCTGATACTTGACGACTGAGTTTGTTTCTCACACGAACGCTTGTATTAGACCACTATAACAATAAATTAATGATTCATTCCTACTGAACGGCGACTTAAGAGGCTGACAAGACCAAATTTGTTGAAATTGATATTATTTAAGCAGTTGTTTAAGAAAAACCATTTGTTCTAGCACATCAAAAAATATATAAGTTAATATTCATCATATTTCCAAGACCGTAGACGGACTCGAAACATAATTGGATGAAATCGGCTCGATAGAAAATAATTGCAAATGATTTTAAGACCAATCGTCTTAAAATCATCTTAAACGGTTCTATGGCCTTATTTTTTTGACGTATGGGTATGCAATTAAAAACATGAAGTCCACATATTCATACCTAAACCGCTGGCGAGCTTTTTTATTTCATTATTTTCGTCTAAAACCTGAAATGAAATGAAATGAAATGAAAGTTTATTCACGAACATATGGTAAGTTCAGTAGATGTTATAAGTCGCCCAAGTAACACTTGCTCTCGTTTACTACGATACAAATAGACAGTGTGCGCGTTTTTGGTGTTGACAGCGCCTTAAGCGGTCAAGAACGATGCAGGAGGCTACCCTGTCCTGTCACAGGCACAGGCACAGACTCAGTTAACGCATTCACTGCCACCTCCTTTTCCTGGGCATTCGCCAGGTGCCACACTTTTTAAAATGTACTTTATGTAATGCACTTTACGTAATTACGAACGCGTCTGTGCGTCGATGGCACACGGTGAAAGTCACTGGAACGCACATACGCGTCGGTGGCAGTGAATGCGTTAAACGATAGACCTATTCGGTCCATTTAAAAATGTTACCGAGCGTACTTTTACAGGAACTACCAACTTTCGTTCCATAAACGCACTGTTTAGCGTACTTTTATTGTTCATACATTTTTCATAAAAGTACTATTTACCACGATGTAAATCATTTTTTTTAATCGGCCTCTACATTGCTTTGGTGCCATTTTCATAAACAAATATTTCGAAATAAAAGTTTTTTTTTAAGATTTAACATTAATAATAATACTTATAGTGGCGTAGGGATGTGACGGCTCCATCGCCCACCAGATTTCTGGTGCAATCAGTCAACGTAAGGCAGCTTGTGGCGGGCTGTTAGGGAGTAGCGACCCTAGGTACCTGAGTGCTCCTGGGGGTGTCCTGTGGTCAGGCTGAGCCGATCGGGTGGTTGGTTGGACAGGCCCCCCACCTCTGGATTGCCTTAACTGGCTGTCCAGAGTGGAGTCGCAAGAGCTGTTGCTCGAGGGTAGATGTGGACACCTAAGTGGCGAGTTGGCTATATGTTTAAAATCCAGTGCCACCTCTTTACCCCCCCAGCCTCTCTGACTGGTGTTGCCCTTAGGCCATTTTTTAATGTCGCTATTAATAGGGGCCCATCTAGCAGTTGGCGAGTCACCGTCTGCCAGAGATAAAAAATGAGACAAGTTTATTAGGCAGGCGTCCGATGTTTCACCCAATAGCCCAGCCACTAGTCCATCATTTTCACCCAATAACCCGTTTTCTTTAGATTCCATCAACCAGCAATAGTCCCTATACACCCCAGCGGGTGCTGTCTCTGTGTGCGTCCCATGACACGGGCAGGGACAGCATCCGCTCGGTGTACTCCTAGCATTTCATTAAATTGTCAAAAGGGCCTCTACGTGTTGGCTCAGTTGGTACTTTGTAGGTACCTAGCCCCACGCACGCCTCCCAAAGGTCCGGGACATCATTGTCCCGTGAGCGGGAAAGACATACTAATAATAAATCATCATCTATTGTGTGTTAAATTACATGTTTTATAAATTCTTGGAATTATTAAATAATAAATAGTTTGAATTTGGTTCGGGTCCGGATTCGGTTTGGTTCGGATGGCAAGTGCAAACAAATTAAAAAAAACCATTAACAAGAGGTGTCATATTCCCGATTTCCCACCATACAGTTCTAAATGGTTTAAGATGGAAAGATGAGAGATCATATATGTTTAATTAGCATACCCCGGGGTTTTCGGTGCGGAAATGAATGACATTAGCCAAAGAATGGGTATTTACTAAAAAAACAGAATGTACTTACCTACTGAATAATTAATTGAATAAAAAATAATTATTAAAAAAAATACGTTCATATCCACACTAATATTAGAAATGGAAAGTGTAATGAAAACTTTGGTCTTAAATAAGAATTCTGGCTAAAGCACACTAAAAACTGCAATCGCAAACACCGTGCAACAAATGACATCTTCAAAAAAAAATGCACCTATTACGACTGCCGACGTAGAATCGTCCAGTTTGTTGAAATGGATATTTACAGCTAGACGCCGAAGCTCAAGTGTTCCAAATGTAGAAAAATATTAATTGTTTATTCTGATAATCGTGTCAACTACTAATTGAGGGCAGGTAATTAATTAACATTATTTTTATTATTATCTCGTAAGGCTTCGTAGAAATGCTAAAGTACCTACTACTTAAGTTCAAATAAAATTGTATAGTCACAGGAAGGTATTTATTCATTAGGCAGAATATGATATTTTGTCAGAACTATCTATCTGTTTATCTCTACGCTTTCTCAAGTTATTCCTGCACCGAAAACCCCGGGGTTTGTAAATTAGTCCTAAACTATTAAGATTTTATTCGTGTTTGTGAAGACAAAAGTGTACAGTCCGTGATCTTTTAGAAGAGGATTCGTGTTTAAGAAAGAGACTTCGACTATCGGCGGTAACTCACGAAGGTGATACTGCTGTTCTGCTTTCTCATAAACTCATAAAACTTTTTAAAGTTACCTTAAATGCTATATTGTCGGTAATTAAATATACCTATTGCGATTTGACTTTTTGTCATAAATTCATAATCGAATTAAGATGGAATTAGAATTTGAAATTCGTCCGGAGGTAATTTGAATACAGAATGTCAAACCTTCAATTATCGTTTCTGGGAGATATTAAATAGAGTTGAGATTGTCAATACTTGTCACACATTTCAATTCATAAAAATAAAATTATAAGATTGGAAAATTGCGTTTATATTCTAATTTTTATATTCAACATCAGAGTCATTTGTATTACTTATAAACTGGTCACTGTAATCGTCTATTTTATTTTCGTATATACGAATGTCTTCTTCACATTTAATTGCGTGCTGACAAACTTTTTTCCAATTTTCTGGGCCAATCATATTGACTTTTTCTTTCAAAAGATTCTTTTCAACAGATTTGCTCGTAACGTGCCTCTTATTGTGCCGCTTTTGGGCTCTAGACCAATCAAATTAGCTTACCCTGGACATAATTCGTAAACTCGTTGTTTTTATTGTTTTATCGGATTTTACTATTCAGTATCAAATATTAATGAAATATATTAAGTAAAAAATCCGCGATCGTAACCGTAGTTAAAAAAAACACGAGTTAAAGTACACTACCTAACTTTTTCCTAAAAGTAAAAAAGGTAACCAAGTACCTTGTTAGTATAACTTTGAGGTGCATTCAAATGCGATCACTTAATAGCAAAATTAAACTGAAATCAAATTCGCATATACGTTTTTTTTCACAGTTTTCCTCTGATCTCATTATCTAGACAAGCCAAAATGGTAACTATGATATTTTTATCTGTTTAAGGTATATTGCGTCTTTTTAGACATTTAAGACAATAATTAAACATTTATTTTTAACGTTTTAATAATAATGTATTTCTCAGTAATTATAAATAGTAACTATGATTTTTTTGTTTACTAATAGCCATTTGTGTACGATAATCATGTTTTCATCAAAAGTAAGCATGCTAATGTCACGCTTAAGAAATTGAATATTTAATTGAAAATATTCGCGACCTTGTCGTGGAGCCAGATGGATGCGGTGGGTGCGAGGCGGGGAGAGAGTGGGGCGCCAGCGGGCGAGCGCACGGCGAACTCGTCTTAACGAGTTTATTTCAATTACGTGTTTTGCACCGACCGCGCCATGTACAAATAAAACAAATATAATGGTTTTTTTTTTTTTTATTTATATCCTAATTGTAGGATTTTTAGTTCTAATGAAAAAAATCACAGTTTATCCCTTACGCCCTTTGAAACTCTGGTCCAAATGGCGTAAGTAACGATTGATTTGCTTTTATCATCGAAAACATAAGTAAACTCTTAACTGTTAAGTAAATGAAAGAGATGATGCCATGATCGTGGTTAGCATAAAAAAAAACCAGTCAAGTGCGAGTCAGACTCGCACACCGAGGGTTCCGGACCACCCCGTACAATAGAAACAAGTCCACTATAAACTGACACTCACTAAGTATGTATTTACATACTTAGTGCGTGTCGGTTTATACTGGACATCAATTTTTCAGTGATGTAACTAAAAATTTACGGTTTTCGCAATTTTTCCTTTGTTTGTGCTAGGTAAAAATACTTCGTACCAAATTTCAAGATTCAGAGTTCACGGGATATGGGCATGGGCATTTCGTCCCTTACGTCCTTTGAGCCTACGGTAGTCGATATCCTTATTGGCAAAATTGAGCTTTAACAGTTGGCCAGCAGTATTCCAAAACGAATAATGTAATGTTTAAGATTAAATAGGATTATTCGCGAATGACGAATAAATATTTCGAATAATTATTCGCCAATATTTATTCGCGAATAACTTCTTCAATCGCATAATCATTCGTAATGCTTTTCGGGAATAATATTTTGAACGAATATTGTAGGAATGCTTTTTAATGGAATATATCTCAAAAACGTAGTATTTTCCTACAGACAGAACACTGATACCTAGTTTTAAAATTTGTTAGTAAAAGGTTACCGCTTCATCAAGGGTACCAATTAACATCGCCGTGCATGGTGAAACGGATATTAATTGTAATTATTTCACCTGTTTTATTAGGGTTCCGTAGCCAAATGGCAAAAAACGGAACCCTTATAGATTCGTCATGTCCGTCCGTCTGTCTGTCTGTCTGTCTGTCTGTCCGTCCGTATGTCACAGCCATTTTTTTCCGAAACTATAAGAGCTATACTGTTGAAACTTGGTAAGTAGATGTATTCTGTGAACCGCATTAAGATTTTCACACAAAAATCGAAAAAAAAACATTAGGTTTTAGGGGTCCCCATACTCAGAAATGAAACTCAAAAATTTTTTTTTCATCAAACGCATACGTGTGGGGTATCTATGGATAGGTATTCAAAAATGATATTGAGGTTTCTTACATCATTTTTTTCTAAACTGAATCATTTGCGCGAGAGAAACTTCCAAAGTGGTAAAATGTGTGTCCCCCCCCTGTAACTTCTAAAATAAGAGAATGATAAAACTAAAAAAAATATATGATGTACATTATGTAAACTTCCACCAAAAATTGGTTTGAACGAGATCTAATAAGTAGTTTTTTTTTTATACGTCTTAAATCGTAAACCGCAATTTATTTCACGGAACCCTTCATGTGCGAGTCCGACTCGCACTTGGCCGCTTTTTTTTACTATTTCGGCTTTACCACGGGTGAAAAAAAAACCGGTCAAGTGCGTGTCAGACTCGCGCACAGAGAGTTCCGGACCACCCCGTACAATAGAACCATGTCCACTATAAACTGACACTCACTAAGTATGTATTCACATACTTAGTACGTGTCAGTATATACTGGAAAGTAAATTTTCAGTTATGTAACTAAAAATTTACGGTTTTCGCAATTTTTTTATCTGTGCTATAGGCCGTTGCTTCGCACCAAATTTCAAGTTTCTGAGTTCACGGGAAGTAGGTTTTGATTCCCTTGCAGGTTTCGAAAACTTGCGGAAATTTGCGGCATAAACGGCTGTATCTTTTGATTGCGTTGGCGTTAGATTTTTTCACAGCTCCAAGAGACAGTAAACCTGAGTATTTGATATAAATTTCAGCTTAATTCATTTATTTGTTACAGTATGGGTCTTACAAGATGTTACATATAAATACAGTTCCAGCATAACCATGTTAAGGCACAGCAACATTAATATAAAAAATATGAATTCTAAAATAATGCATGCAACAAACACACTATGCATAGGAATTCAAACTTTAAATGATTGATACCTCCACGCGTTCCTGAGAAAAAGGGTATTGACAGACGGACGGACGGACAACAAAGTGATCCTATAAGGGTTCCGTTTCGAGGCACGGAACTCTAAAATATATTACGTCATTTCAAAACAGAGGGGGGGGGGGGTCTATTGGATGACGGTAGTCATTTTATGAGGCGAGGAGTCTCCATTTAGGAATTAACAGGATGACGATAGGAGGGGGGGTCAAGAATTGACAAAAAAACAACTGGCCAAGTTTGGTTCGTTGCATGGGAGCCCCCTACTGTAGCCTAGTTGGTTGGTAAGGGAGCTGCACTGAAAGTATCAGGGGGGGGGGGGGGGGTATATTTACGAACTTATTTTTGACACATATTATGCCTTTTTATAATGTCTGAAGTTTCATCATAATAAAATAACACACTGGCCACATAGAAAAACAAAAAACCGGCCAAGTGCGAAGTTTATTTGTGTGATGAGCACAAATATGTGCTCCTGAGTCATGGATGTTTTCTATGTATTTAAGTATTTATTTATCTATATAAGTATGTTTATCGTCGTCTAGTACCCATAGTAGTTTGCTTAGTTTGGGACTAGATCGATTTGTGTAAGATTGTAAAAGAAAAGAAAAAATCTGTTTTTTAGGATTTGTTGTTATAGCGGCAACAGAAATACATCACCTGTGAAAATTTCAACTGTCTAACTATAACGGTGCGTGAGATCTTTGAGTACGGAACCCTAAAAACGATGACGTAATATATGGACAAGCCCACACACATGACATATTGAAACAAACCTGTTAAATGCCCCATGAAGCGACTCACTTAACTCACAAAAATATTGTTAATTAGTAGAAAAGGGTATTAATACTTGAAAATAGGTACACTTGTAGTGATAGTGTTAAATTCGTGTACGTGTGTATATAACGAGCAACCGCATCCTTAAATATTATTCGTGGATTATTCGATGATTTATTCGAATGAAATGAGAATTAATCATTCGTCATTCGAAAGTGTAGACGAATAAATTATTCGCGAATAAATGTTAATTCGAATAATTATTCGAATAAAAAGCATTCCAATAATGCCCCTTTCTGCACCCACATAAGTAACATATTTTATTTAAATAATTCTATACAGAAGACTGAGCGCTTATAAATAGGTAATCGACATTTCACGATAATTATGTCTCATGCTGAACAATTTAGTTATTATCGATCTAATGAATACAATATTTCAGTAAATCTCCACCCTAGCCGAACCGTGGTAAATGCCACGTTCGTGTTTATAAATGTTTGACAATCACTGACCTATCCATAATAAATGAAGACCGAAACGCATTGACAGCGGTGGCGAAGCGGCGGCGCGGCGCAGTGTGGAGGTGGTACCGGCTGTAATGTTCGATCTAATACGAAAGGGTCAGCACAGAATACCGACCGGGAAAAAAGCGTTCGGATCCTTTCATATTAGCTCGAACATTACAAGTACCGCCTCCGCGCCACCCCGCGCCGCTTCGCCACCGCTGCCAGTGCGTTTCGGCCTTGAATGCCTGCGACTCGCGACAGCACGGTCGGTAGTTGAGGCGCAAAGCAATGACGGCCTTATTCTGCAAGAGATAAGGTTCATATTAAAACTTTAGTACGAAAAAATATGAATTAATTAATAATCGTGGATATTTTTTGTTTAATTTGTTTCTTATAGTACTAATAATATGTCGACAGCATAAATCAAACACTTTCCAAGTAGTTATGTATTTTGGTTTTCCAAAAACTACCAATATTTGTGACTTTAGAAATCCGCAAAGAAAATCTGTTTAATTTTTAATAATTTATCAACACACATAATATACTATTCAGAATAAATTGTTAAATTGCAGTTATCTATAATTTCTGGTAAGATAAGCTAGAAAATGTGTAACTTACTGAACTTTCTTTATTAATGATAGTCCCGGTTGATTAATTAGTTTAGTTTTGATTTCTTTAACTGGAATGCAAGCGTCATATCATAATAGAGGCAATTTTACAAAGTTACATATTATGCTGCACTTATGAAATCAGAATTTGTTAAAAAATTAGATTTTTGGTTTTTTTACAATGACGCGGAACCCTAAAATGTTTAATTATTTTTATTTTAACTATAACTAACAATACTTTACATCATAGAAAAAGAAAATTACAGTTATCGAATTATGTCCGGGTTTAGCTAATTTGATTGGTCTACTCATAATCCTGGGTATTAAACACGCGTGTTTAATAACATTACGACACTCGTGTAGTTATGTTTATATCCCGATTAAGACACGTTGGCACCTTGCAGCAAGGTGTATGAATGGACTCGGCGCATTCTTAAATTGACCGGGTTATACAGGTTTGTTTTTAATTCTCGGCAAATGCATTCTTACTCGACTTAACAAATTAAATCCTTCTTGTGGATTAATTGATTATTTGTTGTTGGATATGATATAGAAACGTTTCATTTAGTAAAACGATTTACTTTTGATAACATTTTAAATGAATTTATATTGAATAAGAAATTGTTGGCACAGCCAATACAATTGGCTGTTTAGAGATTTCATCTAAGCCTCGCTGCGGGCGCACTGCGCGAACTTCACGAAAAAAAATAGTTGCGCGCCATTATCTTAGGTAATTTCACAAATATTTGTAAACATTGATGATGCGTGTTTGGTTATTGTTAAAAATGTTGACTCGTAGTGAATAGAAAAGTGATAAATATAATTAACGCCACTGTACATTCTTGGAGATGTACAAATATGTGAGTAAAAACCTGTTGTCATCAATAACTAAAGGAAACAACTTAGGAGCCTGTAACATGTTCATTTTATGAAAAGGATTTTTTCCTCGCAAATGTGTTGAAAAACGTCGTATGACACGCGTGAGCTTTGATAATTACATCCTCGGCTCTATTATCAATTATCAATTCCGCCTCTGATGTAATGATCAACATACCTCACTTGTATCATAATGTACTATTATGCTTCATGTCAACATTACGCTGGGCTACGTATTGTTTTATTTGAGCCCATATATTATCGATGGAATTAAAGTCTGGATGTTACGGAGGTAAACGCAGAACGGAATGACCATATTCAGCCATTATTGTATCTATGGAATATTGCATATGTTCCGGTTTGTTTTGCAAGATAATGTCGTAAATGGCAATTTTATAACCAATGTATCATGTCTTGTTTCCGGGTATTAGAATTGGGCAGTTTTTCAATATATTTGTTGTGATATGGGCCATTATCAACAACCAACACTGAGTTGGTTGGCAAATTCGGAATAAGCTGATTTCTGAGCAATTTTTCATAGTTCTCGCTATTCCCCTATTTATGGTAATCGTCTGTTGATTTGTACATAAGCAACGCACCAGGTATAAAGCCATTTTCACTACCGGCATGACCTATTATAATAAGACGTTGCCCTTTGGAAATTTTGTCTTATTTTAGACCAATAAACCAAATCGCTGTATGTGGGCCGATAATATTTGAGGACTTCCGTCGATTCCTCAGGGATCTCAGAATTACCTTTGGCACTTCATTGTTTGCTATTTCAACGGAATAATATCAGAATATGTGACCAAACTTATGATTTCCGGGTGTAAATACACGAGTTATAATAGAAATTACCGAAATTACTACACGCGTGCCTAATATATTTGAGGAGTTCCCTCAACTCCTCATGGTTCTCATCATCCAACTTGGGTTTTGGAAACAATGGGACCAATCTGGAAGCATATACTTTCAGTTCAAAAGTCTTAAGTCTGACCAACCTTTCCCATTAACGTGCGACGTGTGTATGTACGATTCTTCCATATACACTATTTAAGTATTTATCTACCTTCAATTATAATTTTTTTAAATTATCTAAATATTTTGTCCTTTTCAGTCGCACGTCATGCTTTTCCATTAATTTTTTTCGATTATCTTTGGTTTTACAATATCTAAATCCCAATTTTCGTAGCGTGAACGTAGAGCCCTTGATCGCTTCTATTAGCTTTAATTGCATTTTTTTTTAAATTAGGGAGTTCTTTGAATTTAGAATGAAAATCATAAACCATCCGCCTGATAACATCGTAATCAAAACTATCCAGATTTAATACAAAATCCTTTTTCGGTCTCTTTCTCTGTGGCGTTTCAAAGGGCATAGATGGAGGTTTTTGGTCGGCTTCTTTAAATATTCTTCCTAATGTACATTTCGAGATCCCTGTTTCTTCTATCACCCGTTCTTGAAGTTTATAAAAATATTACAATTGTCACTTTTCTTAAGGCGACGTAGGTTCGTGGTCTTCTCTCCCTCTCACTGAGCATAAGCGTGAGCGCGATGGAAGTGCGTGTTTGGAAGCGCGGATATGTTTTTTTTTAAATAAAAAAGTAATAGCTGATTTCCCTCAAACATGACATTGCCGAATTTTAGAACCAATTTTAATATGTTTAGCTGTAGAGAATAATTTGTTAATATTTTTTAAAGTGTATTTTAGACCTATGTTCGTGATTTTTTTCTATCGAGCGAAAGTCGAAAACTCAGGATTCGAATAGCTGATTTCCCTCGAGAAAGGCCTCAAGATTGCTAATTAAATTTAGGGCAACCGTGTTATAATTTATAATCCAAACAAACGCTACGACTTTTTAAAAATCCGTTTTCTGAGCTCACCTCGCCTTAAAAGTGTCCGCTTCGTTCAAAAAATATTTATATTCATTATATACAATTTCCCGCGATTGACTATTTACAGGAATACCCTTTTTGAGACGTGTCCCCATTAAAATCAACTATCGAAAAATATTTACATAAATAATACCTACAAAATATGGTGGTATTAACTACTTTATATACAGGGTGGCTCTTTCAAATAGGTCAGTATGGGAATGTCTGAAACTATAACTACTATAAGACATACGAAGATTTGTTCTTAGGAACCATGTCACCGATTTTGATAAAAAGAAAAACTACATTCATACATTTGAAAAAAAACTGTACCCAGCTCAGGAATCGAACCCGGTTGTTTTGAAAAAATAAACTTTCACTTTTTCTATTTTAATATCGATTGTGTAGGTCTTAAGCTGTAAATGTCTCTAAGAAACATGATGTCTAAAATTAATAAAATGCATTGTTTTGACATACTTTAATTTATCATAGTAGGTGTTCGAAGTGACCACCGTTTTTAACACGTCTCTCTATCTACAATATCTACATACTTACTTTAAGTTGGCTTTTCAATTGATTGTTAGTGTTTGATTACTGTAGATAACAAAACTTCCTTAAAGATTTAATGCAATGCTAATGCCACATGATAAGGTGTATGTAACAAGTAGAGAGGAGCAAACAGCCATGGAGACAATTTTACATGCCTGAACTTGTTGAATATTGTAACGGTGGTCACTTCGAACACCTACTATGATAAATTAAAGTATGTCAAAACAATGCATTTTATTCATTTTAGACATCATGTTTCTTAGAGACATTTACAGCTTAAGACCTACACAATCGATATTTAAATAGAAAAAGTGTAGGTTTATTTTTTCAAAACAACCGGGTTCGATTCCCGAGCTGGGTACAGTTTTTTTTTCAAATGTATGAATGCAGTTTTTCTTTTTATCAAAATCGGTGACATGGTTCCTAAGAACAAATCTTCGTATGTCTTATAGTTTCAGACATTCCCATACTGACCGATTTGAATGAGCCACCCTGTATATAGTTAAAGACAAAAAAGACGACTGCACTCTTTGGGTTTTGGACTGCCAATAAATCCGTCAACCAAAGTAATTGACTCTGTCAATTTCTAATACACGATTTCGTCCGATTTCACCCGAAACATGAATACTCTTCCAAGAGATCCCGGACTGTACGTTCCTTTAAAATTGGTCGAAGAAATAACTGCTCTCCTGAAGAAATTGCGTGAGTAGCAAAAGAACGAATAGAAAATTTGCTACCTGAAAAGTCTATTCTGTAGTCTGCTATTTTATTAAAATTTGTCGTAGCAAAAGTATTGTATGCTACGGTCTGGTCTAAAAACGCTCGTGGCGTCTTTAATTGCGATGCTCGCCACGCCACTCGCGTGTAAGACCCTTCTTATACTGCAGTTGCATAATAGTAGTTTATGTGACTGTACATAATGAAGGGCATTAAACACGAGCGTGGGTTTATGAAACGAGCCGAAGGCGAGTTACATAATAACATCACACGAGTGTTTTAATGCCTAATTATGTACAGTTACATTCATTACCTTATCTATCCACATATCATAAGCCTCCATGATGCATTAAGGAGCCGCATATTATGACCGGCATCGCGGCGTTGTTGTCTAGCAGCTGTCAAAGTTTTTTTTAATTCAGAAATAAACTAGAGTCGGATCCAACTATCATATCGTTTGATATCTTACTTACGTGCGACATTTGTCAAATTTGTATGCAAATTGACAGTTCATTTCGAACTAAACGTCATCTCGACTGATATTAGAAAGGTTAAATCAAATTTCTTTGTTTTTCAGACGTTCGAAATTTGATAAGATAAGAAGTTTGTTCTAACAAAACAGTCTATTTTTATGGTGGTCATAATGAGCGGTTCTTGAACGCATCATTGAGGGTTTATGATATTTGGATAGATAAAATACTATAAAACTCATAGTACATTTAAGAAAATTTAACACATTTACCACATATTTGTAGTCCTGTCCATTTTAGGGGATTTTTAAACTCCCTGAACTTGTTGACCACGGTGTACTAACTAGTACAGTCAGCGTCGTATACAATGCCATACAATTCTTTATTGATAACACCATAGTTACAAGTCAAATGTGAGAATAATATGTAATTAAATATGTCATTAGTTATGTACACGGTAGTTTAAGAAACTCCTCGACACTGTACAGAGTTAAATCTAGTAGCCACATGCGTAGCTTCTTCTTAAATGCGACGGTGGGAGTTGCATTTCTGACCGTTGCGGGCAGTCTATTTATTATAGATGGATGGACCCATTATGTAGGCAGATTTTGCAGACTTTGCCAATTTGTGCTTAGGAGTGATAAGTCGGTAGTCATGATTATTACTACGAAGGGCAAAGGTTTTATTTATACCCTGTCGTTGGAAGATATGCATTTTCGTGTGAGTGAATACGGCCACCTGATAAACGAGCTCGCTCGGGAGTGTCAAGATTCCAAAGTCTTTGAATAAACTCCTGCATGAAGTGTCCCTGGGTGCACCCACCATTGCGCGTAGTGCTCGCTTCTGCATTACGAATGCGCGCTGAGAGTCGGCCGCGCGGGCCCACATCTCTGTCCCGTACGTGAGTATGCTGTGTACAGTCGCGAAGTAACAGGACCGCACCACGCTGCGCGTCACGGTGTTGGCCAGTCTACTCGTATAGTAAGTAGCAGCAGCCTAAGTAGCCAAATATACGGTATAGTACGGGAAGTAGTGTCACCCAATGTATGGGAGGTGCAAATTTTGGTATCGGATGAATTCACTTGGCAGAGATGTCATATACGTAAAGCTAAGCTAATTTAGCCCGGTAGCCATCCGCCACCCCCTGGAGGGTAGGCAGGGGGGCGAATGTAAACAAATATGCTATGATTTTTGGCAACATTGTGATTCCATATATTCATAAATTTAAGAGGTATTTGCAAAATTGGAGAGAAGAAATGTGAAAAGCCTGCTAACATTCGATTTTCTGGAATTGAAATTGCTCTGAAACGAATCAATATATTGGATTACAAATGTAAGAACGAGTTATAGCACATTTTAATAGATTTCATATGATACTACATTGCATTCGGAAAGAACATAGTTTGGGGTTAATTTAGACATTTCAAACAGTGGGAGCAGGGGATTTTCACTTTTCTTCACTACTATTTTGCAAATACCTCTTAAACTTATCGATATATGGAATCCTAATGTTGGCAAGAATTATAGCATATTTGTTCACCTTTTACATGATATATAACACGTGTTTTTATATCCAGGGTGGAAAATTAAAACGGGGCAGTAAGAGCAGCTACTAGATCCCTTGACGCTACGCAAAAATGGCATTAGGATTTCATTCCTAACTGTTTAAGTGATGACGTGATGACAATCTACATTCACAGAATTTTGAAAAAAAGTACAGTCAGCGAGAAATTCATCGATTTTGACGATTTTTTTTTAATGCCATTCGATCCCATTCCTATTCAGGATCAAAATACTCTTTGGGACCAAACCCTACAAATCTTTTTTTACCTTCCTACGAAACCAGTCGTGTCATTTTCTTTCGTATTTGGACATTTTCGACGGAGGCTCGCTCCGCGGGGCTGCTATTTCTGCTGTGTTTGCCTTTCGGGCATCTGAAGCTACCTCGTTAGGTAGCTTCAGATGCCTAACCCAAACCTAACCTTAGTGTTTTGCGATCGTAACAGGTTTCCAACAAGGAAAAATTATTTTAGGCGGCCGACGAGTGTTATTGTACGAGGAGTGATCCAAAAGTTTTGATAATCGGCATAAAAAACACAGGGTATCCGTATAATATGATTTTTAATTATCAAATACACCCTCTCTTAGTTTACTTACCAATATAACATATAAATAAAACTTAAATTTTGCAATTTATAAAAAATACTTTGGTTAGACAAAATGAGGCAAGCTTACTTTTTACATCGACGCAATTGCACAGATTTTATCGAGGAGTTTTCAATATCTAAGAATAAGACGTAATAGTAAAAGACTTGGTCTAGATAACACGGTAGGTAACTCGTTTTAATAGAATTCACAGGCCTGAAAAGCAGCCCTGGTAGTTAAGCAGGAAGCTCGGCCAAGGAAAAAAACCCCTTTATTGCTGTAGTACCATTGGATAGTACCATCAATGGAACTAGTGACACACTTGTATATTCGCTAGTTCCATCGATGGTACTAGAGACCACAGTTCTTAGTACCATTGTCCGATAATAATAAATAACAGTAGGTACTAGTGACACACTGTTGTTTTCAAGTACCTTTAGGAAAAAAACTTCCTGGACATTTAAAAGTTTTATAATTCCGACACCTCCAAATGCAGTTATTATTTTTGTAATTGGTGTGAAAATAAAACTCATACTCATTGTACAACAATACTTTTCCGCGCCCTCGCACTATAACACTTACAACAGAATCATTAATTATTTCACCGGTTTAATACATTTTATTTACGCACAATTTCTTCCAGTAATACCTACCTATCTGGAAGTTGACACTTTTAAAGTCAATGAAAGTGGATTGCTTATAATTATCATAGACATTTGACTATCATAATATCTAAGACAATTAAGTGGCCAGTTTTTTTCCTAATGGTACTTGAAAACAACAGTGTGTCACTAGTACCTACTATTATTATTATCGGACAATGGTACTAAAAACTGGATATAATTTGTGTCGTACATTACATTCGTGTATCTATTCTAGTTTTGCCGCAAATCAAAAAATAAAAAAAAAAAGTCAAGAAAAAAGCTAAGGAAACTAAGGTCCTTAGATTTTTTCTTGATTTTTTTACACTTTTGCTAATAGTACTTAAACTAGAGTATACATTAAGTATAATGTATGAATGAACTATTGCAAATTTATTTAGCTTTCATTTGGTACCCCACTTGTGTATGTACGTTGTATGGTTTGGGTGTAGGTGTAATTTACACTTTTCCAAGTGCGGCCGCGGCGTTTTTGATGACGTCATTACAGAGGAATTCGACTCCTTAGAGATTGTCTCCCGGCAGTTTTGGAATCCAGGTGACATGCCTACCAACATACTAAAATATGGCGCCGGTATCCGAAAGTGAAGTATTTTTCCCTAACAACATGCACTATAGGTATTTTTTTGTATTTTTTGAAATATAGGTACATACTTTTACGTTTTTGGTCCATAATTGTTTACCTTTTTAGTTTTGTGAGTACATAGAAGTTTAAGACATATACCTACACTATATTATTCTCTTCGGTGTTAATTAAGAGCAACATAAGAAAGAGATAGACTGATGGCACGGTTTGTCTTATGTTTTAAACAAGTTTTATGAAAAAAGGGGGCGAGTCTACTACTCTCTCTACTAGAACTATTTTCCAGTGCCCGTTTGTTAACTACGAGTATGTTCCAGGATATAAATGAAATGGACAGTTTTGCCATATATGTAAGGAAGCACGAGGAAAACAATTTTAATAAAATTGCTGCTTGCAAAAGTACGGCCGAATAGAAAAATTGCGCCGGCAGTAAGTACCGTTCTCCAAAATCGCACTGCTGGAAAGCGGGCGAACTATCACAGTCAAACTACTGGAACGCGGCCGATCTGCTCATGTCATATTTAATACCTTTAAAACTCTACAACGACGCTCCCACCACCACGTGCAACATATCGAAACAAAGCAGTACCGGTAAATAGTTACGTGACTGTACTCTAATGGTATGGTACGAAGCGTGGTAGATGTCGCACAAAGTAGCTGTCGAAGCGTTAGATAGCACGATAGTCCAATTTTATCCTCCACTCCAGTGACTTTTGTCAAATCCTGCCACTTAAAGCGATCCTAACCTCAAGTTTTAGCTCTACACAGCCAAAGCTGTATATTACAAAACTAAAGCTCAGTACCGGTAAATAGTTACGTGACTGTACTCTAATGGTATGGTACGAAGCGTGGTAGATGTCGCACAAAGTAGCTGTCGAAGCGTTAGATAGCACGATAGTCCAATTTTATCCTCCACTCCAGTGACTTTTGTCAAATCCTGCCACTTCAAGCGATCCTAACCTCAAGCTCTAGCTCTACACAGCCAAAGCTGTATATTACAAAACTAAAGCTCAATACTAACACGCGACTTCTACAAGATCGGAGCGATTTTGGCGACTTCTTACTTCAAATCGGCAACGATCAAGTACCAACGATACTTAGATGGAAAGTCAGACTAGATAATCGAGGGCTATTAATTAATATATACCCGGTGCTCCTTGCAGCTGATTTGACTTGATACAGCGAAGATCACGTCAAATAACCATGCCCTACCAACTCCTATTACAATCGGACACCACTTACGACTACCTACAATCGATGTCGTAGACGATTATCAGTTAGGTAGCTCCAACTTCGAAAAACAGTACCCTTATTGTGAGATACAATCGTAACCTAACGTTACGTAACTAATACGAGATGGAATAAACGCGCTTCGAATAGATTTCGATCTCGCTACGGTATTCTTCGATTCGACCCGTCAAACTTGTAACTCACACTGCCGTTGGACTACGAAACCAACTGCAAAACGTTAGGCACTTTGCGTTTAGTTTTCGATGCGTAATTTAACGTTCGATTCGTACTACCAATCGGTAATGTTAGACATTTCGCGACTGTAGTTTACTATTTCACTTGCAAAATGGCCCGTGATATCGTATTATTCCGTCAAGAGTTACCGTAGATCCGATCGAAATTTATCTCAAATTAAAGAACTTATAAAAATAAGGGTTTTGAATTGACAACATATATCCGCAAAATTCGGATTGTCGCGTATTTTGTATTTAAAAATGCAAATAAATGGCCCCCGCGCCGCCATATTGTATCGACAGTCGACACTGTCTACGTCGCGATGCGCGTATTCTATAATGTCATAACCGACAAACATTTAAATTAAAACGATAAATGCTAGTGATATAAGGTTGAATATTGGAAAATCGTGAACGAACGTGAAGTCGATCGCGAATTAAGTAATGTATAAGTGCCTCACGTTACAGTTTGGATTTTTAGTTCTATGAGTGACCACCAGGGGCGGTGTATAGACTTTTCATACTAAATCTTGACGATAGGCGGTAGCGTCGATAGTAGACGCGACTCACTTCAATCCCACGCTAAGGGTGCTGGTCAATAGTCGGATCCCACTCGCCTGGGCAACGTTCCGGAAGCTACGGCACATAAATAATTTCGACAAATATTCTGCAGTGTCTCAAGACGAGTGACCACTATGTGTCGAAAAACGATAAATTCTTTGTCTCCCCGTCCGTCCCTCAAGATCTGAGTTCCGATCGTTATTATCACTTAGATAACACCAATAATAAACAAAACAGTACAGTTCAATACAATTCCAGTAGAACTGTGTCACTTTGTATTATTGAAAAATTATACACATAAAATATATATATATATAAACTTCATGAAGTTATTTCCAAAATTGCTTTCTTGGGGTTAGATATCAAGATATAACGTATCATTTTTGATATACTGTACAATAAAAAACAGTTGCGTATATCGTATCTGAAGGAGTCCAACCTTGATATTTTGTGTCAAAAACTAAACAAACTATACCCAGCTGATGAAAAGGCGCAGTTAAAGGGTTAAAGAGGTATTTCCCGTTGGATATATGGATACTACGTATCATTTTATGATTAATATGTACTGTATCTGTACGAGTACTACAGTTCCATAAGTCACGTCAAATAGGTATTGAAGTAGAACTGTGTCACTTTGTAATATTGAAAAATAAAAATAAAATACTTAAAAGTTATTTTCAAAATTGCTTTTTTGAGGTTAGAAATGAGGACATAACATATTATTTGTGGTATATTGTATTAAAAACAAATCAGCCATATCGTGTCTGGAGGAGCCCAAACTTGGTATGTTTCGAAAATTGATTTTGTGTTTAAAAAAAATGGATAAAATGTAATGATGTGGTATATTTTTAGAATCGCCTCAAAATGCCCTTTCATTAAATACCACACACAAAAAAAAAGGTTTCTGAAAAAATAAAATTTTTCATACAAAAAATTAAATGTTTTAGGAACTTTGTTTTGACCTCTAGTATGCGGTTGCCAAATGGCTAAACTGTAGATCGATTTGCAGTTTTTCTTTGAAATTGGGCTTGTACGACTACCACTATAACATTTACTACAATATCCTCTCATTTTACTGACGTCAGAATAAATTATATACCATCATATTTATTTAGCTATTAAAGAAAAACAAATGTTTGAAATCTTTTTTTTTGTATTAAGTGTATTATTGAATAGCGGCAGTTGGAATGACATTCGCAAGTTTTCATCACAAGACCAAATCATGCCGATTATCAAAACTTTTGGATCACCCCTCGTATAGATGAATTATCGAGAACATGGAATTGCATTTGTAGTGGTTGTACCGTTTGCAACAAAAGGAGAATAATTTTCTCTTAATTTTTCTTCACAATTTGATACTGACATTATTTTGGTATTTACTTCTTCAATATATAACAAACCTCTTTTTATGCTGATAGTACGAGAAAATAGAAAATTCAAATATAGAATGCCTGTAAACATACAATACTACTACATATGCAATTCCATGCTCTCGTTAATTTATCTATAAGTAATGTATTCATAGTACCTATTATTACCGTTATGATACCCAAGGGAAGATTATTGGCTTCAAATCAGTTTTCCACATATTTTACATTCGTTTTTTTAGCTTTTAAAGCTTTTATTTAACTTGCACTGTTCGTATGCATATATATGTAAGTAAGTTGTCCGTCAAAATTTGCAATCCATTTTTCAGTCTCTTGCCGTTATCCGATTGAGCTGAAATTTGGAATTTATAATTTTGTATGTTTGGTGACAATACAAATGATGGATACAGAAGGTGGCCATGGGGATTCAGTATTTAACCGACATAACCCCGTTGAGTTTGGGCTCGTTAGAATCGTCTCAATGAGTAGTTGATGACGGTATACAGAAAAGTACAGTCAGCAATAAAAGCTTGTACCAAAAAATACATTTTAGACAGAAACTTAGTATCTAGTGAATTTGTCTCAAAATCCCTTATATGTACAACAACGGTCGAAATTAGAGTTGAGGATCGTTATTATTTATTTGTATTTTTACCATTATGAAGTTGGTAAGTAGGTATAGTCTCGAGAATATTATATATAATATCTCAGGGCCACTGTTGCTAATTTACCATTTAGTTACCGATTTAAATCTGAAAACGGGCTTATACAAGGTTTCATTTCTATTACTCTTCATGCATTTTGCATAATATTTTATACTTGCATTATATACCAGTTTAGCGGCGCAAATCTTACGTAACAGGGGATTGTTAATCTAGTATCAAACACTACACAATTGTCAGGACAGATATATTTGTCAACAATACATATAATATATGCTTCATAGAAATATAAACTAGACAAAATCAACACCTAAAGTACGTAAACTTAATGTATAGTAAATGTATTTCGAGAACAAAAATGGCTTTAGAAACATTATTAGATAATTTTAATTAACCCTT
The DNA here is from genome assembly GCA_963854355.1 of Epinotia brunnichana. Lineage (NCBI taxonomy): Eukaryota > Metazoa > Arthropoda > Insecta > Lepidoptera > Tortricidae > Epinotia > Epinotia brunnichana. The sequence continues at coordinate 33,899,294 of OY977935.1, read as the reverse complement.
AAGGGTGTTGCCAAGAGCGTCCTAAATTAAAGTTTCACATATAATATAATACACCATGTTATTGTGGCTTTCCGATAAGATCCAGGAATGTATCGAAGATATTTGATTAGCAAGAGTTTAACATTGTCTTTATTCATAAATTTCAGAGCAAGTTAATATGCAGAAGTTATCGGAAACCATGAAAAGCAAGTTGTATAAAATAAAACTAAAAACATGACAAATTACATTATTTTTAAACAATATTTTTGCATTGAACATAAACGCGTTAGGATTATTGTATCTTAAGTGTCAAAGCTTTTGGCGGGTTCACAGCCGTAAGTCACCTCACAATAACTTGACAAATTCCTATTTTGCCACCTTCTTGCCCACGAGGAATATGACTAGTCACAACTGCACTGTGAACCACAAAGCAAGTTAGAAAGTTGACCAACCAAACATAATGACCAAGTAAGGAAGGTTACAAAAGGACGTATTTTAGCGAAAAGGATCCAAATCATGCAATGTTCATTTTGAAATAGGATTCGAACTTTCTGGCTAATACAGAAGATGTAAATTGCGTTAGTGTGTTTGTATGTTGGATCATTTTTCCTAAACTAATGGAGAATGGTTTGTTGACGTTGTATGGCGTTGCTAGGCAAATATGAAGTTGACAAAACAGGAATGTGCCCGAAGTTATTATGAGCCCGTAAACCCCAACACGACTCAACTTCGACTTTACGCTTGAATTAGATCATAGAGTTCTTATATGAGAAGCGGCTTTTATACTTAAAGATACAATAGCTCTGTTTGTAAATGGGTCAATCAACTATTTCTTGTTGCTCGTTGCCATGGTTACGTCTCCTGGGTCACCCTTTAAAACTATTATTTTATGGGGTTTAAATCCACTAAACACGTGTTTTTGTCATATTGGTAAACCCATTCCATGGTGGGGCATATCCTTGGCATTATAGGACTCCAGTTTATATACTTTTTCTAAGAAAGTCTGTTACTGTTGTCTCTTGGCTTACCGGGACAGAATAATAACAAGAAAAAGTTGATTGACCCAAATACATAATGTAAACATTAGCAGAGTGACAAAAAGTATTACAATGCACAATTTACACAGTCATAATGACTTCACAATCGCATCGCAATAACTAATATTAAGTAAGTAAAGAAAAAGATAAGGAAAAGGACGGACGAACACGATTAACCTAATCACAAAATCTTATCTTCAAAAACTGGAAACTCAATTTTGTACACAATGCTGACAATTGCTCATAATTTACAAACAGAAAAACTATGAGAAACAACCCATTGATTAAAAATGCACTTTTTAATGTAATAAATATAAAAAATGCAATACTCAAGCATTCCATGATTAAGTAAAATGAGCAATTGATCAAGCTACAAATAAACACCCCTTTCGGTTCTTCATCCTCGCATATGTTATTCCAACATGACTGGTATAGTGTATTTCAAATACGAAGGCCCGATGCACTTGAAACTTAACAATAGGGCTCATAAAGTTTGCCTTTTGCTATCTAATTAGGAGCACTTCAAAATGGCACGCAATCAATGCAATCCGCATGCAACTAAAGCGTGACTAAAACATTTTGGTACTTGAAAATAAAAATACGAAATATTAGTTAACATTTATTTTTATAGCTAATATTTGTTAAAACAAAAATTGTGTCAATGAAATATTGATTTATATCTATATACATTTTTTTTATTGTGTCAATTAAAAAATAACAATCAACTATCAGGTAACTCAAGTTAAGACTAATTTAATTTAAGTACGTTAAAAACATATTCATTAGGCGCTTGTCCCACCGCCGGCGAGTAGCGAGTACTCTCATAGTAATTCTTACTCGCTTTTACTCGCGCGAGTAAGAATTACTATGAGAGTACTCGCTACTCGCCGGCGGTGGGACAAGTGCCTAAATTACATAAAATATAAAATTTATTCGCTTTCTGACGTATATTCTTCCGAACTTGAGGTTTCGTTAAACGATCAAGATCATTAGGTTGCATGTAAAATACCACGCCGCAAAACGGGTCCGGCCATGTATCTTTTGTTATCACTAATCCTATTGTTAACGCCTAATGACCGTCTCAAGTGCATCGGCCCTTCGTATTTGAAATACACTATAATTGGTAACGGCATTTCTGTGGATCTCTCATGATAATCAGATCATTCATCATCAGATTTGGGTGTCCAGCTCTCCTCGGGAAGTCACTTAGTGACCTGAGATTTGTAACAAGATTGTAACAAGATTCTAGTGAATAATTTAAAAAATTTACGGCATAAAAAATCTTAGATTATAGATTTGTAGAGCAGGGTCGTCATTTCGATTCTAAATGAATATCTGGGTTAAACAGCCTCTGCTCCATTTTCGATAAGTTTCAAGCCTGAAAACCATATGGGTTATTTAGCTATTTGCTCGATCTGAAAAAACGAGTTATGGGTGCGACTTAACTGTCCTAAAGTCCAAAAGACTAGAACTCGAATATTCAGTAAACGGACCCATACTGCAGGCCCATATTTCACTCACTACGAACAGACCAGGACAAATAAAGAGCAATTGGCATGTCACCAATCAGAATGGTTAAGGGCTTGTGCACAAATCAGGCGAGGTTTTTTCGGCTACTTTTTGACCCCCCTTGTTGATATTTGGTGAGGTTCTTGGCTACCCCCCCTCCCCCACATAACCTCACGTATATTTTTTTCATTCGACCTAATTGTAAGATAAATAGTATTTTACATGGTAAATCTTGTTTATTTTTCTATCTTAGTAAAAAAGACTCGCTATTTTGAAGCAGGGATCGGAACCGGTTAATTTGCTAAAACCTCGGTTTACCACAAATCTCGAACTATTTTATACTTCACATGTAGGACTCAGTTGTGTTTTGAGGTAACGAGTGCGTATTATTAGATTGCCCAATTAGAAATGAAATTATTATCAAAAGAACGAAAAAGAACCGTTTTCGTTCCCATACAAACAATACCGGTTACTGATCCCTGTTTTGAAGTACTAAGTAAAGATTTATGTTTAACGAAGCCGAGAAAAAGTATCTACTCGTGTGGTAAATATTTTTTCTTAGTTTCTTTCTCTGTAGAAAAATACACGTGAGGTATCCTTATACCCCCCCTCCCCCAACGTGATCTTTCGTGATTTTTTCCTGACCCCCCGCCCCTATCGAACCTCGCGTGATTTGTGCACAAGCCCTAATCAAACAGGTTTTCATTGAAAAATTGTCTACGAAAAACGCGGTAAAATGCAATTACTTTATATAAATAGTTATTTAATTCATTTTCACGGCAGAATTCGAAGTGGCGTTACAATACTGTAAAAGGAGGGTTGTATATCGTTTGCCAGAATTTCATTTGCCATAATTTTATATGCCTCAACGTTTAATTATCCATAATATTATTTTCTATTGTAGTATGCCAGAATCGTTCATGTCATAAACTTTACTTACCATAATTTTAAATGCAATAGTTTTACTTGACGGAATATTCATTTGCCACAAAACTACATTTCTACGAGCCGTTCGAATGTTGCGAATGTTCGGTTTTGGGGATTCACCGGCCGCTGCCGCGGCTCGCGTGCTGTAGGGTCGCAGTTCTTCCTAACACTCCTACACGTATTCTATTCTAAGGCAGGTCGCCTTAGAGTAGAATAGGACCGACAGAGACGAGAATATGAATAATAAATCAAATAATAATCACCCACATCCAAAATTTAAACCCACGTCCAAATCCGTTTGCAAGTCAAAAGATTGAAACACTCTCCTACTGTAATAGTGAACATGACAATCACGTTATTTGGCATAATAATTAAACGCCTAATTATTATTTCCAAAACCTTTGAATCAAGTTCTCTTGCTCTTACTATTTCATAAGGCGTTAATAGTTTGTTTACTAATAAAATGTACATGTGGAGGGTATATTTCTATTGATTCATGAATCCTGAAAGACTGACACGCTGTTTGATTGTCTGCAACATGGCCACCTCACCCAGAGCCGTCCATATTCTTTCAGTAATTTGTGATATCATTGCATATGACTATTATGGATTATGAAGTTTATGGAAAATTATATTATGGCATATGATATTATGGAAAATAACAATTCTGTCTGATGAATATTATGGTAAATAACAGTTATGACACATGAGATTCTGGTAAACACACTGATGGCCTTTGACTATTTTGGCAACTGAAATTATGGCAAATGAAATTCTAGCAAACGAAGGTATGGTGAAAATCCCTTTTCCACGGGCCAAGGGTCAACGTCGTAGACTTAGACAGGGAAAATCTTTTCTCACTTTATCTGTACACTGAATACCAAAATTAGATTGACTAGTTTGACTAAGGTCAACCGGGGCAAATGCGTAGATGGGGTAAATGCGTCTCTTGATGATATCTCCGAAGCTGAATATTTTAGAACTATTACAATGGTCTAAATCGAAAGTTTGGTAACCATACTTTGAACATCGAGGGCTGTAATAGTTCTAAAATGTCGCGTTTCCAAGCTATCTTCAAAAGACGCATTTACCCCATTGACGCATTTGCCCCGGTTGACCTTAATAAGAAAGTTTTCCGGAATACGAAAATAATAACAGTTATAGGTAGGGTAAATCGTTAGTAGCTAGACATCGTTCTATTACTGGCCACCTCATACACAAAAAACCGGTCAAGTACGAGTCTGACTCGCGCACCGAGGATTCCGTACAAATTTTCATACACCAAATTGATGTAGGTACACCCTGGTCCTGGTACCCGGCATGACAGGACAGGACCCAATTCATTCTTTAACAATCTTAAACAGCTCATAGTAGAAGTTACCGTTGCAAAGCGTCATCTGCATTTTGGTACTAACAACTTACAACCTAGTATGTTTGTTTATCAGCGATAGCTTTTTATCACGCGGACCGATTTCTATTATTTATTTTTTATTTGGAAGAAGGGACTTTAAAGATAATCTCAAAGGAACTTGAGGGCATAAAATTTCTTACTAAAGTAAGTAAATTACAAATTTAATTAAGAAATATTTTTGATGAATAAAAAAAACATACGAAAAAAAAACGACAAATACGACAAAGATATCGTTTAATTTTCCTGTATTAATTACGTTACTCTTAATCATAATTATTTCCGAATTTGCGCTTGGTAAACTTCGGAGATAAGGAGTGAGGAGGGGGGGAGGGGGGGAAGGGGGGGGGTGTATTTATTCTACATGTTCCTTAATAAATCTAAATTTAACCACTGTAGATTTTTTTAAACGGTTTTAGAAAGTGCAACTTAAGTCCTTTCATATGATACCCCATTTGATCTATTTACTAGACTTAATTTTGTTTAACCCCCTTCATATTCGTCATTTACACAGAAAATAAAGATGTATATTTAAATTTTTCATTTTCCATACACGTGTCTTAACCCTCTTAACAGCTGTTCCAAATTTCGAATTGATAGCTTAAGTAGTTCCTGAGATATTTAACGTTGTGACAGACGGACAGAGTCGGTTCCTTTTTTACCTTTTTGGTACGGAACCCTAGTTTACTCTATTCACCTATATTAGAATTGTTTTATTATAAGGTTTCAATTACTGGCCACCCTTCAATAACTGGCCGCTGTTTGTAGGGGAACAGATTTAATTTTTAGCATGAGGGGGCCAGCTATTGAATGGTACTGGCGATTTACCCTAAATGTTCATGAAACATTGTATAGTCGACGTCAAAGATACTTAAATACATTTTTAGCTGTATTACAATGTAATACGGCTAAAAATAAGGTGCCAAAGTGTAAGCATATAATTGACGTAGACTGTACTATAAATACGTGCCTACGTGGTACCTACTATCAGATTTTTGATTAATTATATGTACTTATCGCGGCAAATCTTGATCCCTATGACAGCTGTCATCTCCATACAATGTATAACCTTAAAACGTCAAATTGAACTGAGATGAGCTGTTATAGGGATCAAGATTCGCCGCGATACATATAAATATAACAATTCATGGGTTAACCATCGCCGAATAGTAACAATAATAATCAATACTTCGTGTTTTTTACACGATCGTTGTGTATAAATAGCTCATCTCAGTTCAATTTGACGTTTTAAGGTTATATTAAAACGTCAAATTGAACCGAGATGAGCTGTTATAGGGATCAAGATTCGCCGCGATACATATAAATATAACAATTCATAGGTTAACCATCGCCGAATAGTAACAATAATAATCAATACTTCGTGTTTTTTACACGATCGTTGTGTATAAATAGCTCATCTCAGTTCAATTTGACGTTTTAAGGTTATATTAAAACGTCAAATTGAACCGAGATAAGCTGTTATAGGGATCAAGATTCGCCGCGATACATATAAATATAACAATTCATGGGTTAACCATCGCCGAATAGTAACAATAATAATCAATACGTCGTGTTTTTACACGATCGTTGTGTATAAATAATAATTATTATATGACTTATAATTAGTTAGATTTTGACAAAATATATTAGTATTAAACTATTTAGTAGTAGTCAAATATACCGCTAAAATATTATGTTATACCATTAACGGTCCCCGATTCAGTATTCTTTGATTTGTGTAGATAGTAATAATAAACAGGTATAATACTAACACTATATGGGTTCCATGCCTGAAATAAAATAATTGAATTGAATTGAATAATGTCTGTGAAATGTAAGTTTGTATGTATACAGTAGGTTACGTGTAGTATGGACCTACAGGATTAAGTATGTGCTATATTTTATCCTGTCGCTCCGCCTAGATACTTTGCATAGGCGGCGGAGCCGCGCGGGTAGCTAGTTTGTACTAATCCCCTATCAAACTAATTTGCCCAATGTGTTACCTACGATACATCGCTTCATAGATATGTTTAGGTTTCGTGTGATAGATTTCTCCCTCATTTCATTAGATTCAAGATATCACCTAACGAAAAACGGCTTCTTTGCTTTCATTCGGTAGTTGCATCTTCCATATTCAGTATTATTCGTCAGTGTCTTCGTTGATTCCATTATCCACGATTTTCTCTTACTATCGAATATTGAATCTTACATAGTGAAGGATAACGATTGAGCCCGAAGACAGAGGCGAATGAAAAACTACAACGCATAAATGCAGTAGGTAGACACGAATAAAAAATAATTGCCAAAACGACTGAGCCGAAAGTGGATGATATTTGTTTGTCATTAGAGGGGGTTTGCTATGATTCTTGTGTCTAGCTTCAACACAAGAATCACGGCAAAGGATTATTCAACTTACCACCACGGCTATAACAAGACGGCCGCAATCATACTCTCGAGCTCTCTCGCACTATCCATCTCTTTCTAAGTGGTCTAATAAGAGAGAGGATAGTGCGAGAGAGCTCGAGAGTATGTCGCAGCCGTCTTGTAATAGCCGTGCATTTAAAAAGATGCAAAGATTTTAATGTTAGTTAAATAATTATTAATTGCTTTGATTTGGATGAGATGTAAACAAATCATGTAGATATAAGGTCCATATGACTTGCATTACATTTACTGGTTTCCTCGCGTTAGTGAGGTAAAAAGTCGTTTCGCTCCTCGGCGATAAAGTTGTTTGGCGTCCCGTGCCTTGAAAGCCTCGCTATTCTCAGGATTGTACTTTGAACCATGAGCGAAGCGAATGCGTATCTTACAATCTTTCGCTAGCTCGGCTTTCAATACAAGAAGCGCTTGCGCCAAACAAAAACTTTGCATCCTTGCATAACAAATAATAATTATTTTGTATATGTTAATAGAATAAAAAACATAATTTCCTCTATTAAATGTTGAACCTTTTATTTACTATGAAATGTAATAGGAGATGATTTTTACAAGCCTGATATTAACACTATCCTGATATTAATATTATCACTTGTAAGTAAGTAATCAAGCATTTTAGGTACGTAGGGGGGTTCAATTCAACTATGTAGTCCGCGATGTGCACCGCAGCGTGGGCCGCGATCCCACCTGTCTTAATTGACGGATGGGGATGTCCCGAACATATCGCTTTTGTGTCATATCTCTTTCTAATTATGAAAGACAAGAAAAGTAAGGCTGGGGTCTCCCGAAGGCCTTATATTTAATTTACTTACTGGATAGGTTATTATTATTAGCCTATTATTGCCTACGACTGCATATTTATTTATGAAGTGCGTCACAGAGACACGCCTCTGTGACACAAAGGCCTCTTCCAGCTTCTTCCACTCTTCTCTACTTATAGATGTGCGGTACCATAGAGGGCCCGTTCTTCTTCATCTTTTTAATGTCGTCAGACCAACGTTTTCTTTGTCTTCCTCTTTTTCTTTTTCTTTGGAATCTAGGAGTCCAATTTGTTAAGTCTTTTGTCCATTTGTTTTCTCTGAGTATATGGCCTACCCATCTCCACTTAAGGGTTTTAGTTTTGACCGCGACATCTTCTACTTTTGTTATATGTCTTACCTATATCTGTAGCTCTTTTTCTGTCTCTCCTTGTGTAGCCTAGCATGCGCTCCTTTCCATGGCTCTTTGGCAGGTTATCAATTTTTGGTCTTGTCTTTGTGTGTTTGACAAAGACATGTACCACTGACTAAATCCAGGGATATGTACCACTCACTAAATCCATCCAAACTCAAAAAAGTTTTATTTTGTAAATTTGTATTAATGGGGTCCAGCGACATCAAATCGTAACACGTATTTTCGAAACGAGTAAGTATAAATGTCAAATAATGGGCTAAACAGAAACGGTATGTGGATGGAAGATCGTGGATAGATCGGACACCAGTTAACGTCGTCTCACAAATATCAGCTCAGCAACAAAAGTAAAGCTAAAAAAACGTCTCTTATAGCGGTGACAGCCCTGTTACAATAGGTTTATATTTTTCTTTATTATTTTATTTACTCTGTGGCACCCACTCTCCCTCAATCAGGGTCTAACATAACGCATGCACAAAACCTCTAAGTGACTAAGTATAACCTAGACATCCTCCGAAGTGGCGGCTGGCCTTGGACAACGGCATTGTATTCAACATAATATCCGCCATATTTTCGGTTAGTACGATAAATCTTGCAGTGCGTGTTGAATTCAGTTCAGTCATTCAAATAATTTTAATTCAAGCTGATTAATTAGATAATATTGCCGTACCTGCTGATCCCAGAAAAACATTGGTAGATTAACCCGCATGTCACTACGGGCATTCATGGTCTGTTGCATCCACATGATGTCGGGAGAATTTGACGTTTGGCCCCACAAGGAATCCACCTGGAACAATTATGCAAGCTATTTTATTAAAAGCATGTAATGCAACTATGTAATATTGCAAGTCGATTTTCAACCTCTTATATTAGTAGTATCGATTTGAAGCTCTACAACTTAGAGGAATAATTAGTCCGGGCTTTGCTTCGAGCAACACGGAAGGGAGTAGGCATTCGCACCATTTCCCCTCTATCAAATTACAAGCCTAAGTGGTTCGAACACAAAAATAGATGAAGGTGTGCCAGTTTTTTCGGTGTATTGTTTCATTTTTGATGTATTAGTGTCATCATTACAGTTTTGTTTTTGTATGTGATGTGCAGAGCTGCATTTGTGTGCAACCCCCCCCCCCCGCCGCTTGACTAGGAAGGCCGTGTTGCTCGAAGGGGTTTTGCAAGTATGAGTAATATAGATGATAAAAAGTGATTTAAAATTTCAAAGTTGACAATTGAGTTAGGTACTCACATCCAATCCTAGACCAGGCTGCGTGTTAATCATAGAATCGTGTGATCCCTGGTTACGCATGCCAAAGCCACTGTTCATTGAGAAAGAAGCCATGTCCTAGAAAATCACCAAAACAAATGTACCATTCAAATTACTTCCTTCAACAAGTATTACTTTTTTCGCCGATGTAATAGTTAACCAAACAAACATAGTTGCATGCTGGAATAACAGGAACATGGGATCCGCCATACCTAGGTCGCAAACTAGTTTCTGTTGGTAATAATTATAACAGCATGCCGTTTTAAAATGAGAGTATTAAGTCAGATTAATTCAAGACAACACATATTTTTTGTCAAGGTTCAAAACATGAAGACTCCCCCTCAACAGAATAGATTTGCTCGCGATAAGTTCCTTCGTTGAAAAGCACAGTGACGGAGCACTTTTTTTTTTCGGGATATATGGCGAAATATCATACATAAATGCGAGCCGGGATTTGGCCACCAGGTCAAGTTTCGAGTCAAGTTGTGCCCAATTCGGCATCATTACTTTTTTTTTTCGGGATATATGGCGGAATATCATACATAAATGCGAGCCGGGATTTGGCCACCAGGTCAAGTTTCGAGTCAAGTTGTGCCCAATTCGGCATCATTACTTTTTTTTTTTCGGGATATATGGCGGAATATCATACATAAATGCAAACCGGGATTTGGCCACCGGGTCGAGTTTCGAGTCAAGTTGTGCCCAATTCGGCATCATTACTTTTTAAAGACATACTACCTAGTAATGACATAAGTAAGAATCACGATCTCTAAAGAAAAATAAACTAATACGAATGCCATACGTACCACCTGGGCAAAAGGTACCACAGATCCATAAGAACCTAAAGGTCGCATATGCGTGTCACAGGCCCGCCTCACCATTAAACTAGCTGTAAAGAATCCAGCCCTGTACCAATTGTACATGTCTTTCGAAGAAAACGGACCTTGTACGGTTTTCTGAAAGAAAAAATAATTATATAGATACGGAACAGAAATAGTAGATTGTACAACAAGCGCATAAAACGAGCCATTTAACCTGAGACGTTTATATATGTGTGAGGTGGATAGTTAGTCGAGGGGGTAAATGGCTAATTTATGCCCGAGTTACACTGCTTCGATTGCGAGAAAATAACAAATAATAGCAAAATAAAATAAATTAATAGCTCATTCCTGTCACTTAACTTTTTAAAGTTTTTGTTTAATTTTCGACACGTGATATTAGACTTAGGTACTTCATACTGCCAAGCCATTTAATGGTGCAATACGTTTTAAAAAAAAATTGACTCCTATTTTATCTGGTTTTATTAATTTAGGTAATGGAAAACATGGATGTGACATGTATTAACCCTTTTCCAGGCAGAGGCGTTATATCGACCACATACTGCTTGTCAAACATATGTCTTAATGTCAATGAATAAGATTGACACCCAATTGTCATTTTCCAACTGCCGGCCTGGAAAAGCGTTGCAAATCAAATCAAATGACAAGTTTATTCTACGAAGTTTTATTGTGTGTGGCTGTTAGGCTCGATTATCTTAAGTCTTTAAAACAATTTTACTTTGTGCACTAGTGCATAAAAGTGGCATTGTGTGCTGAGCATACATCGAGCACAAAGGCGAACTTTGCGAGCATGAGAAGTGAAAATGTATTTCTTAAAACGATTGAATAAGATCAAGAATTACCTTAGGATCTTCATAATACCAATGATCAACTAAACTCTGGGTACTTGGGGTATTCTGTGGAGGTGATTGTCGCATCATATTCATATTACCGTATAAAGAATTAAACGGCGCCTGAGATCCCGAATGTTGTAATCCATGCATAGGAAACATGTTGTTTTGTGCATGATTTGGCATTTGAATATCATTAGACGGTGGCATCTGTAATCAAATTGAAATCTTTAATCCAGATGTTAAAACTAACAATAGAATAGGTACGCCAGAATTAGGTTTCTGCCTTACCTGAGGATTATTGGGATTTTGACCAAGTCCAAAGATTGAACTGCTAGTATTCGGCATCCCTTGCATACTCGCAGAATTTTGGAACCCTGTCATTCCTGTGGGACCTTGATGCATGCCACTAGCGCTCATAGCAGAGCTGGTCATACTAGGATTAAGAAGTAGGGGTGGTGGTGACATTCGTTGAAGTGGAATTCCCATGGAATTTGTCGCCGATCCTTGGTCTATCAATCTAGGTCCCTGTAGTCTCATAGCAGAATTAAGTGCGGTATTTGATATTCCAATGTTGTGCATGGAAGTTTGATTTCCAGTATTTTGCATACCAGGCTGCATCCCAGCCGATTGCATTCCTAATGATTGCAAACTAATACCTTGCATGCCTGGTGCTTGCATGCCAGACATTTGCAACGCATGTGGCTGCATGCTGGCTGCCTGGATTCCTTGTGTCTGCATTCCAGGCGACCGCATTTCTGTAGTTTTTGACCCGGTCGTTTGCAATCCAAGTGTTTGTAAGGCGGAATTCTGCATTGTAGGTGACTGCATACTCGGATTTTTTTGTCCCGAGGTCTGCATTCCTAGATTCTGTAATCCTGTATTTTGTATGGCGGGTGATGGTATTCCAGATGGCTGTGCTCCAGGTGACGACAGACCATGGACCTGCATTCCCGGATGCACGGCGGACGCTAGAAGTCCATGCGAGTGCAGCCCCGGCGACTGCAAGCCTGGTGCTTTGGTTCCGGACGTCGGCATTCCTAATGTGTGCATTGTCTGCATTCCTGCCATGGATAGGTTAGGTTTATGCATCACGCTACCTTGGTTTTGAGGATTAGGACTTACTCTGTTTTGCATACCAGGGTTAGATACTTGAGTCACCGAGTTACCAATGGAGCTTGATGACATGCTAGTGTTTAATGGTAAACCAATGACGGAAGGCAACTTAGAAAGAAGATTTTTATCATCCAAAGTCAGTTCGAAAATGTCGTCTTCAAAGGCATCCTCGGGTAATTTTCCGGCATGTTTAGAGTGATCCCTAAAACAAATAATATTAATTAAAGACTGATCGCTCATGGTAGTTCAACTAACACTTTCTTTTTCGATTGCTTATTTGTTACAGGTACGCATCATAATATTCGAAATTCATAATATAACCAATATAAATCAATCAAGAAATGAAAACACATCTCCGCCACACCTCTGATGCATATTCATATTTGACACCTCACATGCTCGACAGCTAGGTTTGAAACTGTAAGAGAGATAAGAGATAACTAAACCTACATGTTTCCACATCATCATAAACGTAACTTAAACCATCCGTCGTTTTCTGAGCATTATGGTGGTGTGAGAAAGAACTGAATGCTTCATCTTGTTATTGCCACGCGATAAACGTGGCCATGTAAGGCTCCTCAAGTCCTCAGGTCTACTTCCGCAGGGCTATCTATTAATACGAGGTTAAGTCGAGCCATCATACCAAAATAACGTAAATAGTGCGAAGTATCACAATAAAAACAAGTCGCTTACTTATCTGACATTTGGCCAGCTATTACGTCTTGCAAGCCTGGAAGATTTCCAGCTTTTCGAGCTTGTTGAGCTGCGTTATCAGCCACTGATGCCACGATGTTTTGATGTTTCTGCCGCAAACTATTATTAGGCTTGATAGTCACTGACTGGAAGTTCCCTCTTTCATCGCTTGCTTCTTCCATGTTAATATCGGATCTCATAAGAGCATCAAAAGTTTTGTTTTCTGAAAACTTGGACCGGAAGGCATTATTATTCTTGGAGTAAGAACTTTCCGCCTGACCACTATCAGACGAATCTGGTGAAGTTACTTGATTTTCATGTGTATCTTGAGCTACGTTATTTTCATCTTTACTAGTACTGCTTTGTTTTGAGCTCGAACTGGTGTTGCCGCTATCTTCTGTCGCTGTAGTGCTGACTTGCTGAAAATTAAACCAATTTACTTATAAAGACAACCTGATTCGTAATGTTAAGCACATGGCAAAGAATTTTAATTTACCTTTTTGAATTTGATTTCACTGGCATCGAACTTTTTCGGTGACAGTTTTTTTGCTTTTGCTGATGCCCACCATTCCTCGGAGCCATCTTCTACAGACTTTAATCTAGCAAAACTGCCGTGAGTGTGCGATCTCGTCAGAGCTAAAACAAACAGACAGTGAAGGGTGTTAACAAAACTAAGAAATATACGAATTAAAGAAAAGGTCCATTTCGTTTGGATTATAATAGACTAACAAATTATGCTCCTGTAGATTATTGTAAACTAATTGATAAGTACCAATGTAAACAAAACCAGAATGTCATCTGTCGCGCACAAGTTATGCGTAACTTAAAGATATTGATAACGTTAGCCATGCAGCCTTCAAGGTTGTCTTAGTAGCCTTACAAGCTAACCCTCATTTATATAACTTACATAGGTATAGCAGTTAGTTTTAATGTGTTATGTCTATTAGCCTTCCACGCGATTACAAAAAACTCTGGCAGAGCCGCGGGATCAAATACAGCCTATTCATGGACATATATTTATTTCGGAATGAAGGTCGGTCCATGCCATATACTGGTGAACATACTTTTTAAATCGGATGTTGAGTATTTCCGGAAATTACACCCTACAAACAAACTTACAAAGCTGCACTTTCACAGACTTTACCTCTTTATAATATGAGTACAGATTAGTATACACAGCAATGATACACGAGAATTACTTTTATAAAATAAGGGGCTCTTTTATTTTATATAAGTAATTCTAAAGGGCGACTACTTAGCAATGTTTAAAGGATGTAAAATTGAGAGAGAGTATTGTCTCGATCATATTTAGCAGCCCTACTCGGAAAGTACCTACCTTCACCTAGTTCACCTTACATAAGATCACAGACATAATAACTACACAATTTGTTCTGTAGGTATGAGAGGTCCCTGGGGTCTTTCTCTTGTAGATGTAGGGCACTTTGTGGGGAGTAACCTCCATACATTGCCTTGAAAAAGGAGGAGAGAAAGATGTTTCCATTTATATTGGTTGCGTTCGATGCGTAATCAATCAATCAATCATTTATTGTAATAAAAGGTACTCCAATTTTAAGACGCATTCGACTGGGTTCGATTCCCGATCGTGTATGAGGCTTTGTTTTGACCTTTGTATGCAGTTATATATTTTTGTAAAATCGGCGTTGTGACTCCTAAGAACACCGCACACCTAGTATGGAAAAACTAGCTCCGAGAATTTTCCTGAAAAAAGTTTTTTGCGTTTAACCCATTTCCAGGCAGAGGCGGTATATTGACCACATGCAGCCTGTGAAACATGTATTTAAATGTCAATGAGTAAGACTGACATTCAATTGTCATTTTTCAACTGCCGGCCTGGAAAAGGGTAAATAGACTATATTCAAAAATAGTGAGACGTCAAAAACTTTTGAACTTGTCTATGACAACAAAGTGGCTAACCTAACTTTTTTCCTTTGTTCTCCGTCTGCCTAAAACGTTTTTTTACCTATGTCGCGTTTTGCCTAAACTTTAATCTTCAAGAGCATTAAGACTATGTAGCTTGCCGACTTTTTCGCTGTTTGTCAATATAGTTAACTGCCTGTTTCGATAATGTGCCTAATTCTCCGAATGAAATTCTCGCGTTCTGCCTAAACTTCAACCTCCAGGGGCATTTAGACTATGTAGTTTGCTGTCTATTTCGCTTTTTGACTATTACGATAAATTGCCTAACTCTCAAAGTGGCATTTTCGCGTTTTGCCTAAACTTCAAAGGTAAGGTATATTTTACGTTGGTTTTTATTTCATATTATCATACTAATAGGTTAAATCGCCAGTAACTGGTCACCTCATACTAAATATGACCTCTATTCACCTATATTCGAATTCACTTGAGAATAAGTTTTTCATAATTAGCCACTCTTCCCCTCATATTAAAAATTAACTCTATTCACCTACAATAGAATTCAATTTAGTATAACTTGGCCAGTTATTGAACGGTAGCCAGTTACTGTCCTGTTCACCCTACTTACTGTATACAATAAAAATACCAATAAAAAATCCCGATTTAATAAAACAAGCTGTAGATCACACATAATGCGTTTTAGGCATGGGGCGTAATAGGCATTAGACATTTTTGACCTACTGCTTTTTAGTCTCAATCCTATCGTAGTCCAAATGCGTTTGCGACCTAAAGCGATATAGCTTAAACAGTTTAGTCCTAATGCGGATCGGTTCAACAGAGAGGAAGGCATAGTGATAATTAGGAAATCGGCGTTTAAGTGTATAACCGACTTAGGCTATATAAAGACATAGGTAAAAAACGTTTTAGGCAGACGAAGAACAAAGGACTTTGTTTTCATGTCAATTATCGGATGGAACAAAAATATTGCAGGAGTGGCGTAAAACGTATTGACCTCGTAGATTCTGCATTTTTTTTCAAAGTGGCATTACATGAGAAGCAAAAACTTTTTACAGTCTGTTTTTTTGAAAAAGTTGTTATATTAACGATTTTTATAACATATATGTTTGTCATTCGGAACCAACCACTTTTATTTTTTTTCTCCTGCATTTTAACAACAACAAGTGTTTTCTTGTTCACTATTTTTGAATATACAATTAAACACTCAAAATGGTCTTTTTGTTTTATACTTTATTCAAAAATATCCAAAGATATGTTACCTTATCTTACCTTCGACGTGCATTTTTTTCATATTTTCGTCATATTTTTTTTTGGGTGAATTGGGCCAATCAACTTTTGGACCCACAGTATTTTGTCCGATAACGCAAGATACAGAACTGTCATGTTTGTTAGAGAAACTGCTATTAAACCAGGTACCCAATTGTGTATAACGATGGTTTACACCAGCAGTTACGATATGCCACAGATTTTAATTGGATTGATAGACACAGGTTTGAAATAGATTGATTTGAAAGTTTGTAAAAAGTAACACAGGAGACAGAAAAAGTGTGGGTGAAAAAGTTGATTGACCCAATTAACTTGTTTTAACATGTTTAATACTAATTCTTAATTCTAGAACACTCTTTACTACAATAAATTTGATGCTTTGAATCCGAAGCATACAATTTTAGCGCGAAAAATACTTGAAGAGTTTGAAAAATACTACATTTTCCGCCCCTCACAACTTTTTCTCTGTAAAGATAAAATTATGTATGACAAAATGTACGCAATTTTAAGATTTTAAAACTTGGAATACCTATACACTTTTGTTATACACACAACAAATTAAGTGCTATTTCAAAAACTCCAATAAATAGCCCCTTCAAATGAAGATGGTGGCTAACGTGCACATGGCCCGAGGTCCGAAACTAAGTTTTTTTTCATGGCCCAATACCCAACTAATATAAATCAAAACATCTTTATCTCCAAGGGGATTCCCATTGGGTGGATTAAAGGATCTTTTGCAGAGTGTTAATGTGAATATTAATGTAAATGTAAGTGTTAAATGTTTACTCACAATACGAAGCTTCTTGATTCCTCGGCAAGTTGGTGTCGTCATTACTGTAGCCATGGAAAGCGCCAGACGCATCGAACGTGCCTGCACATGCCTCCGCGTTATCCATTGCCCTTAAACAATTTTACATTCACGATTATGAACAAATATCTTGGTAAGTAATAGTTTATGCTTTCAATCAATAAATTTCGCATGAGAATCAAATGCAACGAACTGAGCTATGACCATAAATAACTTTGTGTGTACAATGTCATGTATGGTACAAGATTTTATTTGCCGACTGGACTTTTATTTGCACAATCATCAAAATACACGTTGAGAGGGAGCTCTAACAGGACGGGTTTATCTTGTGAAGTTTAGGAGTTGCTATAGCCACCTTCTGTATCCATCATCAGATCAGCTTGGTGGTGCCATAATATTGTATTCTCACCGAATTTAAATAACAATGCCAAATTTCAGCTCCATCGGATACGGCAAATGTACGAGATTATACCATGTGGGTCTTGGTAAAAACGCTTTCTGCTATATAGTACCGAAGCCACTCTAAATGTTGATTGATTGTCCACTTCCACTTTTTTGCACGCCGCGCAAATGAATTGCCAGATTTTTAATGAAACATGAGAAAATATTTAAAATAAACATCACAGAGTTGAGTTTCTAAAATCACGAATTAGTACGCATTCGCATAATCACTTACCATTCTGGTAAAATTTCTTCATTTTGTGCATCCCCTCCCCAAGTTCGCCGGTTATGGTTCCACGATGGTGGCTTCTCTTGATTGGCCCTTTCACCCCAATCTCGCTCTGTAAACCAATTAGAAACGTGATAAGCAATAGGATTATTCAATAAAAGTATGAGCAAAGTTCCTTTACATGGTAAATGTCCATTACAATACATTATTGTTACACATGTCTCATACATTAACAATATTGAAATGTCGTGGAATGCAAATCGAGGGTAATATTGCAAAACATACAATAATTCAAACATTTTTACGTTTAGTAAATTGAAAATTCCTTTTGGATGCCAGTATTGTAGATTTATTTTGGGCCAAAGTGGAATATAGGTACCTATTCTCACAGATATTAATAAGAATTCTCACAAATATTAAAAATAATGAAACATGCAAACCCCACTTTACAAGATTAAGCATTTTAACATTACCCTCTCTCTATATTTTGGAAACTTGTAAATTTGTACGGAAGCATCAACATTTATACACTCAAGCCAAAGACTGTCACACTTGCACCCTAAATCTAAGACATAGAGATAAAATAGCCCTCCCAACAAGTAAACATTTATACACTCAAGCCAAAGACCGTCACACTTGCACCCTAAATCTAAGACATAGAGATAAAATAGCCCTCCCAACAAGTAAACATTTATACACTCAAGCCAAAGACCGTCACACTTGCACCCTAAATCTAAGACATAGAGATAAAATAGCCCTCCCAACAAGTAACTTACAATTGAGAAATAAAAGCCCCCATATGACAACAATACGCATTTACAACAGCCTGCCTAAAGAAATAGCTGATGAAGTCAAATATACTAAATTTGTTCAAAAGTTTTTTTTTTTTTTTTTTATCTCACAAAAACTTTAACGCTAGTTTTACAAAATATGTTCCGCCAAACTGAGGACAGTTTGATGGCGGATAATACGCTCGTTACCACTGTTATTTTTATCCGAACTACTTACATTAACCCTAATAAACTAAACCAGGAAAAAGCGTTCCTACAAATAACTACATTATTTATTAAAGTAAAGTAAGTATACCTCGGTTACGCAACATGTCATGCCTTGCGCTACTTAATCATTTATCAAATAAATCTAAGAGTTCTAGTTTTCATCTTTTTTTAAATATAATTTTACTACTACACTCCTCTAAGGTTGTACTTATTTTATTATGTACCTTAGGAACAATATACTTAAGCGTTAAAATCATATTTAATAGAAAACTGTTTTTATTCACTGAAAGACTTCTTCAATGTAAATAGTTACCATAGATAATCTTCGCAAATGTTATCCTAGAATTGATACCTACCTACATGTAAATCTTAGTTTAAGGCGACGTGAGCTCCGAAAACGGATTTTTAAATAATCGTAGCTCTTGTTTGGATTATAATACGGCTGCCCTAAATTTAATTAGCAATCTTGAGGCCTTTCTCGAGGGAAATCAGCTATTTGGATCCTGAGTTTTTGACTTTCGCTCGATAGAAAAAAATCACGAACATAGGTCTAAAATACACTTAAAAAAAATCTAACAAATTATGCACAACAGCTAAACATATGACAATTGGTTTTTAAGATCGGCAATGTCATGTTTGAGGGAAATCAGCTATTACTTTTTTATTTATTAAAACGCACAAAGAAATAAAATTTAAAAACATGATATCCGCGCTTCCAAACACGCACTTCCATCTCGCCCACGCTTATGCTCAGTGAGAGGGAGAGAAGACCACGAACCTACGTCCCCTTAAGTACTATAATTTTTAATTTGTAATGTGTACCTACGTTTTGAGACGAAGGATTTGCAATATACCCTTACAGGGTGTCATGTTGTACCTACTATAGACTGTAAGATATTTAAGACCTGACATGAGTGCAATAAAGTAGTCTTATTCTTATTCTGTGATCTGTGTAAGATTGTCCCGTAATATTTATTTATTTATTCTAAGGTTAAAAGTAAAACAAATATGGACTAATCTGGGAAAAACTATTATTGTTTGGTGGAATTGACAGTCATCTAACTATAATAGCAGCACCGTGACACCAACCACAGTCAACCAGAATAGTAGTGCAATCGCTTGACCGGAGAGATCTATACAATACAGAGAGTAGGTATCCAAGTAAGGTCTACTCACATCACACACGAAAGAAATACTCGACAATAGTAAGACCAGAACTCACCCCACTTGTCTTGTTGGCTAGTGCGTGCCCTGCCTGGGCCTGAGAGGCGCCATTCCTCACCTTCCTCGCGGGTTTGTGGTGACCTCCAGTTCGTATTGTTAGTCTGCCGCTTGCTAATTACCAAAAAATAAATACTCGACAATAATAAGACCAGAACTCACCCCACTTGTCTTGTTGGCTAGTGCGTGCCCTGCCTGGGCCTGAGAGGCGCCATTCCTCACCTTCCTCGCGGGTTTGTGGTGACCTCCAGTTCGTATTGTTAGTCTGCCGCTTGCTAATTAACAAAAAAGAAATACTCGACAATAATAAGACCAGAACTCACCCCACTTGTCTTGTTGGCTAGTGCGTGCCCTGCCTGGGCCTGAGAGGCGCCATTCCTCACGTTCCTCGCGGGTTTGTGGTGACCTCCAGTTCGTATTGTTAGTCTGCCGCTTGCTAATTAACAAAAAAGAAATACTCGACAATAGTAAGACCAGAACTCACCCCACTTGTCTTGTTGGCTAGTGCGTGCCCTGCCAGGGCCTGAGAGGCGCCATTCCTCACCTTCCTCGCGGGTTTGTGGTGACCTCCAGTTCGTATTGTTAGTCTGCCGCTTGCTAATTACCAAAAAATAAATACTCGACAATAGTAAGACCAGAACTCACCCCACTTGTCTTGTTGGCTAGTGCGTGCCCTGCCTGGGCCTGAGAGGCGCCATTCCTCACCTTCCTCGCGGGTTTGTGGTGACCTCCAGTTCGTATTGTTAGTCTGCCGCTTGCTAATTACCAAAAAATAAATACTCGACAATAGTAAGACCAGAACTCACCCCACTTGTCTTGTTGGCTAGTGCGTGCCCTGCCAGGGTCTGAGAGGCGCCATTCCTCACCTTCCTCGCGGGTTTGTGGTGACCTCCAGTTCGTATTGTTAGTCTGCCGCTTGCTAATTACCAAAAAATAAATACTCGACAATAGTAAGACCAGAACTCACCCCACTTGTCTTGTTGGCTAGTACGTGCCCTGCCAGGGTCTGAGAGGCGCCATTCCTCACCTTCCTCGCGGGTTTGTGGTGACCTCCAGTTCGTATTGTTAGTCTGCCGCTTGCTAATTAACAAAAAAGAAATACTCGACAATAGTAAGACCAGAACTCACCCCACTTGTCTTGTTGGCTAGTACGTGCCCTGCCAGGGTCTGAGAGGCGCCATTCCTCACCTTCCTCGCGGGTTTGTGGTGACCTCCAGTTCGTATTGTTAGTCTGCCGCTTGCTAATTAACAAAAAAACTCAAGGTAATATAAGGATTTTATCAGTTAGGATTGATCATTTCAAATTTACGAAAGTAGTGGCGTAAATCGTTAGTAGCTGGCCACCGTTCATAACTGGCCACTTCATACTAAAAATGAGCTCTATTCACCTATAATGGAATTCATTTTAGTATAAGATTTCAATTACTGGCCACCCTTCAATAATTGGCCACGTCATACTGAATTGAATTATGTTTGTAGGGGCACAGAGTTAATTTTTAGTATGAGGGGGCCAGCTACTGGCGATTTACCCTAGTACGAAACTATAGGTGGAAACTAAGTGTGGACTAGTCCTATTAGATTTTATAACAAATATCATTTTAGTATTACGACAACCGACGTTGATCCACCGATCTGATTTTATAGAAATATTCGTTTGACCACTTCTATACACTAGTTCTAGTCAGCATATTGACAGTTGTCAAATGCACCTCGCTGGATAGAATTTCACAAGAAAAGTTTTTGGAATTACCTTCGGAAAGTTTTATTAGGAGTCCATTCAGATTGTTCATTAACAGTTCTGTTTGTGGGAGGTCCCCCATTGCTGTTACTCCAGGCGCGTGGAACAGGTGGAGCCTCTTCCTCACCACCAGGAACATATCCTGGTATCCTTTGATGATACGCATTACCTCTGTGAAAGAAAATTTGGATCAACAAATTTTTTATCAAAACTTTTACTGTTATTATTATTAAACATAATATGTAGCCAAATAATCACTTTTTCCGTTTGAGTTCAACCAAAAATACCACACACGGACGGACGGTAAATAAAATTGTACAAGTACACATTTGGAGAACTTGCCTTCCCAATGACGGCTGGCGGACAAACGGCATTCGAGGTCTGCCGCGATTATCAGTGCCGGCTAGACCCCTGCCGAGACCTCGCCCAAACTTGTCCGGCGTCATAGCTCCTATAGGTGGTCCGCTCCTTAGGGTGTCGCGCTTTAAACATATTTCCACACTTAATTACGGCATCAAATACAAAATTATATCATTTAATGTAATATCTATTGACAAAGACTACCATTTCTTCCTCAAAAGTGTTGTGTAGTGCAAATGGTGGTTTGCCTCTTGGTTGATACAGTTGGTCTATCGATTTTAACTCTGCAGGTGCTTCGACAGTCCTGTCATAAAGTGCAAGCATTTCTTCTCTCCCATACCTGGAAGGAACATTCATAAATCACTTTGCAATTTTTCATCTGCACCCTATAACTTTGTAAACGGGGTTACTTTTTAAAAATATTTGAATGAGGTTTTGTTACCTGAAATTTAAGCTCTGCAAAAAGCTAACAAACCCATTTCACATTATGGGCATTTTCTTGGTTTGTGGGCGTTACCGCTAAGAGTTGAGCTCCCTTTGTCGCCTATATAACGGTGGTACAGGAGGGGGGGAGTCGCTGCCGAGCTAAATTTAACGCAATCTACAGTTTGTAGAGTCTACCAGAGGTTCCAGCAGACTGAGGCCTTCACTTCAAGACCAAGAACCGGCCGCAGAAGGTGCACATCGGAGCGGGACAACCGCTTCATTGTCACGTCAGCTCTCCGAGATCGTCACCAGACAGGCGTTTCCCTTCAGCAGCAACTCCGTGAGGTCCGAAGAGTGACTGCCAGCGAGTGGACAGTCAGGAGAAGACTCAAAAAAGCCAACTTGACACCGAGAAGACCTGCAACGGGGCCCAGATTGCTGGCACAACACCGAAGAACACGACGTGAATTTGCTGCAAATCACGTGAACTGGACCATCGAGCAATGGACCCCGGTTCTCTTTTCGGACGAGTGCAGGATGTGCCTGAACGGCAGCGACAGAGGAACGAGTCTACAGGATAGCAGAAGAACGATTTGCTAAGTGCTGCATCTCCAATAGAGTCGCCTACGGAGGAGGTTCTGTCATGTTTTGGAGCGGCATTTCTTACGACGGGCGGACCGAGCTGGTTTTCGTGCCTTCTGGAGGTCGTGGACGTGGTTTGAACGCTGGAAGATACATCACCGAGATCCTGGAGATGCACGTTGTCCCTTAGAAAGGAATGTTTGATGAGTTCATTTTTATGCAGGATAATGCCCCCTGCCATACCGCAGAAGACACCACCACCTACCTTTCCGAGGTAGACATCACCACGATAAACTGGCCAGTGATGAGCCTGGACCTTAATCCGATCGAACACATGTGGGACTGCCTAAAACGCAGGGTTCGGAAGCGGAAACCTGCCCCGTCCAACATTGAGGTGCTGAAGGAAGCCTTGCTGGAGGAGTGGGATGCCATCCCTCAGGATTACGTCAGGAAGTTGATAAGATCCATGCAAAGGCGCCTAACTTGTGTAATAAGCATACCCCGGGGCTTTCGGTGCGGGAATGAATGACATTAGCCAAACAATAGGTATTGACTTAAAAAACAGAATGTACAGGTCGACTCACGAGAGCTGGCATGAATGGATTGACCGAAAGTAATGTCACTTGTCACTGTGAGTGGCAGTGTGAGTGCCCTTCTTATACAGGGTCCTCCTAATATTTTGTAAATATGTACCTAATACGTTTTCGTTATTTAAGAAAAATATATATATATTATTATTATACCTAGATATTTTTCTAGCAGGAACAGAATTTGCTTAGTGCTTACCACTATAAAAATATCGACAAGTACTTGTTATCGATAAGTACATAGGTACTTACTACTTCAACGACAAGACGTATTGCAATTAATAGTTATTTATTATAGAGCAGTCTACATGAAACTTTCAGGGTGTACAGTGTTTTTTATTTATCTTGATTGTAGTGTAAAATTTGGAATATTGCACGTGTATCTGCATGCTTAAAAATTGATTTTATAAAAAAGTGTTACAAACATATTTAGGGCAGGGGAGGTCAATGTTCTGCGTTCTGCGTCTATTACAAAAACATTTTACTGAAGTCACGTTTTATTTGTCCATAGTTGGTCATGTTCGCTAACATAGATATTAATCACTGTACTTGCGGCATGCACTTTAAGGAAAACATGCAGTATAGCTATTTAAAAATATTTACATGTCATCCAATTCAACCAAGTAATGATAAAGAGGCAAAATCGCAATACACATTTCATTTAATTTTTCTACTTATTTTTTTACACCTCGTTTATTGTAATTATACCAGTACGTCTAGCACAACTTGCTGCTAAGTCGTGTCGCGCGCGACTCAGCGACTCCTGTCTCACTCGTATTGTGCAAATTAGAAAGAGGCGGGTGGATTTTCTCGACTCGCGTCGCGCTTGTTGTGTCAGTTGTGCTAGCCCCGCAGAACTCGAATTTCGTGGTTCAACATTATTTGGCACCAAATGCGTAGTACACATAGTCGCAAAGAAACATAACATCAGATGTCACATTAACACAGACAAACATAAGAATATTCAGGAAGAGAAAAAACTATTTCATATGGACCTAACGAAATTTATGATCAACTGCAATGTGCCATGGTACCAATTAGACAACCCCAATTTTCGAACATTTATTCAAAATTGTCTCACAGGAAAATATTCAAATCGAACACTGCCCCCACTGGAAGTTACATACGGCAACAATTTCTCCCGGAAGTGTACGAGGAAGAAATGGAGAACATTCGCTCTGAAATTAATAGTCAATATATATACGTAACAGTAGATGAAACTACTGACGGGAATGGTAAGAAAATCGCGAACGTCATCGTTGGCACGCTCCTCCAGGATAAACAAAGTCGGTGTCATATTGTAGCCAGTAAATGTTTGAATGAAACAAATAACCACACAATTACAAATTTGGTTCTAGAGTCTCTTCAAAATCTGTACAAGAACACTGAAGGTAATTACTTAGACAACGTTTTGTTACTACTGACTGATGGAGTACCTTATATGGTTAAAGTAGGTAAAAATCTGCAACATCATCTTCCTAATATGACCCACGTTACGTGTTTAACCCACGGCTTAAATAGAGTTGCAGAGAAAGTAAGAACTCTTTTTCCCAATGTAAATACCTTGATTTCAGCCATTAAAAAAGTATTTTTGAAGGCACCAAATAGAATAAATACTTTTAAGATGATGTTACCAAATGTTCTTTTACCGCCTGACCCCACGATCATAAGATAGGGTACATGTCTACAAGCCGCAGAATATTATTCAAAATATTTAAATGACATAAAACGAGTCTTAAATACATTTCGAGAAACAGACGCTGTATCCATACGTGAGGCAAAAAGGGAAATTAATAAAGCAAATATACAGGAAGATTTATCATTTGTTGCACAAAATCTGTGCATAATTCAAAGGTCGATTAAAAAACTAGAGTCGCCTTCACTGACACTAGACTCGAGCATTAATATCGTGAAAAACGTGCAAACAAATTTGTCAAAAATCAGTTTACACATAAAGGGCAAGGAAATATACCGTAAATTTCGTACTGTCATAGACAAAAATTCAGGATACAAAACTGTAATAAAAATTAATCAACTACTTAAGTGTGAAGAAGTGGAGCTTACACAAAATGACAAACGTGCAGCTGATAGTTTTCCATATTTTCGATATGCACCGATAACATCAGTCGAAGTTGAAAAGTCATTTAGCCAATTGAAGTCGATTTTCTCCAAAAGGCGAAGAAGTTTGACACCAGAAAACATGGAAAAAATTATAATCGTTTACTTTCGAGAATCATGTAAGAAAACCTTTTTGATAGTTTTATTACTGGCTGTAAAACTGCGTAGAACATAAATAACAAATGATTTATTTGTGTCATTACACTCATAAGCAGATTATATGTATAAAAACTTACATAGAATATAATTATTACGTACAATACGCCCAAAATGTGTAAAAATTTGTTGACATATTTAAGTAAAAGAGAAAGAGGGTCATTAATACATCAGTGCGATACTGTTAATAATAAAAAAACTAAGATATACCTATACAGAGACACAGACACAGATTTGCTATGGGATCAAAAATGGGTTTGGGATATACTACATGTTGCATCATTCTGCGTCAATTTGAAAGACAATTTGGGTGTGGGTTTATCATGGAGTGACTTATGGGAGAATTAATTCAGTGACACGAAGAAAGAAAGTTACTAAAGGGTTTCAAATTGTTTTCTAAAGTATGTAAAATATAATAATAAATAAATTTATAGTTTGGTTACTATTATCTATTTTTAACGCACCCTATTACCCTATATTTTTCTTTGTATTATCTCTATGACGTTGAAGTGGCACTTATCGATAACAAGACTGTCGATGTTTTTATTTTGTCAAACACTTAGACGTCAACGTTCGAGCTAGAAATATATCTAGGTATAATTATTATAATCTGCACCGAGTACCTATCATGTTAATCCTTTTAGTAATTATTATTAATGTCCTTATTTTTCTGACTAATTTTTAATGAATGAAACATTTATTTCAAGTAACACAGGACTCGTACAGGAAATAAAATATTAACTTAATGTCAAGAATCGGAAGGCTTGTTCGAATTGTACAAATTCTAAAAAAAGAGCAGACCAAGGAGTCCGTTGTCAAAAGAGTTTTTAATTTATTTAACTATATCCTGATTTCACACTGACGCCGCAATGAACACAAACAAAATGAAGGCGAAAAGATTCAAAATTTTTACGAAATCTAATTGTTATTTTCGCGTTTCACGGCATCGTTATTGTGCATGAAACATGGTTATAATTATATATTTCATTGTTTATAAAATGCAAAATCTCTGAAACACAATTATCATAATCGCTTTTTGCATCAACCTGTATTTAAGAATTATGTGATGCACACATAGACATTATCATTCACTCGTTCAATTCATTCGTGCCAGCTTTCGTGAATCGACCTGTACTTACCTACTGAATAATTAATTAAATAAAAAGATAATTATTTAAAAAAACATACGTTCATATACACTAGTATTAGAAATGGAAAGTGTAATAAAAAAGTTGGTCTTAAATAAGAATTCTGGCTATAGCACACTAAAAACTATGAATGAATAGGGTATTTGACAACAGTGAAAATAAATTGTTTTTTCATTCGCAATATATAGAATTGTTTATTCTGAAAATCGTGTCAAATACTAATAGGGAACATTACGCAAAGCTCTTCGTAGGTGGCGGCACTAGCAGCGTTGACATTGTATCTCGTTCCCACTTGCGGTATTGTCTATGCAAGCATCCTTGTCACTCATTTGACAATCAATTGTGCATGTGTGTGTGAATCCCTATATTCCTATACTGGTTTACTATTAGTGGTAGTGCTGCCTCTGTCGGCAGAACATTGCAGTAATGTTCCCTATTGACGGCAGGTAATTAATTAACATTAATTAACGCTTGGTAGAAATTAAATAAAATTAAAATTGTATGGTTTTTTTACAATTCGCAGGAAGGTTAGGCACAATATGATATCTTGTCAGAATAACCTATCTGTTTACCTCTGCTCTTTCTCAAGTTATTCCCGCACCGAAAACCCGCGGGGTTGGATAATAAGAGCTAGGGTGGCAACACCAGGTATTAATTTGTAGTAATAAATTCTATGATTGTTAAATTGTCCTTTTATTCTCTGTTTTCATAGATAAATTTTTCATACATTTCCGACTGCTTTCAGTTTTCCGACGTTTTTCAGTCTTTGGACTGGAATTTCCTTGAAAACTTTTACATTTTCTACTGCGTTATATTGCCAGCTTTCATTTGGTACCTCACTTGTCAGTTATGGTCAGAGATCGGATATTCGGATCGATATATACCTAAACTTTGGCGGCGTGAACGGTATGGAGACGGACTCGACTCTATTTTCGTAATAAATTTCCCGGAAGTATCCGGGATTTCTTAACTATGTAACAAGGCAATCGAAACTCATATTTGAACATTTTAATACGCTTATTTATTATGTACTTAATGTAATTTACTATGGGGAAATTTTGAAATCAATTGACCTGAGATTTATTGAACTAGCGAAGTATCATTATCATTACTTAGTTTAACGGAACTTGTCGTGAGTACTAGTACTTTTAAAAATTGTTTTTCTTCGACGTTTCAAGGACGACATTATCCCCGTGGTTTCAAATTTTTGCCTTTCCGTGATCTCTGCTGCCGCCATTGTCTTACGCATAGCAGGTAAAAAAAGGCGGGCAATACAAAGAAAATGTATCACCACGTGTACTTTAGGCATATACGTGGGCTTAAGTGGGGTGTTGAGAGTAGTATGAATACTCATTTAATAGTTTCCGAAAGTGCATAGATCATTTGTTGCTGTACTGTACATGCATTCGGGTGTTATATTTACTTTGGTTTTACGTTTCTACTCGGCTATTCAACAACGGTTTCTGCGTTGCTTTGTGATTTGGATTTAGGATTCTTTTTTCAACACCGACTTGTGCTTTGGATTCCCGGACCTTTGTGTTTCCTGTGACCTGGACCGGATTATCTTCTCTGTTTAAACGGTAAGTTGTACCCATGCTATTCAAAGTTAAGTAATAAAATAATAAGTAATTATGTTACTATTGCTAGAATACTCTTAAGATTATTTCCAAAATGTACCAAAAAAAATAGTGTCTATAGAAAAACAATTGGTACTTTATAATTTGCACGACAAATTAAAGCAATCACGAGCTAATGTCTCGTTTCGCGTTTTAGTTAAGCACAACATCTTTATTCGTATGAAAATTACTTTGCCAATTTACGCCGTGGCTACACTACATGCACTGTTCTTGTTAGATCTATATAACAACATATTCCCTTACAAAAATAGTCAAAAATAGCCATAGACTAAACATGTAGGTAAATTTGTACCATCTTATGTCATTTCGTGCGATCCCGGAGTCACGGAGCATATTTATTAAATTTATAATAAAAAAGAAGCCGACTCCATATTTTCCCAACAATTTCCGGGCTTTTGCCAAGTATAGGTATATATCGATCCGAATATCCGATCTCTGGTTATGGGTAACCATTTACAAAGTTATAGGGTGCAGATGAAAAATTGCAAAGTGATGCAATTATTTTGCTCGTGAGTATATACCTAATTAGCCAACATCACAGCTTATTTTAGGAGTCAGATGATTTTAATACATTTTATACAAAATTCTTCTAAACACATGATGAAAGTGTTTTTTTTTTATTTATTTTTTTTTTCAGACCCCCGTCTTTCGCGGTAGATTTGACCCGTAACTCCAAGGCGCAGTTTATTGCACTAATGAGGGCTACCACGAGTGAATTCACCGCTAGAGGCGCTGTTGTAGCGGTAATTGGGTGGACTACGCGGATTGATTTCTAAATTTAGAATAATGTTGTGAATTGTTTGCTATACCTTACTACCTACTACTACCTACCTTACTTGCTGAGTTACAGGTCAATGATTTTGAGATGATCATGTCAGTGCTTTAAAAGCGGATCTAAGAAAATTAAACCGAAGGTTAAGTAACATTATTTGAAATTATTGATTAACTGTTTTAAATATGATTTAGCCCTTTCGTTCCGGCAAAGCCATACACAAAATCTACCCAGTTTTCCATATTCAGTGATTTGATACCTGCTCCTCAGTCCTAGGCGAGTTAACTCGTTCACAGAAATGATGCTCTTACGTCCGAAAGACGACTTAACTCGGCTACATAAAACACTTTTCAGAGCCGGTAGACGAGATAACTCGTTGGCTAATATTGTCAAAATGAGGGTAATGTTGTTTGTTCAAAACGTAACTATTTAGACACAAATGCGTAACGAATATTCTTGGGGTAGACTAATAAGTTTATTCACTAGTTGGCAATAATAAAATAAATAGCTGCAGCAAATAAATATGGCTCAAGACTAAGAGTACAGGAAGCAATGTGTCCGGTTGTGCAAGTGACTGTCGATCGCCCTAATCTAGGATGTAATGTAATTTTTTTTAAGACGAGTTAACTCGTCACCCGGAACGAAAGGGTTAAATGTAGATTTTGTTTTACGCCCGTAATAACAAACTTTTAACAGCTATACTTCTAGACCTTACTCGCTAGTGGCGCCAACTGCTGAGTTCTTGTAGGGAATATATTTTAGGATATTTTTACACCCATTTTTACGAACATGCAGTTTCGTGATTCCTGATTTTACGCAATTTGAAAATTCGCATTTTTCCTTTTTGTCGTTTTTCCCATGTCTGTTTTTACTGGTAAACAACGTAAATGACTATTTGTACAAACGACTTACCGAAGTTTAGCAAGATGTATCTTTTGCGTAGTGGCCGCGGCACATAGTGTGTTCCCCGGGACCGGCGAGGCGGCCCGGGCGGCCGCGATGCTGACCGCCCCCGGCCCGGCGCCGTTCCCCGACATCAACGGCGCGTTTTGACTGTTAGATCCCTGACTGCTGGCATTACGTTCTCGTGCCAAGTTGCGCAGCCACTCCGGTCCGAACTTAATGGGGTTATTGCGGTCGCCCATTGTTCTGGACGATCACTTTATTCAATGTATACGAAAAACGGAAGTTGCTGAAATAAAATATTATAATTAATTTACTTGAAGCTTGCGAACATCCTTTATCATAAAGAAAACAAAAAAAACTTAAGTAACATAATATAAATATGATTATTTATTACTTCAATGTCTTCAATGCAGAATTTTGTATTAATTTATCAATAAATTTTATATTAAAGTAAATACAAAATGTAGCTGCACAGCAAATCTTGATTTCTTTGTGATTCTGATTATATTTCATATTTACGTACTTATTGAT
The DNA here is from genome assembly GCA_963854355.1 of Epinotia brunnichana. Lineage (NCBI taxonomy): Eukaryota > Metazoa > Arthropoda > Insecta > Lepidoptera > Tortricidae > Epinotia > Epinotia brunnichana. The sequence goes on along the minus strand of OY977935.1, from coordinate 33,868,272 downwards.
GGACTCTATGAGCAAAAGCACAACAAGGCCTTGAGCACCAGTGTTGTAGACTCGAGTTTTAGATTGATGGACTCTATGGGCATAAGCACAACACGGCCGTGAGCACCAGTTGTAGACTCGAGTTTTAGATCGATGGACTCTGGCATAAGCACAACAAGGCCGTGAGCACCAGTGTTGTAGACTCGAGTTTTAGATTGATGGACTCTATGGGCATAAGCACAACAAGGCCGTGAGCACCAGTTGTAGACTCGAGTTTTAGATCGATGGACTCTGGCATAAGCACAACAAGGCCGTGAGCACCAGTGTTGTAGACTCGAGTTTTAGATTGATGGACTCTATGGGCATAAGCACAACAAGGCCGTGAGCACCAGTGTTGTAGACTAGAGTTTTAGATTGATGGACTCTATGTGCATAAGCACAACAAAGCCGTGAGCACCAGGTTTGTAGACTCGAGTTTTAGATTGATGGACTGTATGGGCATAAGCACAACAAGGCCGTGAGCACCAGTGTTGTAGACTCGAGTTTTAAATTGATGGACTCTATGGGCATAAGCACAACAAGGCCGTTTGGAACTGGTATTATAACAAGTCTCGACTTACATGATATGTAATTGTAATCTCCATTTATAGCAAGACTTTTAACTAGTCTCGCGAACTAAAGAGTTTCATGGGTTCAACAATGGGTTCACTTTTAGTTATATGGACTCAAATATTATGTTTATCTTGAATGACTTTTGTCTCTGAAGAATGAGAGACTCGGAGTTTGCTTAACGAATCGAGCTATTGACTGACTCAATTTGAATCTAGGGAGTCGTCGGTGAGTTCATCAAGGAGTGTATAAGCAAACATTTTGACCAACAGTGTTGCCGCGTAGTTGAATCTAGTGGGTTCAACTTGCCTTTGCCAGACTCTACAAGGCTAGAGTCTGGCTAATGAAAGTTGAGCCTGAGTTTTAAATTAAACTTTTTATATGGCAACAGTAATAACGTTGTCAAATGAGTCAAACGCTTTAAATTAGTATGATGTCCTATTCTTGATACTTGAAATGGTAACTGAGAAAGTCACTGTTCGATAATAAATTGGACCATTTTTGCATTTTAAGAGAATTAAGGGGTGGCTTACTGCTAATTTTATTCACATTGAAGATTAAAAAGTGAAATTATTATGTCTCGTCAGAATTAAAATTTTGGAGTGGTTTTAATTATATTTCTTAGTTAAATATAAAGTAGAATGAAGTTAAGAGTTTGTGCTGCATGTGAACATAATTTAGTTTATATACCCACCAGACTAGTATTATCTAATAGTACATTATTGCCGTAGCCGGGAAGAAAGCAATTGCAGGCTGAGTATTTGTTTAAGCGGACGAGCTTGCGAGTCCGTTTAATTATAATACGAAGCCTGCAATTGCCATTCCGGCTGAGGCTAATATAGTGCTTTACTCAAAAATGGAGGAATAAAAAAGACTACATTGAAATCAGGCTTTATTATTAAATACAAATTGAGGATACCGCTAATCACGTAAAATTAAACGTCATAATATATTCACAGAATCGCAAGTGTATTTTTCCACCAAAAAACGCAAACTATTTGAAACTCATAAAAAATTTTGCTTTTGCAACTGAAAAATACGAGTTGATTTGGCTGATTACGACCTGTGCCGTCCTTTATATGCCACAGTTTCTACTTATTAAAAAGTTTGGTATTCGACAAATAAAGGAATTTATATGTAACATTCCAGGCGGCCTGCAATGTTTTTTATTTTTGATCTGGCCTTAAACTATACACTTTACCTTCCAATATGTAGCGAGTTATGTTCAGTTTGCGGGCCATTTTTGAGACAAATAAATAACTAAGTACCTAAACAAGTAAAAGTACTTTTCCTTAACACTACTGTAAACCTTGTTTATTCACACTCGCAGACTGCCAAGATATAGGCTTAGCCTAGTTTGGAGTCTGATGGATATGATATACCTGCTATAGTTTTGTGAAATAAATCACTTATTTATTTATATAACTTTACTTCCTTCTGCTTGATCAGTTGCATTGTGTGAATTTAAGAAAAATAATAATTGTTCAAGTGTCATTATTATTTAATCGCGTTATACAGTGTTGCAACACGCTGTTTTTTTAAATTTGCCGCTCGTTTCTAGGCTCAACATTCATTAGCCAGACTCTAATACGCACTATGTATGATGTTTGAATACCTACGGTGTATACGTGTTTTCCCTAACACAGTTTTTAAATCAATTGATAATCATGGTATCAGTGCATTGCCATAAATATTCGCTCAGCAGCAAAACTACTTTTACAACTGTCCTAATTTAGTCACTCATGCATGATAGAGACACCACAATGTGTTGAACTCAGATGCTCAACTTCCCTCTCACTCCAATTAATTGCTGTGTCCCTCTCACCAGTGACTATTTGAGGCGTGCTAAGAAAGGGCAGGGCTTATGATTATATGGTTATCAATTACCATAGTTAGCTGTACATGTATACAGGTATAGTGAAAATAGTTTTCCACAGGTCAGGGCCTATTTCACCATCTTGACAATTGTCACCTGACAATGACAATTCCACATACATTGCTGGGTCAATAAACTGTCCAGCAACCACCTTAACCTGTCGACACAGCCATGTAAATCAAATTGTCATTGTCAGGCGACAATTGTCGATTTGGTGAAATATGGGCCAGGTGAATTTCAATCTATTGTCAATGTCATAAAGATTTTGACAGGAAAAACTTTTCTTATTGTAAGTGTATTTGAGCTATTCCCGTTATTAGTAGAGACAAACTAAGACCAGTGAGACCCCAGTGCCCTTACACTGTCATTATTCTCATTTGTTAACACTCAAACAAGACAATAATGAATCGGAAATTTGGAGTAGTTGCATGAGAAGAATAAAATGAGCTATGTATTCCCATTTTTGGCCTCCGTTTGCAGTCTTGAATGGAGACAAAAAATGGGAACAGCCCATGCAATAGTTTACTGCATAAACTACCAGTCTTCAAATGCACCTGCAATTCCTGTTGTCTTGTATAGTCCAGAGTAACATAAAATAACTTGACTATGCATAAAGTCTGCATAGAAAAAAATGTATTGTTGACATTACCTGATTATAGTGACTAAAAACAATAATCTACATTAAAATATGTCATATTCCGAGAACAGCTAGTCTAATAAACAAGTGCTAACTAAACGTATGGAGCATGGTGGTCAAACATTAAACACCCAATAGTCATTGTCATTGGTTATCTCAAAAGGATAGAATTAACCCTAAAAGTATCAAGTTAAACTTAATGTCAAATAATTGGGTGCAGGCTCAAGTCCCACTCGCACTTGACCATTTATTATCATTTTATCATTGACTTTGGCACTATGTTATAACTCTGGCATTATTTATAAGTAAAGCTAGCAACAAATCAAATAAAACACCTTAAGAATCTGGAACTCACTGATAGATCCAGACTTCAGAATATGGAATAGAAGTTCAGTATTTTAACTAGCTTTATTTCTTGTCAAGACATATGCAGTATCTCTAGATATCTCTGTTATCCTTGCCTTCAAATATTTTTAAAGATAAAGACAAAATCCTTTCATATAAACATTCCTAAAAACAATGTTTGTGTTTCAATGTGGAGTTCAAGGGTTAAAGAGTTATGATTTTTATGGCACATACATACCGTGGCATGGTGTGATAATGAAACAAACAATGATATAATGAACATTCAATTTGCACCATTCAATTGGTGTCAAGTTACAGTTGCAATCCAATGTTGCAGGACCGTTAAGCACCCTGCCATGTCATTGAAATGAGTAAGAGTACTTCATGGTATTGAGTTTTACAATTGATTTGAACAAAAAACCACATGCTTAGAAATAACTATGAATGCCATCCCAGTCTACACAAACTTTTGACTATAATGAGAGCATGGACTGACAGTGGTTTAAACACTTGGGGCATCACAACTTACACAGAAATTGCCATACATTTTTAGCTCTTACTGCACTAAGACCCCAAGGCAAGAGCAAAGCGATTAATGAAAGATTAAAATTATTCACATGAACAATTAAATCTGAACGGATTGCTCCTTTTTTACTATAGCAGAAACCTTCAGCACAATCATAGGAATAGGAGTAATACTAAAGATTTTGTATACCTCAATCAAAATCTCAAAAGCCATGCCAATCTCATCTATGTTAAAATAATGTTATCATTTGGCAGCAGGGCATGATAATAGCAAGTGTATATGGGTGATTCTACAAGCGTTCCAACCGCCGTCAGTCCGCTGGTCGCATTATTGTCAAAGTTCTTGCAGTTAGGCATTACCTTTCCGAGTAATTCTGTAGTAGTCCTGGACTTGTTAAACATACCTGAACATGCCATACCAGTTTGCCGGTACATTGACAATAATTCGACCAGCGGACTGACGGCGGTTGGAACGCTCGTAGAATCACCCATATGAATGTAAAAGTAATAAGCTATTGTATACAAATATACCAATGATTATCTGGTCTCATTGATACATGAACTCCATTTACAAGTTTGGGTTACTAATAAACATCAAAGGTGTCATTTATCAAAGCCAGCACTAGAGCAAGATCATTTCGCTACAGCTGAAATAATATTAAACATAAGGCAGTCACCCAAATTTGGTTATATTTATAATAGTTTGATATGTGCTGTAACCGCTTTTTCTATGATAACATTTGTAGTCAAACCAATTGGAATTCCTTATTGAGGGTATATAACACGAAATATTTTAATTTAACGGTATGTTTGAATTATACTCATCGTTTTTTGCTGGCAGCGCTAGTAAAACGACACGAATTCACCCAAAACAAAGACGTCCTGTTGTAGTGTATTTTCGGATTTTCAAGTTACAATAACGATTCGACACCAAATAAATAACAGACTAACACTTCTTATTTTCCTTACGAGTTAACATTGTTTTTCGTAGACACAATTCGTAGTTCACAGTAGACAAAAATGATCATACGTAGGCACCTCGTGTATGTTCATTTCACCAGATTGAAACACATACCTACCTAATCCAAGAGTCAAGGTAGTAGGAAGACACTAAGTTAAAACTGTATACGTATTAGTGAGACACTGGAGCCAATTCGCGATAAGTCGATGAATTTACATCAGATCAGATCGAAATAAGAATAATGCGAAATTAGATCATAATTACCTAAGAGCCCGGATGATAATCAGACACACGCACGTCGCACAGCAACAGACCAATATGGCCGCCCAAAATGAAGTGAAGTGAAGTGAAGAAAGAAGAACGCATGCAGAGTACGAAATGGCGACAATGAACAAATGAAGTATGAACAGTGCTACCAACCGTATTCTCCTACATGCTTTGATATTTGATATAAAGTAGTGTTGTGCTATCTGTGAGGTCTATATTGTTGTTTTTTTTTAATGAGATCTACAAGCATAATAAATTGTTGCTACGCAATTTAATGGGGTTTATACATGTAATGTCTTGTCAGCCCTAATTGCTATCGTCTGCCCAGCTAGCACACTAATCGGACATATATTTACGTTCGGACGTATAACTTTACGATCGTGACCATTTTTACGTTACTTAGCTAACATGGTAATCACGCAACATATATTTATGCCATAGCGTAAAATATACGAAGCAAAATTATTACATTCATTTCATTCGTTCAATAGTAGTCTATGGTTAGAAGCCTATTATAATACTACCTAATTAAAGAGTAATGATAAGCACTGCCCAGTTTACTAAACAGTTGTTCTCCTGTATTAAGTTGTGTTATAATAGTTTTTTGTTTTTATTTACGTTACTCCCACCCCACAAAAAGTTTTACGTAGTGGTTGTAAGTAATTTAGCGAGTACCAAAACACATGTTAGTTTATAATTGAATCAATAATATTTGTAAATTTGTGTAATATACTTTATTACAACACAAGCAAAAAATCATAGTCATTGCGTTATTTATACTAATTTATAGTTAGTAATCATGATCTAGCTAAAATTAAAAATGCTAGATCATTGTTTCAGGAGACGATAGGAGTTTTGAGACTGAAACCGTATGTGTTGTGACAGAAATCGGAGAAATCCTGCGAAAATTATATTGTTTTCATAGTGTTAAAATTTATCCGGGGTCTCGAGTGACCTACATAAAATTTCGTCCGTCAACGGCTCATATCGTCAAGTTTTATGTGCCAAAATCAAGAGCATGTTAGCATTTGACGTAAAACAAATAGTTTTATGTGCAAGACATATAAATGGTCACATTTTACGTAAATGATGGTACAGCATGTTAGCTCATGACGGTAAAATTTTATACGTCGGTTGTGGACATAAAACATGTGCATAAAAGTCGTCATTTTGCTAGTGTGCTAGCCGGGAGGCATGTTGCGATGCTGATGCAACTGTCAAACGAGTTGTACAGACAAATAGGGAACATTACGCAAAACTCTTCGTAGGTGACGACACTAGCAGCGTTGACATTGTATCTCGTTCCCACTTGCGGTATTGTCTATGCAAGCATTCTTGTCACTTATTTGAGAATCAATTGTGCATGTGTGTGCAATCCCTATATTTCTATAATGATTTACTATTAGTGGTAGTACTGCCTCTGGCGGCAGAACATGGCAGTAATGTTCCCTATTGTATGCATGTGGACAACCAACACAATTTGACCATGGAAAGAATTTATGATCAGCCAAGTTTTCTGTCAGATAATTTTGAAGTAAACTATTTAAAATATTATTTTTAACCGACTTCAAAAAAAGGAGAAGGTTCTCAATTCGGATGTATTTTTTTTTTTTTTTAATGTTTGTTACCTCAGAACTCGAACTCCGTCATTTATGAACCGATTCGTACAATTATTTTTTTAACTGAAAGTATATGCTTCCAGATTGGTCCCATTGTTTCCAAAACCCCAGTTGGATGATGGGAACCATGAGTAATTGAGGGAACTCCTCAAATATATAAATTTCGGTATTTTCTATTATAACTCGTGTATTTACACCCGGAAATCATAAATTTGGTGAAGTGGAAGTGATGATGAAGACCACGATGGCTTGTGTGATGTCTCAATGATGTACTTCAAACTATATAAGTACGTCACAGATTCTGATATTATTCCGTTGAAATAGCAAACAATGAAGTGCCAAAGGTAATTCTGAGATCCTTGAAGAATCGACGGAAGTCCTCAAATATTATCGGCCCACATACAGTGATTTGGTTTATTGGTCTAAAAATCAACGCTTTTGTTCTCGGAAATCAGTTCATGTGGTAAATTGGAAAGAAAATGTGGAAATGTTAATGTGGCTTGGCGGAGTACTGAATTGAAGTCGGTTAAAACTTTGTTTTGAAAGTAAATTATTCTACTCGTCGACTTTAATCTTTGAATTAAGATTTCGTACACGAAACTAAGATCACATACTTTTTAATCCTAGAGCTCTACCAGCTGGTGACGGAGCTCGTATGGTTTCATAAGATAACCGCCAGCAGTCATCTTATGAATCCAGCTCGGCTATCACAAGACGGCCGCGACATACTCTCGAGCTCTCTCGCACTATCCGTCTCTTTCTAAGTGGTCTAATAAGAGAGAGACGGATAGCGCGAGAGAGCTCGAGAGTATGTCGCGGCCGTATTGTGATAGCCGTGCTGGAGCTGTATAAGATAACTGTGAAGACATCAACGCGCAAAATTACTAAACTGCTGCGCTTCATTTCAGCAGGGCGATTTTCAATAGATACCAAGTTTGTTTGATAAATTATTATTTCCGTTGACTCGTAGAAAAAGTATTGTATAGGTACAATAGTTATATAATTAGTTTTTTAAGTCTCGTACCTTAATTAGGCCACTCAGCAAGCTTCGTGGCCTAAACGTGGTACTCGACTTAAAAAGCATCCATTATATAACGATTGCATAAACTACTATTAATACATTGTCATTAGTCTTTCCACAAATTGTACACGCATTTATTATAAAGTTTGTATTTTAAAGGTGTTATCCATACTTCCATACTATACTATATATATATATATATATAGATATATATACAATATATATATTATATATATATTATTATATTTTATATATATATAAATGCGAAAGTGTGTCTGTCTGTTACCTCTTCACGCCTAAACCGCTGAACCGGTTGAGTCCCGGGAAAGGACATAGGATAGTTTTTATCCCAGAAATCGTCCCAGAAAATTTGGATGTAACCCATTTAGATGAAATTTGGTATAGAGATAGTTTGAGCCGCGGAGAAGGACAACGGATGACTTTTATCCCTAAAATAATCCCCTAAAGGGATGAAATTGGGGGTGAAAATTTTGATTGAACCCATTTAGATGAAATTTGGTATAGAGATATTTTTAGTCCTACGAAAGGACACAGGATAGTTTTTATCCCAGAAATCATCCTTAAAGGGGGTGAAATGGGGGTGAAAATTTGGATTGAACCCATTTACGGTAAAGCGATAGTTGGAGTCCCGGTGAAGGACATAGGTTAGTGTTATCCCGAAAATCATCCCCTAAGGGGGGTGAAATTGGGGGTGAAAATTTGGATGTAACCCATTTTAATGAAATTTGGTATAGAGATAGTTTGAACCGCGGAAAAGGACAACGGATGGCTTTTATCCCTAAAATAATCCGAAGGGGATGAAATAGGGGGTGAAAAGTTGGATGGAACCCATTTAGATGAAATTTGGTATAGAGATAGTTTGAGTCCTACGAAAGGACACAGGATAGCTTTTATCCCAGTAATCATCCCCAAAGGGGGTGAAATGGGGATGAAAGATTGGATTGAACCCATTTACGGTAAAGCGATAGTTGGAGTCCCGGTGAAGGACATAGGTTAGTGTTATCCCGAAAATCATCCCCAAAGGGATGAAATAGGGGGTGAAAAATTGGATGAAACCCATTTTGATGAAATCTGGTACAGAGATAGTTTGAGTCCCGGGGAAGGACAAATAATAGTTTAAATCCCAGAAATCAGCCTCTAAGGGGGAAAAATTGGATGTGAACAAATGTATGGAGCTACTAGAACCGCTGCACCGATTTAGGTGAAATTTGGTAAAGAGACAGTTTGATTCCCGGAGATAGGTCCCGGGAAAGGACATTAGATAGATGTTATCCCGGAAATCATCCCCTAGGGGAAGGGTGAAATTGGGAATGAAAATTGGGATGGGACCTATTAAGATGAAATTTGGTAAAGAGATACCCGAAAATCATCCCCTAAGGGGGTGAAACGGGTGTGAATATTTGGATGAAACCCATTTAGAATAAATTTGGTTTAGAGATAGTTTGAGTTCCAGGAAAGGAAGTGGGATAGTTTCTGTCCCGGCAATAAACTCCTAAGGAGGTGAAATGGGGGGTGAAAATTTGTATGGAGCTAATATACAACCGCTGCACCCGTTTAGATAAAATTTGGTATAGAAATAGATTGAGTCTCGGGGAAGGACATAGTATAGTTTTTATCCCGAAAATCAATCCCTAAAGGGGAAATGGAGAGTGAAAGTCTGTATCGAGCTACGATATAAACAAGTTCTGCGCGGGTGGAGCCGCGGGCAGAAGCTAAACTGGAAACTGTAACTTCGGTCAATCACAGAACCGAAAAGAAGGTAATGTTTAATTAAGACTGCGGCTATTTTTTTTTTGGCTTATCAAAATGATTTATTTCCTGACACCGTTAAATGGGGACTGGGGATAGAGATGGAAAGTTCTACGTTTTTTGGTGTAAGCTTATTTTGCTTTCAAACGTGACTAAAACTACTGAACTTAGTATTGTAGCTAACTAGACATCAAAAATCTTAATTATCCATATACATGATTCATACATTACCTTAAAAAACAGCAATTTAAGCAGAAACGCCTGTTGATGAAACTTAAAATATTTATCTTTGTAAAAACGGACATTTCAATTTAGATTTAATAGGTAGCAATTTAAACTAACAAACTCATCGCACTGTTAAACGAATTTTGATGAAATTTGGCGTAGAGTTAATTTGAGACCCTTGGAAGGATAAGTATAGAATAGTTTTTATCTCGGAAATCATCCCTTAAGATGGTAGAAGTTTGTTTGCAATATTTTTTCTAAAGTGATTACAAGTTCTATGCGGACGTAGTCGCGGGCAACAGCTAGTAGTGCTATAAAAACACATTTTACAGTCGATTTGAGCTAGGCTTTGATGGCCTTTATATTTTTTTTATCATCACGGTAGCATCTTACTGTGAATAGCGATACCTTAGGAAAAATAAGTAATAACACAATCATGACACAGTGCTCTGTTATGGCAATATTATTTTTTCAACACATTTGCTCGTAACGTGCCTCTTATTGTGCCGCTTTTGAGCTCATAATCCTGGGTATTAAACACGCGTGTTTAATAACATTACAACATTCGTGTAGTTATGTTTATATGCCGATTAAGACACGTTGGCACCTTGCAGCAAGGTGTATGTATGGACTCGGCGCATTCTTAAATTGACCGGGTTATACAGGTTTGTTTTTAATTCTCGGCAAATGGATTCTTACTCGACTAAACAAATTTTACCGGGCGCTCTGCACGTGTGGGAGATAATAAAACCACTGTCCTTTGTGCTAACTAATGCAAGACAATTTATTGAAGTAATAGTACATTGTTTAACAAGGGGCGTATGAGAAATATTGCAAACGAGAGTCTATCAGAAGCCCTTTTCATCACATTTGCGAGGAAATAAATAACTACAAAAGACAGAAAAATATATGTTTTATACAAGCGCACCAATCAATATGTTGACGAAATTGACAACTTCACTTCCAGATCAGTGCGAGTGGAGGGCGTAGCTTCAATATTTCAACCAATCACAGAGCCTGCTCGATTTATTTTCAACCAATCACAGAGCAGAATTCTTGTATCAGATCACACACAAGCTCATTACTCCCATGGGGCCATTATTTCCCGTGGGAACAATTTAGGCCATTGCCCTTCTGTATACAGACAAGGAATAACGCCATTTATGAGCAAGTGTGATGAAAACAATATTTCTAGACCATTTTAGAACCAGTAACGCCATCTGTTGATGGATTGATGAATTAATGTAACAAAGTATGCAGCAAAAAATTGTAACTTTATGTAATTGTATATATAAAGCCGGGTCCGCTGCACCAATGTTTTCCATGTTTTTAAACATCTAACATGTTTTCCGTCAGGTTCGGCAAACAAATTTTTGTTTTGATTGGCAAAACATGTTTGACGTTTAAAAACCACGAAAACACGGCGCAGCGGACGCGGCTTAAAGGCGTGTCCGCTGCGCCAAAAAACTAACAAAACAAGTTAGCAAACCATGATACAAAACATGTTTAGGTACAGTTGCACGTCCATTGCGACTTTGGTTGGAGTGAACGATGTATTGTTTGTCACTTTTCTTTTGACATTTGTCAGCCCAGTACAATTCATTCCATAGAGGTAGAATCCATGAACTTAGGATACTCTGGACAGGCTATACGTAATGCCACAATGAGGGACGGCAACAACGAATGATATATCCCTTTATGTCACACTTATTGCGTTTGGTATAGCACCGTCGCGCTCTCTCGTGATATTATTATTACCATAGCCTGTCCATAGTATCCTAGGTTAATGGGTCCTATATCCTCTATCTACGATTCATTCCATGACAAAACATGACCCCCTCCCCCGCAGACGAACGCGGGGAATGTTTTCCATCCGGGACGGAAAACATGTTAGATGTTTGCAAACACTGAAAACACGGCGCAGCGGACGCGGCTTAATAGGGAACATTACGCAAAGCTCTGCGTAGGGGGCGACACTAACACAAACCGTAAACAAACCGCCATGACGTACAATGTCATATTTATTAACCTAACAAACAATAACAAATAATTGATGAAAACGCGTTAAACTACAGTAGTTTTACTATCCTTCGTGTGTAAAATACCTGTACTGTGATATTAAAATGGCATCCTATAGCCATTCAAAGGTGGATGAGGGCTTTTTTTTTGCTATACGACGTATTGCCGCTTCCCATAGTTTTCGTATCATCGTTTCCTTCGAAAATGAATGATACCATTCATTCTTGCATCTAATTACGCGGCACTGATGCATTTTATTTATTGAAATATTCTCTTCCCTTTTTGATCCAGAGCTTTGAAGGACTTGTCAAAGTTGTCAAAAAAACTGTTTACTAATTGTGATAGTGCTGCACTCTGGCGGCAGAACATTGCAGTAATGTTCCCTATAGCTGTCCCAAAACATCAACTAGACTTACTAAAGCCGGGTCCGCTGCGCCGTGTTTTCGGTGTTTGCAAACATCTAACATGTTTTCCGTCAGTTTCGGCAAACAAATAGGGTATTGTTTTGACTGGCAAAACATTTTTGACGTTTAAAAACCACGAACATATGGCGCAGCGGACGCGGCTTAACTCGAACATACTCCCCCTGAAAGGACGTTGTCCTTTGAAACAGGTAAGATACAGTTTGGTTATAAGCACAGATGTATGAATATAAGGAGATCGGACATGGCGGCCGATTTGTATAGAGTGAGCCTGTCGCAAGTACATTAACCCACACAACGCCCAAGTAATTGACAAGACAAAACACGCACACATCTAAAACACACATGCACACTTGTATACCTACACGCTTATTTGACAATAAACGCGCATCATATCAGGCATTTTGGGAAAAAACGTAATATTCTCTGCGATCAGCACGCGTGCACAGTATGGCAGTGTATGCCCATTGAGCATACAGCTGCGACACGGCCGCCGGCGGCTTGTCCTCTCTCTAGTATTCTATGCTCTGAGGTTATAAGCCTTTGCATAACACCAGATATCTTAATTATGTCATAAGTCCTAGTTAAACCGTTAGGGCCCGGATACCTTCCGATAATACGACCCATCGGCCAGTTACGTGGCGGGAGTCTTTGATCTTTGACTAATACTAGATCTCCAATATCCAACTCTTTGGTGATTCTTACAACAGGTAAATCCCATGAGCTGGCTGCTTGTCTCTCCTTTCTGCCGGATGCATACGATGCAGTTGCGTACGTATTTTTTACTTTTATTAGTCACGTTTAGTAACCAGTGTTTTGACCGTAGATAAATAGCCATCAGCTGTGGACTACCATGGAGAGTGCTGCTGTGTGCTTCTGCTAAAAAAAGAGGTACATAGCATTGTCCTTCGTTATAATGATGGGGTGCTTCTGTTGGGCTCCTATATCAGCGTGTCGTAGTCGGTCGCCTACTCTTGACACGCCCTTTGCATCTAGAAAGGGGGTGAGTGACTACAAACGACTTTTTCTTTTCAGCGGTTTCTTACTCTTTAAATCGTGTATCTCTTCTGGAAATTTAACTTCCTGGAATCGTCTCAAGCAAATGGTAAGTGCTGCGTCTCTATCTTTAGTCGTCAGGTAAGTTGGTAAGTGACATTCATTTGTTTTTTTTAATTTGTCTTCGTTCGTGTTCCATAAGATACCCAATGTCTTAATACTGTCTCTGCCGTCTACTTCCTGTTGGGTATTTTGCGAACTTTTGACAAGTTCAATTTCTTTCATGAAGTTCTCACTATTAGAACTCCACTTTTGAAGCTCAAATCCTCCTTTCTTTAATATACCGCCGATTTCCATATGTTGTAGATCTAAATATTCTTGTAAGACATTGTTGTAATCATTCTTCAACTGTGGTGTTTTGTCTAATCTTCTTTCTAAAGCTGTCCACCTCTTAACTGCTATATCTCGTGAGTTGCGTGGTAAGACAGGTGATTCTTCTTTAAATGGCTGTGGGACCACGTAGCGACCATCTTTTTTTCTTTTGTGTCTTCGCATCTTCTGCCTTCTTTTCGTCTGAAGTTAGTGTATGGTTTTCTTCCTCTATGGTTTCTAACTCCCAGAACTTCTTCAGCATGTTGTTTAAATCAACATTTAGATGCATGCTGACAATGTTTTTAGTGGAAGTGTCCTCTGTCCTCGCATTTCCAGAAACTACCCACCCCAGGTGACTATCTTGCGCTATAGGTGATCCTGAGGGGCCCTTGATCACACCAGGTTCACTCCAAACTTCGACTCCTAACAGCAAGTCGATGTGACCTGGTGTGTGACATGTTGGATCTGCGAGACACAACTTCTCGATATGTTGCCAATTTTCGACTTTCACTTCTTTAGCCGGCATAATGTCGGTGATATGACGTACAACGTACGCAGTTACCTTCATGCTCATTTCAGGCTCGATTCTTGATGATACTATATAGATACTACTCCCGTGACGTGCCCACTCATTGACTTACGTCGGACACGAAGCTTTTGCGCTGCAGACTCCGTTATGAAGGATTCCTGAGAGCAGGGGTCCAATAACGCTCTCATCAAGTGTTTTTCTCCATTAACTGTGTTTACTTGCACTAATGCAGTTGGCATCATCACCGCGTGGGTCCCCATAGTGAGGTGAGATATAACATTCTTTTTATTTTTATCTTCTTTTTCTTCCTGAATATCTTCTTTATTCTCTAACATTGGTGATGATGCCCCCAGAGACTTTAGAGAGGTCTCCGGCTGCGGGCTCCACGTGCTGTGCAGCAGAGAGTGGTGTTTTCTCCCACATCGGCGGCAAGATGATCGATGTTTGCAGAACTTGACTGAATGTCCCGGTACTAGACAATTAAAGCATAACCACCAGCCTTGCACGTATTCCACTCTCTCATCTACAGCAAGTTTCGAAAACTCTTTACAAGTGTACAACATATGGTCTTGGTTACAAAAAATGCATTTCTGTTCGACTGTATTCACATGAAAACTTCTTTTATTTACAGGTGCGCACGACGACGGGGTTTGTATCATTTCCATAATACGAAATCTTTTTTCCAGGAACTTTTTTAACATGTTTAAAGTTGGTGATTCGCTAATGTCTAGGGACCCTAGCTTGTTTTCCCATTCTTTGTGTGATTCTGAATCCAGTTTATTGACGATAATATGAACCACTAGTATATCCCATGTATCGACTGATATATCTTGAATTTTCAACTTGTCCAAACATTCACTCGTCGTGTCCAGTAAATCTCGTAACCCTTTGGCCGTGGTCGAAGTTAATTTTCTTTGATTTACTAATCGAGTCAAAATCGTGTTTACTATTATTCTATTGTTGTTATATCTTTGCGTTAACTTATTCCACGCAATGTCGTAATTACTCTCAGTGATAAGGTATGTACCTTTAACAGTTTTAACAATAATTCCGCTTCACCAGATAAACAACTTTTCAAATAACGCATCTTTTGTACTTTGTTGAGTGTTGTTTTGTTGTGGATTAACGACGTATACAAGTCATGGAAGGAATTCCACTCGTGGTAACTGCCTGAATACTGAGGGATGTTAATTTGCGGCAAACGGACTTCATCACCTACGCTTGTGGCAGATGGAGGGTTATATGAGCTGGGTGCACTTTCTCCGCTTTGTACATTCATAGTAGATAACAAATCCATCCATAACCATAACATATCCGACCGTAAATCCATGTATTCTTCTTCCATTTCCGAAAAGTAATCTTTTGTGAAGTACCTACTCATATTTTCCTCGATCTAGTTTAGGTACTAATTTCAACATCTCCAAGTGATTGCTGTGGATTTTCGTCCAATAATCCGTAAGCGTTTCCATTCGTAATTGTACATAGCCTCTTGTTAACCTTTGTTTGGGCGATTTCTTGTAATTAGTAATAGTTTTCACCAACAACACGTATAAATTTTCTTGTTCTTTTATGTAGTTATCCATAATGGAATGTTCATATGCACACACTAATGTTTACGTACACTTATAATGTCGATTTATCACTTATTACACATTTTTAACATTTACTTAAATCAGTTTTATTTCGTAAGTTGTAAACAACATTTGAGGTTAATTATTTTGTTTTACTAATATAGTTCTTATATCCGTTCGGTAAGGACCACTTTTGTACCGGGCGCTCTGCAGGTGTGGGAGATAATAAAACCACTGTCCTTTGTGCTAACTAATGCAAGACAATTTATTGAAGTAAACAATATTTCTAGACCATTTTAGAACCAGTAACGCCATCTGTTGATGGATTGATGAATTTAATGTAACATAGTATGCAGCCAACATGCAAAATTTAATCTTTATGTAATTGTATATATAATAGCTGTCCCAAAACATCAACTATACTTAGGTACTAACTCGAACACAAATTAAATCCTTCTTGTGGATTAATTGATTATTTCTTGTTAGATATGATATAGAAACGTTTCATTTAGTAAAACTATTTACTTTTGATAACATTTTACATGAGTTTATATTGAATAAGAAAATATTAATTTTATTTTGTAATTGGCTGTTTAGAGATTCCATCTAAGCCTCGCTGCGGGCGCACTGCGCTAACTTCACGAAAAAAAATAGTTGCGCGCCATTATCTTAGGTAATTTCACAAATATTTGTAAACATTGATGATGCGTGTTTGGTTATTGTTAAAAATGTTGACTCGTAGTGAATAGAAAAGTGATAAATAGATTTGACGCCACTGTACATTCTTGGAGATGTACAAATATGTGAGTAAAAACCTGTTGTCATCAATAACTAAAGGAAACAACTTAGGAGCCTGTAACATGTTAATTTTATGAAAAGGATTTTTTCCTCGCAAATGTGTTGAAAAACGTCGTATGACACGCGTGAGCTTTGATAATTACATCCTCGGCTCTATTATCACGCTAACCTGCGGTTCGCGTGACAATTCCGCCTCGGATGTAATGATCAACATACCTCACTTGTATCATAATGTACTATTGTCGGACGGCCAAATCATGGTCACAGAAAATCTAATATGGCCGCTGCCGTGCTACCGATACGTATCCACACGAGCCGAATCACGAGTAGGCCGGCCGATATCGGCCCGTGAATCGTCTCCTCATGATGCCCTAATATTCATAGTACTCTTTAGTCCTAAACTGTGTTTAGACCTAAAATATGCCAATCGTAGTGGTATTATATATATACTAGCTGTTGCCCGCGACTTCGTCCGCGTAGAACATGTTATCGTCTAAATGCTTGTTTAAAGAATAAATTTAAAAAAAAAACATTGAAATTAGTTTTGTGTTCTTTTAGTAAACAGTCTAAATCCGAAGTTACAAATCTCTTACCTTCAAAATGTCTTGCTCTCTATACAAACTTAGAACCTCTTTGAACCCTCATAGTATAAGTCTGAAACCGTAGTTACAAATTTCTTATTTTAAAAATGTCTTGCTTTCTACATAAACTTCGAACCCCCTTTTAACCTTCTTAGGCAATAAATAAAAAAAAACGCTGAAATAATTTTTGTAGTCTTTCAGCAAACAGTTTATAACCGGAGTTACAAATCCCTTACATTAAAAATTACTTGCTCGCCATACAAACTTGGAATCCCCTTTAGAGGTTCAATTTAAAAAAAAACCGGTCAAGTGCGAGTCGGACTCACGCACGAAGGGTTCCGTACCATTATCTATAAAAAACTATTTTACTATATGTTTTTAGTATTTGTTGTTATAGCGGCAACAGAAATACATCATCTGTGAAAATTTCAGCTGGAACTATCACGGTATCAGTGAGATACAGCCTGGTGACAGACAGACGGACGGACGGACGGACAGCGGAGTCTTAGTAATAGGGTCCCGTTTTACTCTTTGAGTACGAAACCCTAAAAACGCTGAAATAAGTTTTGTAGTCTTTTAACAAACAGGCTAGGATCGAAGTTACAAATCTCATACTTTAAAATTTTCTGACTTAGGGGATTAACGCTTTTCAAGGAAAAATTAAGAAGAAGAGTTTTTTTTGTTGTAATAAGCATTTTTTCTACAAACTATCAAGTATCTAAGCTCAATAAAAGGGTTTCCCATACGAATCTTGTACCCTTTTTAACCCCTTAAGGGGTGGAATTTTCCAAAACGCTGAAAGTACTTTATTTGTAAGCTTTCTACAGAGTTTTAAGCGTCTATCTCAAAAAAGAGTTTCCCTCATACAAACTTTGCAACCCTTAGTAACCCCCTCAGGGGTGGAATTTATCAACATGCTGAAATTACTTTATTTATATTCTAATATAATAAGTAAGCTATCTACAACGTTTAAAGTCTCTTCCTAAAAAAAGAACGTTGCCTCCATACAAATGTAGCACTCCCTTTTAACCCCCTTAGGGGTGGAATTTTCCAAAACACTGAAAGTTCTTTTTAGGGTTCCGTACTCAAAGAGTAAAATGGGACCCTATTACTAAGACTCCACTGTCCGTCCGTCCGTCCGTCCGTCCGTCTGTCTGTCACCAGGCTGTATCACACTGATACCGTGATAGTTCCAGTTGAAATTTTCACAGAAGATGTATTACTGTTGCCGCTATAACAACAAATGCTAAAAACAAAATAAAATATATATTTTTATTGACACGGAACCCTTCGTGCGCGAGTCCAACTCGCACTTGGCCGGTTTTTTTTTGTATTTCAATAAGTAGGTAATCTTTCTCCAAACGTTTAACCTTGTATCTCAAAAAATAATTTCCCTCATACAAACTTTGCAACGATTTTAACAACCCTTAGGGGTGGAATTTTCCAAAACGCTAAAAGTGCTTTGTTTTTATGCTAATAAGTAAGCTTTCTACAAAGTTTTAAGTCTCTAGCTAAAAAAACATGTTACCTCCATACAAATGTTGCACCCCCTTTTAACCCCCTTACGGGCGGAATTTTCTAAACCGCTGAAAGTAATTTTTTTTATTTCAATAAGTCATCTTTCTACAAACTTTTAAGCTTCTATCTCAAAAAAAGTTTCCATGGTACAAACTTAGAAACCTTTTTTAACCCCCTTAGGAGTGGATTTTTTTCAAAACGCTGAAAGTGCTTTTTTTTATTTCAAAAGTAATTATTTATATATAATTTCCCTCATACAAACTTTGCAACCATTTTTAACCCCTTATGGGTCGAATGTTCCAAAACGCTGAAAGTAGGTACTTTATTTTTATTCTTGTTAGTAAGCTTTCCACAAAGGTTTAAAAGGTCTCTAGCTAAAAAAACTTGTTTCCTCCATACAAATGTTGCACCCCCTTTTAACCCCCTTAAGGGTGGAGTTTTCTAAAATTGAATTTTTCAAAACGCTGAAAGTACTTTAATAATATTCTTATAATGCTATTTACAAAGTTTTAAGTCTCTTGCTAAAAAAAACGTTGCCTCCATACAAATGTTGCACTCCCTTTTAATCCCCTAATAAATAAATGGAATTTTCTAAAACACTGAAAGTTCTTTTTTGTATTTCAATAAGTAATCTTTCTACAAACGTTTAACCTTGTATCTCAAAAAAGAATTTCCCTCATACAAACTTTGCAATGATTTTGAACCCCCTTAGGGGTGGAATATACCAAAACGCTGGAAGTACTTTATTTTTATTCTAATAAGTAAGCTTTTTACAAAGGTTTAGGTCTCTAGCTAAAAAAACATGTTTCCTCCATACAAATGTTGCACCACTTAGGTGTGGAATTTTCTAAAATGCTGAAAGTAGTTTTTTTGTATTTCAATCTTTGTACAAACTTTTAAGCTTCTATCTCAAAAAAGCGTTTCCTCATACAAACTTTGCAACCATATTTAACCCCTTAGGGGTGGAATTTTTCAAAACACTGAAAGTACTTTATTTTTATTCTAATGAGTAAGCTTTCTACAAAGGTTTAGGTCTCTAGCTAAAAAAACATGTTTCCTCCATACAAATGTTGCACCCCCTTTTAACCCCCTTAGGGGTGGAATTTTCTAAAACGCTAAAAGTGGTTTTATTGTATTTTAATAAGTAATCTTTCTACAAACTTTTTAGCTTCTATCTCAAAAAAGAGTTTTCCTCATACAAACCTTGCAACCCTTTTTAGCCCCCTTAGGGGTAAAATTTTCCAAAACGCTGAAAATACTTTATTTGTATTCTAATAAATAATCTTTCCACAAAGTTTAAAGACTCTAGCTCAAAAAATAAAGTTTCCTCTATACAAACTTTGCAACGATTTTCAACCCCTTTAGGGGTGGAATTTTCCAAAACGCCGAAAGTACTTTATTTTTATTCTAATAAGTAAGCTTTCTACAATTTTTAAATTCTCTAGCTAAAAAAAAAATGTTTCCTCCATACAAATGTTGCACCCCCTTTTAACCCCCTTAGGGGTGGAATTTTCTAAAACGCTGAAAGTTGTTTTTTTGTATTTCAATAAGTAATCTTTCTACAAACTTTTAAGCTTCTATCTCAAAAAAGAGTTTCCCCCATACAAATTTTGCAACCCTTTTTAGCCCCCTTAGGGGTAGAATTTTCCAAAACGCTGAAAGTATTTTATTTGTATTCTATAAAGTAATCTTTCCACAAAGTTTGAAGACTCCAGCTCAAAAAATAAAGTTTCCTCCATACAAACTTTGCACCCCTATTTAACCCCTTTAGGGGTGGAATTTCCAAAAATCCCTTCTTATCCGTCGCCTACGTTATAAAAGGTTGTATAGGTGTAAATTTCAAGTTTCTAGTTCCAGTAGTTTCGGCTGTGCGTTGATGATCTGTCAGGAAGTCTTCTTTTATATATATAGATTAATCGTAGAGTGCCTTAAGCCAGCCTCATCCTTCCAATCGTGTTGGTGTTTCGTTTTGACGTAGGCTTTAAAGGCCGATATTATGGTTCCCTGTGAGAGTCCCACAAATGGTTCTGGTCCAACAAAGTGATTTGTAGACCCCCTCTTGAAAGGTCATTTACTCTTTCGTTGCCTATTAAGCCCTCGTGCCCTGGTATCCAAACTAGTTGCACCTTATTGTGCTTTCCAAGCTTGTTTAGTGCTTGGACACTTTCAGCGCCGTAAGCGCTTTAAGAGCCACTTGACTGTCACTGAGTATGCAGCGTGTATTTTTAATATTACCTCAAGTTGTAACCAGACGTAGGTGTCAGGGATATGAACCGATTTTGCACGAAAATTTTCTTAACCCACCAATTTTTTTTCCTTACAAAATAATTCAGCACGCAATGCATCACTACTTTGTCTTACTGACGTGACGTCACAACTGTCACAAGTGACCCGCTTCTTCCATGTGTCAAAGGAGTGTACGCAATACATTGCTGCTCCATAAACTTTCAAAAATTTGTTATTCTTTGTTAGTTAAGACTACCTTAAATTTTTCTTGCAATATCGGTTCATAGCCCTATTACCTACATCTGGTTACAATTTGAGGTAATATTAAAAATACAGGCTGTATAGATAGTCTGCCCTTTGGTTTGTCTGTCTATATTCTCCTGTACACCGGCAATTATGGCGTATGTCTCAACCTGGAAGACGGTTGCCGAACTACCCATGCTCACACTAATACTATAGTAATTCACATAAATGCCTGCTCCCGTACCGGATCCCACACATTAGGGTTTATGTCGCGTTTTACGTGACGTTTCAGTACATTTTCGCCGACATAAAACCTAGTGTGCTAGGACCTCATATGCTGTCTTCGATACCAGACTTTGGTAGTTCTAGACCTTCGGCCCAATCGGCCCTGGATGGTACTTTTGTTGTGTAGAATACATACTTGGGTACTATTTTGTCGCATCCCATCCCATGTTTGTTATTATGTCTAAGAAACCGTCAGTCTCCATGTTTGTGTGCTTAATCTTCGGCTTGCTATCGCTCCACAGTCCAAGAGTTCTTAATCTGTAGAGCGATTTCTGCGCCTCTGACTTAATCACCATGTGAAGTGGCGGTAGGTCCAGTAGGACTTCTAGCGCCGCTGTAGGCGTGTTTCGAAACGCCCCTGTTATAGCCATGCATGCCATTCTCTGCACCTTCATCAGGGCTTCCCTGCATGTGCTCATTAAAGTCCTTGGCCACCATACCAGGCTAGCGTATAGTATTATGGGTCTCACCATCATATATGGTGTAGATCCACTTCAGTACCTTTGGGTTCAGTCCCCATGTTTTGCCATACGCTGATCTACACATTCCAAAGTCACTAAGTGCCTTTGTAATCTGTGTGCTTCTTCCAGTTCAGTTCCTTATCCAGTTTGATACCTAGATATTTCACGTCATTGGACAGTTCTAGTACCCTCCCGTACAATTTTAACTGCTGTACTCCGTGAAGGTTTTTTTTCCTAGTAAAGGGTATTACTACAGTTTTGCCTGGATTAATGGATAATTGGTGACAGTCGCACCATCTCTTCACTTTCCTCAGTGCCTTGTTCATGATTTCTGATACCGTACTTGGGAATTTCCCATTAACCATTATCACTAAATCATCAGCATATCCTACCGTACACGGTAGGATATGCGTGGATGGGACTTTTTATGATCTACTACCTTTTTAGGCGTGTCCCAATTGTGTCTCGTTGTAGTTTGCAAAGAGAATATAAATAAGAGACGGGCGTAGATAGAGGATATACAGGGTGTCCCAGAAATCGTCGTCAAGCCGTAAACGGATGATAGACCAAATCATAACAGTTATCATAAAAATACAAAAAAAATCCAACTCGTGTTGTAAAAAACTGGGGTTATTTACAAAAAAAAAATTGACCAATTATTTAAATAATCTAGCAAGTGTTATACCATTTTGGAATCCTTATTAAACGCGCCAGTTTTTATATTTAATTGCCAAACTAGCGCAATACATTTTTTTTTCAGTACAGTCAGTTAAAGTTGGGCGAAACAGATAAATTTAAATAATTTGGTTTCGAAAAAGTGTAATTTTCTTCCAAGTAGGAGCAGTTGGCTTTAAATTTTAGGCAAAAATCTACAGAAGCATTATTCAAGATTACATAATAATAATAAAATTAGAATAAATTATGGAATTTGTAGTACCAAGAGTTAAAGAAAGTTTTTTTCGACCGCGCGCAAGTGTACGAAGTGGACGTGTTGCAAATTAATATTAAAAATGTAAAATACGAGACTAAGTAAAAAATACCTTATTTTCTACACAGTGCTGATCACTATTGTTCAAAGTGCCAATGTGACTTGTGACATCTCGTAGTGGACACAAATACCTGAGCGCTGTGCAATAAACCGGTCAACAAACAATGAACCTACAACGAACACCGCCGCCGGGCTCAAATACGTATGCTGATGGCAATGGCGCAATAGCAACCGGCTTAACCACAGCGGGCGGATCACAACCAGATCTAACGAAATATAAACTCATTGATTTTGAAGCACAGCAACTAAAAATGAGAAATAAAAGAAAGCAACCAGACGACGAGTTTTCCGCGAAATTTGAAAACTTTGAGTCGAAAATAATAGCAATGCTAACCGCCCTATATGAAAGCCAGACTGTCAAGTTAAACGCTATATCGCAGGATGTGTCCCAAATAAAGGACCAAATTTGTCAAATAAAGACAAGAACTGATAAATTAGCATTGGAGCAGGATAAAATAAAACAACAGGACTTAATGAACATTACAAACTTCAACGATAATATCCAGCAGAAGGTTAGAACCATCGAAACTGATGTACAAACACTTAAAGGAGCTATATCTGCCCAATCAAGTTTATCAGCCACTTGCGACGGCATGATAAATGAAATCCAAGAGCGAGCTGAAAGAGAGAAAAACATAATCATATGTGGAGTAAGTTAAATAACCAGCACCAATGCTGAAGAGAGGCGCTGCCATGACACCAACGAAGTTAACGAGTTGGTTAAAAACGGTATTCCTGACTGCCCCGAACCACACAGAGTAATCCGACTAGTAAAATTTACGCAAGGAAAAGCTCGTCCGATTAAAGCGTGCTTCGCAAATTCGCATACAGCCAAATCCATTCTACGGAAAAGAGCCGCAATAAACAATAATAGCACCAACATCAAAACGTACTACGACGATACATCACTCCAGAAAATAACACTGCAATCCCTGAAAGGTGAATTAAAACGCAGAACTGAAGAAGGTGAAGCGAACCTTACAATAAGGTAACCTACATAAGAGACGCTCCTAAAATAGTCAATGCCGTTCCAAAAAACTTCCCCCCGGAGCACCCACTGAAGAACAAAACGCCGCGAATGAAATAACTCACCAGATTACAATCAGCTATGACAACCTAATAAGAGATACTAAGGCTTTGTAGTTTTTGTACACTAACATACGCAGCATAGTAAAACCGGGTTAACTAGATGAGCTGAAAGTTATCTTGGAATAGTCAAACAGTAAAATAATACAGGTTCGTAAAAATTTAATACATAAACTTAAACATGATAAAGATAAAGATAAAGATAATTTATTCTTATATAATATTCAATATAAATTTGCCTTAAATCAAACTTATACGAATTTATATATGATCGTCAAGAATACAGATTTCATATTATAATAAATAAAATAACTATATTAACTATTGTAAACCTATGTATCTATTGATATGAAAACCAAACTATTAAACACTTAATATAGTAGTTATTTAAAATTAGAAATAAACTAATGGTAATATGTAAGCAACCTTTATAAAAACCCATATCTACAGGGCGACTGGTAATTCGACCTATTCCTTAAAAGGGTTATACTACAGCTAATTTGCAACAATTTATGTCTAGACAACCAGGGGTCGAAACTCGCTGGTTTCCGAGATATTCGAGTATTTAGTTTGTATGAAAAAAAATCTCCTTGCAGCCTTAAGCTGGTGATTGTGACAAAAGTACTTCCATTTGGATGGTAAAAAAACATTTTTGTCACAATCGGCACTTTAAGGCTGCAAGGCGATTTTTTTTCAAACAAACTAAAAACTCGAAAAATTAAAAAAGTCGTATTTTGACCCCTGGTTGACTGGACATAAATGGTTGCAAATTAGCTCTAGTATAACCCCTTTCAAGGAATAGGTCGAATTACCAGTCACCCTGTATACTAAAGACTGTATCGTTTGTTATAAATACAAGAAAAAAATGCGACAACTTTTTTTTAATTATTTATTGACATACTAAAATCAATCAACTATGTACAAAATAATATGGACAACTCGAATAGTACCATAAAAAGCCCAAATTATTAATTTCTGGCCAGTTTTCTATTTATTTTTTGCCTCATGGTGCTCATTAATGACCAGACAGCGACTTTGTTGTCTGTTGACTACGGGCTGTTTTACGTAGTTTAGCTTTCATTATAGCCCAGTAGTGTTCAATCGGGCGAAGCTCTGGGACAATTCGGTGGATTTAACTCTTTGGCCACAAAATTTACATTATTGTCTTTATACCATTTTACTACCTTAGCCGCGTAATGGCAAGACGCTAAGTCAGGCCAAAATACAGTTTCGGAGTTGTGCTTTTTGATCATCGGCAATACTCGTTTCTGAAGGCACTCTTTCATATAAATACAAAATACAAATACAAAATAGTTTATTTGACTGAAAATATCGGCATTCATCGACGAGGTAGTGAAAAAAGTAGTAGACTTCATTCCGCATTCACATGTGGCCTGCCACTTTCTTGCCGAACTTCTCAACGCAAATTGATTTTTCAGCCTCTGTGATTTCTGTTCCCTCACGAATAGTGTAATACTGGGGGCCTGGCAAAGACTTGTAGTCCAGTTTTACATACGTTTCGTCGTCCACTATTACACAGCTGTGTTTTTTCGATAAAATCGTGTCATATAATTTTCGGACTCGTGTCTTAACAGAACAGCTTTTTGTTTTTGACTTCTTTTCGGCTGTTTCTGTTTTTTTAATGTCTTTAAATTATATCTTTTCTTTGCACGTTGTACCAGCCCGATACTCGTACCAACTTTTTTCGCGACATCTCGGACAGATAGCTCTCTATTAGATGCGAATAATTTTACTATCTTTTGGTCCAATTTTGGATTGGACGGTTTTTGGCCTGGCCGTTGTTGGTCCTCGAAGGTATAATCCTCCCCGTACTTACGGATAGCAGTTTGGACGACTCCAATACTAACACCTTCCATTTGTGCGAGTTTTCGGTACGTAATACCTTTAACCAAACCCCATTTGTCCACAATAGATGTTCGCTTTTGTGGTGTAAGACCCCTCATTTTTTTATTGGAACAAGTTGAGCAAAAAAAGATTAAAGATATCGGTTCTATGACAAATGTCAATCAATTGTCTTGTATCAGAATATTTTTAAATTGAATAGACAACTTATTCCTGCCAGAGCTAACTTGTATTTATAACAAACGATACAGTCTTTACGGTTATGAAAGTAGATAAATAAAACAACATAAATTAGAAAAAAATAAGATAAGATAAAAACAAATACTTAAACATAGTAATAGTTATGTCATAACTCATAAAATAAAATAGTACCACATTGCTATCACAGTGGCTATCATCATAGCGATTGAAAACTACACGCAATAAAGACATTTAACTGCAGCGCTCGGCCTACCGGCTAATCAGTTACTATGGGATGGACAATAGAAATACTAACTTACTTTTGTTTGTATTCTACCTACTTGGTTGTGCTTATTGCGGTGATAAATATAAGTACTATTATATAATATTATTAAGACTATTTATAATGTATTCTTTGCATTCGTACACATTGTTAAATTAGACTTTAAGGCATGTTATTGTATTTCCCTAGATAAGTGAATTGTATTATTTTGGAGAAATAAATTGTTAAACCATAAAAAACCATTACAGGGTGTGAATTTTTTAGTGAATTTTTAAAGTGACCATATTTTTTAAAGAACATGAGTTGGATTTTTTTTTTAATTTTTATGATAACTGTTATGACTTGGTCTATCATCCGTTTTCGGCTTGACGTCGATTTCTGGGACACCCTGTATAGATGGCGTCCTAGCGTATACCCAAAAGGGACGATGGTAAATTAACCATACTAAATTAAGAAGTATCAGAAGCTAATACACTCTTGACGTCTAATGTCATTTATAATTTAGTCGTGTTATATCGGTGACGTCATGGTGGTGTCAGTTTCAGTACAAATTTTGACAGGTGTGGTGGCAAACAAGCTGGTGGCAAACAAAAAATCCGTATACGCGATGAGGGACAGAAAATATGACACTGTATCTCGTTCCCACTTGCGGTATTACCTATGCATACATCTTTGTCACTCATGTGTGTATGCGTGGGTGACTCCCTCTATCTATTCTACCTCTATGATAACGGGACTTCAAACAAGGTTTTGGATGACAGTGACATTGTCATTTGATTTTGACATGACAACTCATTCATACTTTAGCCGTTTTGAAATAACACAATACAAATAAAAATTTACGTCCAATGCGGAAGTAGACTTACCAACCTAACGAACGAGAACGATAGTAGGGTTGTAGTACTTAACGTTATCGATATCGATAATATTAGAACCCAACGTTATCGATATTGATAAGTTATGATAAGGGACGTCGTTGGGCCCACTGCATGCACAAAAAATTGCTTTATAAAATCTGACACTAATCCGATTTAGGTATGAAATAATAAAAGGAGAACAAATATTTCATACAGTTTATTTCACACTTATTTCCAAATCATTGTATACATATTTACAAAAATTCACCAATCTGTACACATCTTCGCGGGTCGCAATTAATTCTTCTCGTACCAAGAAACCTCCCGCTTCTAGGTTTTATCCAAGTACCAACCGCTGTTTTTCTTAAGTGAATCAATATTGGCGCTTGATATTTCGTTATGGGTACTTACGTGTTTTATTTTAAGATAATTATTAATTTAATTTCGTCAAAAGCATTGTTTATTTGACAATCTCTATACTAAGCAATGGTTAAACCCGGATGACAGTGCCAAGGATATAATTTAAAGAGCACACTGCGTTCCAAACACTTAGATGGAAATAAGAGATTTTTGATTTGGCAGTATAACTTTTCATTCAGTCATTTAAAATACAACACCAGAGGGCCTACCGCAAACAGCATTCGAAGTTTTCCCTCTCTGTCGCACTTACGTACAAACTCGCAAGTCTGACAGAGAAGGAAAACTTCGAATGCTGTTTGCGGTAGGCCCTCAGATCGCGTTCTACGGCCTTTTGTTGGTTATGTCGCTACGGAGTCAATTGGAAATAAGTGAGATGCCACTGTAATTAATCAGGATTAAAACGTCGCAAAGTGACACGTATTACCAGCTATCAGTTATAATTTTCCAAATGGTAGTATTTAGTAATATTGCTTGTAAGTAAATAGCCAGTTTCAATATTTTTTATTAATCATTATTAAATTAAACCAGAATAGAATTGGCGTCATTACTTACATTATACATTTGTATTACTACTTATTTAGCATTTAGGTAGTTCGGTTGTACATTTTTAGGCAGTCATGTGGGCAACACTTTGACAGTTGAAGATGGAGAGCAGTCTAACGCAACTAAAAACGAAAAAATCTTTTATATGGACTTTGCATGGCAAACAATAGCCAACATACTCCTTCTGTACAACTAATCTTACTAATCTGTGGTCATACCTCGTCAGCCATGTTGTTTTGCTTGACATTGCGTCTATGTCTCTTGTTTGTTTATTTTTGCTCATTTCTAATTGATTTTTTTCTAATTTGTAATTGAAAGTAGTGAAAAGTGATTGAACACTGTTTGGTGTATATATTATGTGACAATGCCACCGAAAAGACGGTTTATTACATGTGAAATTTGTAGAAATCGCGCTAGTCGAAAATCTCGAAAAAAGGATGTTTATGGCGAATTTTCCCTTGGATGAAGACCGGTAAGCATTGATTTAGCCATTTTTAGATATATTTGGGTGCAGCGGGTTATAAACAAGCTAAATTAGATAATTTATTTCCATTTTTATTGTGTACTAGAGATGTACTGTATCTATCGATAACTATACAGGCTTATTTGTTTATCAGTGCAAATAATTACGTTAAATAAGTCGAATTGAGTGAGAACTAGCATAAAATATGACTTTAAGAATACTGATTATTTCAAGATACACAGGCAGCTTATACATGGTGCGTGCAAATCAATATCCATTTGATTTTTATAGTTTTAAAATCTGTCCAGTCACTTTTTAAACGAATTTATTGACATATCAATGATTATTCTTTAATTAATTTGTTATGAGTCTGGTAATTATTCATTATTTTAAACTTAGATGTAAGAAATTGAAACTCGATTTTAATTATAAAATATTTTCAGATGCAGGCCGAGGAATCAACTGCTGACATTACTAAAAAAGCACAGCAACAGGGCATCACAAAATAATAAAATAAAAGTCCTAAGTGATGTATAAATGAATGTACCGAAACCGTTGTTGTGTTTGTGTATGTAAATGTACCGAATTCTTTATAAATACATAATTACATTTGTAAAAAAAGTTTCTTATTTTATTTTGGGTCCACATTTAAGTCCAACCTTGTACATGCAACTTAAATGTGGACTCGTACCTAACCTAATCTCGATAAAAAAAATTGTTGCAATATTAGCCCGCATTATAACCCTGTTCATTTTATCGATATCGATAGAAAAAGCAAGCGTATAGGCCACTACACTATTTTAGTCTGTTAGGTTGGTACTGTTGTTGTTTGTTGGTTCTTTGACGTACATGTTTTGCATGTTGGTATCGATGTGCCATGCAAACTGATTCTATTGGCTAGTATGAGAGTCCCGCCTCTTAAAACGTAGTGATTAGGGTCCACAATCTCTATACCTATATACTTACTTTACTCTTTGCTCTATACTAAGCAACGGGCAATGGTTAAACCCGGATGACAGTGCCAAGGATATAATTTAAAGAGCACACTGCGTTCCAAACACTTAGATGGAAATAAGAGATTTTTGATTTGTTAGTATAACTTTTCATTACTTTTCATTCAGTCATTTAAAATACAACACCAGAGGGCCTACCGCGAACGGCATTCGAAGTTTTCCCTCTCTGTCGCTCTTATGTACGAACTCTTAAGTATGACAGAGAGGGGAAACTTCGAATGCCTTTCGCGGTAGGCCCTCGCGTTCTACGGCCTTTTGTTGGTTATGTCGCTACGTAGTCAATTGGAAATAAGTGAGATGGCACTGTAATTAATCAGGATAAAAACGTCACAAAGTGACACGTATTACCAGCTATCAGTAATAATTTTCCAAACGGAAGTATTTACTAATATTGCTTGTAAGTAAATAGTCAGTTTTAATATTTTTTATTAATTATTGTTAAATTAAACCAAAATAAAATTGGCGTCATAACTTACATTATACATTTGTATTACTACTTATTTAGCATTTAGGTAGTTCGGTTGTATATTTTTGACAGTTGAAGACGTCAAATTGTTACAAATTTTCCCGGTCCTGGAAAAAATGCGTCTATAAATTTGTTTTAATAACAAGAAATGTGCTGTTCCGGGATGCCATAGTTCAAAAGGTTAGTGGCAAATACTACCTAATGTCGCACACATAAACAACAGTATTACGCACACACGTACGTATCACACAGACCTACTCGACGGATTTTGTCATCATCAATTTGTTTTCATAAATGGGGTTTTTATATGATGGGGTAATTCGTTATTTCGTAGTTAATTTATACGCTTACTGACTGGCAAAGCCACTCGACGCTGCCATTTCTCTTCATCATCATCAATCTATACATAGTATAAAACAAAGTCGCTTCCCGCTGTCTGTCTGTCTGTCCCTATGTATGCGTAGATCTTTAAAACTACGCAACGGATTATGATGCGGTTTGTTTTAAATAGATAGAGTGATTCAAGAGGAAGGTTTATATGTATAATACAAACCATACATGCATGTATTATACACATAAACCCGTGCGAAGCAGGGGCGGGTCGCTAGTTTATAATAATAATAATACCTACTCGAAGTTTTCGCTCGAAGTGAAGCATGTCGCACATCTAGACCATTAGCTACAAAGCTCAGGGAATTAATATTGAACATTAACGTATCACGGTCATACATTTACGGTCATTTTGGCACTCAACGGGGGAGGCATATGTCCAGCAGTGGACGTCTTTCGGCTGAGATGATGATGATGATTAACGTATCTACTTATTTACGTGTGTTTGCATATATGTGATTGAGCTCCCTGCCGAAGTTATCCCGGTTGTTGGTAAAGGGTCGGCAACGCGCCTGTGACACCCCTGGGCATGATGATGATGATGATATATTTATTGGTGAACGGTGAGGTGAGCTTAAAACAAGTTACAGAATAGAAGGGCTGGAGTTGTACTAGCTGCGCATAGGCTAGGGTGACCGCTTGCCATCAGGCGTGCCGTGAGCTTGATTGCTACCGGCATGCCATTCAAAATAAACATGTTCTAAGTAGTGACACTTCTCTACGTGGGGACGTAAGGGTTTGTCAAATCTTAACTGTACATATATATTATTAATTATTTTGACTGTACATATCAATTCAATATATTTGACGCATAACAATTGAATTAATAAATAGGTAGCTCTAAAAATCAGTTTAAGACAATGTTCCAAAAAAATTGACGATTCGAAAGTGCTTGTTACTAGGCCTACCTGAATAAAGAATATTTTGAATTTGAGTATATTATAAACGAAAGCCTCTTTCAAATAAAATAAGTTGAAAAGAGGCTAATGCTTGTAGTACAAGTTACAAGCCTTTGTGAAATGGCCCCAGGAGACTCACGGGGTTGCCACAAATCTTTTTTTAGAATCCAAGGACATTCTGCACAAGTTTCCCAATCCGGAAAAATACAGAGAGCGCTTTAATTCGGCGGCGATATTCTGAGCCTACCAAATCAGCATATTCATAAATACCGACGTGTGTGTCACAGGCACTTTAATGAACAATTTTGGTGCTCAGGAAAACACCTCAGTATTATTGCAATACCGACAAACTATTTAGCAGGTCTGTACCTAGTCAGAATATATTATAATCTCTTTCCAATTGTACCTACCCTGTGTTAGGGTGCGTATCCACTAGAGCGATGCGAGGTTGCTAAGCGGTGTGTTTGTAGGTATAGCCTCCTGAGTCCCTGAGTCCGTTTTAAAGGCCAAAATCGAACCATGTTTATAGACCGAGCACCAAAAAATAAAGTTATTCATAAGCGCCGAGTGTCCGTTACAACGCCCCTAATATTTTGCGCTTAAAATCGGGCGATAGTGGCGTGATCCTGAAAACCAATCGCTATCCTCCAATCCAGAATATATCTATCTCGCTTTAGCAAAAGCTATTGCATAGAAAACAGGAATATTCCGGTCAGTACGATGCCACGAGTCCAGCAAGATGTCGCGTCGTGCAGGTGGAGGTAAGTTCAATCCCAAAATTTTCGCTCAATCCTGTATGTGTTGGTCTGTTTTTTTTTGTATTTAATGAGTATTTTGTGTGGTTATTATTATTCCGTTACTATTCTTGTTATTAATATGATATTTGAAGTATAATTACAAGTTAAATTCGTTTGACCTTTGTAAAGCCCTCTCGGACTATGTTAATAGTAAAGTTCGTACTATGACTATGTTAATAGTATATTGTATTGTGAGAAGTAGACTGATTTTGCTACGACAGTTTTATATTGAATAAGATTTTAAAAGTACGTTTGTTATGTTTTTTCCAACAGAGTGGTTCTGTGTTTTTTGTTATTTTCGATTATAATACCATTTTAACAATTATTTTCATTTTATTTAATTGTTTAAATATATACCCGATTCCATACAAAATGACAGATATTAGCCATATTAATTACATAATCTTAGTCGTATAAAAGCCGAGAGGCGTTTATAAAGCCCAAATAATTAACAAATAAAATGATGCTTAAAGTATTCCTCATAGAGTATATAATCAACTTTGTTCTAACGAAAATCCGAGAAACTCATTTTAGACCTTAGAGTAAGCGACAGAAAGTTCAGGACTCAACGCTGTTTCCTTTATAAAGGACTCTCGGCTTTTATGCGAGTGTACTCTTTTTTTTACCAGGACTCAGGAGGATAGGTTTTCTCAGGCTGGGTTTCTGCAACTCGATGTCGTTTGTTCACCTATTTGTGCGTGTTACCTTGGTGGCACTACTCGTGCGAACCCCGTTCTACCACAGAATTAAGGTACAGACGGTCAACTGCCTAAGTTAGCTATCATTTTTTGGCAATAGACAATCATAGAGTGGGATAGGGTTGTTGACGTACCACTACCACACAACTGAACATCCAAAATTATAATTGTTTTAGTTTCTATAATATGTTTGTTATCGAAATAATCATCCATTTCGGAAATAACAATATGATATGATAATAAAAATAAACCGGCCAAGTGCGAGTCGGACTCACGCACGAAGGGTTCCGTACAATTATCAATAAAAATATTTATTTTATTTTGTTTTTAGTATTTGTTGTTATAGCGGCAACAGAAATATCAACATCATCTGTGAAAATTTCAACTGGAACGGGTCCCGTTTTACTTTTTGATTACGGAACCCTATAAATACGATAAATTCAGGATTAAGTAAAAAAATACATGAATACCTACCGATTATGTTTTTACAAAACAGTTTTGAAATGGGATTACTTTCGTCATGTTAGCAAGATGTAAAATTTAATAAAATTTAAATTCGTAAAACGGTGTCCGATCAATGAAACTATGTTGTAACTTAGTAAAACGGAACGTATATATGAAACGACATTATGATTTATGTGTGATACGCTGTACAGCCCTTGCTAGACCTCCACAGTAGGTTACCATAGACAAACGTCGTTTCGCGCCAAATTGACAGTGGGATAGGCCTGGTTCTACCAGAAATCCTAGCAAACCCTTGTGTTATCGACGGCCTCTGGTAGCAACCTATGTTGCGATGTATAGGTAAATAAGTTTAAGAACAATATTATATGGTTAGGTTTCAACTATTAACTAGTTAATTTGATCCGTAAATAAGCTGAACAATTTTAGCTGGCCGAGGAATCTCGATAAGGGTCGGGACTTATTTAACCGACTTCAATATAAGGAGGAGGTTCTCAATTCGGCTAAATTAGTTTTACTAAGTATTAGGTATTTTTAACGGTTGTTAGGTACGTACCTTAGAACTTCATTTAGCAACCAATTTGTTTTTTTTATTTGAAAGTGTGCTTACGGATTGGTCCCACTTTTTTCTATAATCTAGTTGGATGTTGGGATCCGTAAGGGATTGAGGGAGCTCCTTAATTTGTATTAGGCACGCATGTAGTGATTGCGGTACTTTCTATTGTGTACCTACTCGTTTACTCCCGGAAACAAAAATGAAAAAAATGTGGTGAAGTGGAACTGATGATGAAGAACACGGATGGCTTATGGAACTCCTCAATAATGTAGGTATGTCACAGATTCTCACAGGTACATCTGATATACCTAATAGTTGAGGAATCGACGGAACTCCTCAAGTATTATCGGCCCACACATGGACACAGCGATTTGAACTTTTTCTGTAATAAACAACGCATTTGCTCTAAGAAAGCAGTGCATGTGGTAAAGTGGAAAGGAAATGTGAAAATGTTCATGACTATTCATGAGGGTATGTGCCTCGGCAATGTACGAAAATGAAGTCTGTTTTTAGAACCCTAATAGCTTCCTCATGTCCGTCTGTCCGCCTGTCCGTCTGTCCGTCTGTCCGTCTGTCCGCCTGTCCGTCTGTCCGTCCGTCCGTCTGCGGCTTAGCTCAGTGACCCTTACTACCTACTAGAAAGATGCACATAAGTTCTGAAAATTCATTGGTAACTACGAGCCGCAGAGTTCCGAGCCCACAACCACGACGACAGAGCTTATAATTATTATCCTCTAATGCGCCTACATAACTTCTTTGTCGCACCTGCAGTACTTCAAGAACACCATCAAATAGCTGACACGACCATCGTTGAAAACATCTCATGGAGGAATACGTATCTTAGTGATTCCTTCCAGAACAAGAATGCCGGAACGCCACTGAAAGGTAAGTATGTATAACTGAAGTAATACTTATAAGTTGCGTTATAAGTTTGGCAGAACGGTTGCATAGGTAACCACTTACTTGCATCTATCTTAAATAACCTGCCCAAGAACTTATTACAGGACCTAACCGATACCATTATTAGTCATGACAAATGAAAAGTACTACTTAAGTTAAGTAAGTAAGTTGAAGGTAAGGAATAAAATTGTAGTCAATATTAGCAATTTGTTATATTATACTTAACTAACTTAAGGTGGTTCGATTGCCATACAAAGCGTTATTTGACATTCGCAGGCTAACGGCGTGATATTTTAAGAAACTTATGTAACACACTTTCATCAATTGGCTTCCCATTTGCGCCAAATTCCCTCTTTCCTAGAATAAACTTGTATAAACTAGATTAATTTGAGAAAAATAGTTTTCCCAAAATATCACGTGACAAACCAATTTCTCAAATTAATCTAGTTTATACAAGTTTATTCTAGGAAAGGGGGAATTTGGCGCAAATGGGAAGCCAATTGATGAAAGTTTGTTACATAAGTTTCTTAAAATATCACGCCGTTAGCCTACGAATGTCAAATAACGTTTTGTATGGCAATCGAACCACCTTAAGGAACGTGGGATGTACCGTGCGATCTCGCCAACTATTGCCTAAACCTTCCAGGTTTTAAATAGTGGCTTTGTGTGTAACACAGTAACTACGTAAAAAAAATTGTATTAAATTTTTTTTTTAAATGTACTTAATAAGTAGGTACACTGATAAAATGTTCCACTTTGAAAATTGGTATAGTGACAACTTGCAGGGACCCGCGGCTTGGCGCGGCTATGTTTACTTGGTGTAGGTACTGTCTATTTAGTAAGCTGCGAGTCACCACCTAATTCGATATTTTGTTTAATAGGCAGCGTCCTAAGCGAACGCGATTGTGAAGCGACCCGATGCGGTAACACAGCGCGTCTTCGTCGCCACCTTCGATAAGGGGCACAGTACCTAATACACTCATGATGGACGGATGGATGTAAGTATTATTTAAGGATACATTTGTGGCAGAGAAGTGAATAACAAGTAACGTTTTTCCCAGTGGTGCCTTAAAGGAATCTGGTGTCCAATCCAGAAAGAAAACAGATTACACAAAGGGACTGATGACCTGGTAAAGGTCGCGGCCCGCGGGAGTCCGCTGGATGCGAGTGGCGCAGGACCGGTCATTTTGGGACTCTTTGGGGGAGGCCTATGTCCAGCAGTGGACGTCTTTCGGCTGATATGATGATGATGATGATGATGAAATGTACATCTCATTTACAAGGAAACTCATTACAAGCGTTTAATAAACTTGACCTATTCCTTTGTTTGATATTTTGTAAGTGTGGGACAAATCTTGGAATATTATATTACACTAGCTGTTGCCCGCGACTTCGTCCGCGTATAACATAAATCTTTGATCTAAATGTTTGTTGAAGGAATGAATTAAAAAAGAAACATTGAAATTAATTTTCTACCTAGACTTTTAGAAAACAATCTAAAACCGAAGTTACAAATCTCTTACTTTCAAAATCTCTTGCTCTCTATACAAACTAAGAACCCTCTCTGAACCCTCATAGTAAACAGTCTGAAACCGTAGTTACAAATTTCTTACTTTAAAATGTCTTGCTCTCTATACAAAGTTCGAACCCCCTTTTAACCTTCTTAGGCGATGAATTAAAAAAACGCTGAAATAAGTTTTGTAGTCTAAACAGGCTAAGATCGCAGTTACAAATATCATACTTTAAAATTTTCTTGCTCTCCATACAAACTTTGAACGCTTTTCAGGGAAAAATTAAAAATAAAACACTCGGTTTTTTTATTTTAATAGGTAAGTATTATTTCTACAAATGATCTAGTCTCTAGCTAAAAAAAAGTGTTTCCCAAACGAACCTTGCACCCATTTTTAACCCCTTAAGGGGTGAAATTTTCCAAAACGCTGGCAGTAGGTATTTTTTTGTATTTTAATAAGTAGGTACTTAATCTTTCTACAGAGTTTTAAGTTACTACCTAAAAAAAATTTTCCTACACAAACATTGCACCTCTTTATCCTACTCTTAGCGGGTGGAAATTTTCAAACCACTGAAAGTAATTTACCTATATATTTGTATTCTAATAAATAATCTTTCTACACAATTTCAAGTCTCAATCTCAAGCTCAAAAAAAAAGTTTCCTCCATACAAATTTTCACCTGTTTTAATCACCCTTAGGGGTGAAATTTTCCAAAACGCTGAAAGTTCTTTATTTGTATTGTAATAAGTAATCTTTCAGCAAAGGTTTGTCGCTTGAGATCTTTTTAAAAAGGTTTGAGATTCTAGTTCAAAAAAATCCCCTTTACCAACGTTGTAACCCTTTTTCATACCCTTAGGGGTGGAATTTTCCAAAACGCTGTTTTTTTTTATTTGTATTGTAATAAGTAATCTTTCTACAAACTTTTAAGCTTCTATCTCAAAAAGAAGTTTCGCTCATACAAACTTTGCAACCCTTTTTAACCCCCTAACAGGCTGAATTTTCCAAAACGCTGGCAGTACTTTATTTGTATTCTAATAAGTAAGCTTTCTACAACGTATTGAGTCTCTTGCTAAAATAATAAAGTTTCCCCCATACAAAATTTGCACCCCTTGTTTACCCCCTTAGGGGCAGAATTTTCCTAAACGTTGGAAGTATTAAATTCGTATTCTAATAAGTAATATTTATACAAAATTTTATGTCTCTAGCTATAAAAAATAAAGTTTCCCCCATACAAACTTTGCACCCCTATTTGACCCCTTTAGGGGTAGAATTTCCAAAAATCTCTTCTTATCCGTTGCCTACGTTGTAAAAGGTAGTTCTGGTGTAAATTTCAACTCTCTAGCCCCAGTAGTTTCGGCTGTGCGTTGATGAGTGAGTGGGTGAGTCAGTCAGGGCATTTTGTATGTAGGTATATATGTATTTATAGATAGAAGATGACGAAAATCCCATTCAAATATCTCAAAAGTGAGAAAACGATCGGGGACTGTGACGTCAAGATCCTCGAGCGTCATAGTAAAAAACAATCGTTTCATTTGAAGGTGCGTTTTGTGAAAAAGGGACAGAACATAAAACTTTGGAACTTAGTGATTACCTACCTATACATATACCTAACCTCTTGCATTGATTTTTTCTCTATTATCCTTTTTTCGAGAAAATACATTATGATAATTTTATTTAGTGTCTACCTACAGCCGGGTCCGCTGCACCAATGTTTTCCATGTTTTTAAACATCTAACATGTTTTCAGTCAGGTTCGGCAAACAAATAGGGTTTTGTTTTGATTGGCAAAACATGTTTGACGTTTAAAAACCACGAAAACATGGCGCAGCGGACGCGGCTTACGGGGTGTAGTTTCGATTCCTGAGCTATAACCACGAACTTCGGAATTCGAAAATATTCGGATATCTCTATCTCTATCGCACTAACTATACTCGAGTGACAGGGATGCAGTTATACGAACTTCGAGTTTCGGTTTTCGTGGTAGCGCCGTAGGCACTTTGGCAGAATGCACAAAGAACGCGTGCCATTGCCATTCAAAAAAAACAAATTCGTGTTAATTATATTGTTCAAATTTGTTAATACATTTTTTGAAATTACGCCATAATGCGACATTTGCGCATATAAGTTCTCATATCACAATCGAATATTTTTTTATGGTTTAACTTTTGGCATGTGTATCGTAAAGGTCTATCGTAGACTGGATTTAAATTATTAATAAGTGAAAGGCAAAGTAATTCCGCCATTTTGACGAAAATTTGACGTTTCTTATAGCTGACAGTTGGAGCAACGTTTGATTTCAATAAAAATAAATGAAGAATTAAATGAAGTCGTATATTTCGGAAAATTAATTAATTGTCGCAATCGGATAAAAACTATCCTAAGTTGCAGCTAGAATAATAATGTACCTATATAAAATGTTTCATATTTTTCCGTTCATGGGATGCTGAGAACATTCGTACCACACAAAGCTTAGTTTCAAACTGGCTGATTCTTTTTTTAATTTAGAGATTTATTATAAGTGGAGATGATCATATTAATAGTCAAGAACATCATTCTAAAAATTGAAAAATTATGTCAATTATAAAACGTAGGTATTGTTGCTGCATTTACTTTTTACTTCCTGTGTTAAATATACTTCTTAAATACTTATTTAGGTTTATTTGAACGAATCCCCTTATTCATAAAACTTTAATTGCCTCTGCTAAATAAAATGTGCTTCGTCCCTTTCTTACGAACACAAATGTCAAAGTGACAGATAAGGACAAACGAATTTTAACACCATTTTAGTTAAAATAGGCTTGTAGAACATTTATGAATACAGGCGTAAGTCTTTAGTAGAGCTATAATAGTAGGTACCTATAGGTAATATTGGATTTATATAATTACTTTGTGTTAATTAATGCATTTAAACCAACGCCAACTTTCGCCATCAAATTGCGGCAATTTTACTAGTTCGTAGAATGTACTACTAGGTAGGTTTAATTAGTTTTTGTGACTAATAAAATTAAAACAAAAATAATCTGGTCTGGGATGATGAAGCGGCGAATAAAGACAGAGATTGAGTTATCTACCATTCGGTTTTCAGCGTGGACTCGGTAAAAACATCATTTTGTAGCCGTATTTTCGGTTTTCATGGTTGTATTTTAAGGATCCGTAATATCCGAAAAATCCGGATCCAAGAGCCTGTCAGATCCGGATCCGAAATTTGGCGGGTATCCGGATATTTCGGATATCCGGACTGCAAACCCTAATCGTACGGCATACCGCCAGTAGCAAATAAATATTATTATTTGTGGCAGGTTAATAAAACTACTCGCTGGTCCTTAAATCTCGTATATTTTAATACTGTAACAAAACAACCATTATATCTAAAATCGGTAATTCATACCAAAGAACATAAGGAATGGATTACCTTTACAGATAACTAATATACATCAATCTTTTATCCTCAAGGTGCTGTAAACTTCCAAAAGTAGTATAAGTAGGTAGTAGATACAAAAATAAATAAATAGCAAGTGCTATTTATTTATCTTTGAGTAGATACATATCATGACTCTTCTTGACAATTAATTTCCTTAAGATAGTTAAGATGACGTCATCGCACCCTCGTTGCACTTACGGATCAGAGCAAAATAAGTAATAATATTAAAGTAAGTTGGTAATCCTTTCTCAATCAAATCACCTCAACATTGAAGTTTATTACGAAACAATCTAACCGGATACTGAGGAAACTGATACACCACATTGTTTGGTCAATGTATATATCAAATATCATTGAGATTTTTTTGTTCAGAACTTGATTGAGTACCTAGATTACCGTTGCATTTAAAAAGTAAATATTATCTATGGGACAGTACACAGTAGACTACAAAAACAAGTAAATATGGATACATCTTTTTGTGGCCGTCAGTACATGTATCTTTTGAAACGCGAATACTTACCTACAATAAAAAAAATCAAAGATTTATATTTTGTAAGTAGGTACATCCTACCTACCTATGTACCTATCGTATCGTAATCGTCAATATTGTAGTGAAATTAATGATTTAAACTGGTATCGCATATAGTAATAGTCATGATAGTAGTAATATATGTATTTCCCTGCGATAAAACTGATATTATCTTAGGTAGTAGTGGTCAATGACCCGTAGAGAAAAAATGTGAGTTGGATACCATTTTACATAGTGCGTATAAATTCTAAAAGGACATGTTTTTGAACAATTTGCACATATCCAAATGTGCAAATTCAACATTTCTTACCTACTTCGACTCAGGGGTTTGGTTAAAAATGTTAGCGATGTAAAAATGAAAAAGTTATATGTAACGTATTGTGTAATATGCAATACTACCCTTAAATATATTATATTTGTGGCCGCTAAAAAAATGTCAGTGAGTAACTTTCGAAAAAACGTACCCAAACCCCTTAACGATTTAAGACACTATAGTGACATCAGCATCACACACCAGAGTTAAGTGTTACTCTGTATTTCAAAACAATACTGACAGTACAATAAATAACAGGAAAACATTACAGGTTTAGTAGTTTTTAATTGGAATTGGTACGTGGGCCATTACCGAGCGTTTGAACTTGCCGTCATTGTTACTCGTATGTATGGTAGTACCTATGACGAAGATGTAATTCCCTCATTGTTATTGGATGATTCTTGATTACGTTTATTATTACATCATTGGCCCGTTTCCCGAAGCTAACTACGAGTTCCAATTTTACAATTAAACAGCAGAGGCGCTTGACCAATAACGACTGGCTATTTGAACTGTGTGGCCTGTTTACACTTTAAACAATGTAACTTGCAGCTTCGAGAATCGGGCTGCTGTGTAGAGTGTGTAGGTAAAATGTTCGTCATGTCGAAGTCGATGGTCCAACAACTAACCAAACAACAAAACAAAACCTGCCCAATATAGCGTTTACGTGGGACATAAAGCATTCGTCCCTTACTCCTTAGTATGTAAGTGCGAGCGGGACCAATTCGTTATATCCGACATAAAATCGATCATATCACCGATATAGCCGTAATCTTATCTTTCCAGCTAGGTAGTAGGTATATAAGCGCGAGAGAGACAAATGTTGGATATGATTATATCGGTGCTAATCTGTATTAAACTATTAATGCTGCTAGTTATTTATTAGGAACATATTCTTGTTACGGAATTAAATATAATTATAACAAACTAAATATAAATTATAAGTATGAACTACGGTATGACTACAACAACTTATAACAGCAAGGCAAATGCGAGACGAACTCGCGCAACTAGAGTTCCGTAGGTACATA
Organism: Epinotia brunnichana; assembly: GCA_963854355.1. Taxonomy (NCBI): domain Eukaryota; kingdom Metazoa; phylum Arthropoda; class Insecta; order Lepidoptera; family Tortricidae; genus Epinotia; species Epinotia brunnichana. Next base: position 33,826,690 of record OY977935.1, on the reverse strand, counting down.
TTGGAACATGCCTCGAATCAAAATGATCTTATTTGTCCTCAATAAGGCCTATTTCAATAATAGAGGTATATGTTACTTTAATGTACAATATTTTATTTTAAAATCACTTGCATGTACCTATTACAGTCAGCAGCATTAATATTTGTGTAACAAAAGCCAAAATATACGTGCAGAACTCAATATCAGTGACATAAAAGAGTGTCAAGTATAGTGTTTTTTGTGCAGATATTAATGTTCCTGACTGAATGTTTTGAACAAATCTGATAAGCCATATTTGAACCACTTCGCGGCGTTCAATTCGTCTGAAAATTTTAACATGTAAGTTGGTTTGTTGGATAGTAGACTAGCTCTATGCCATCATAATATTGTATATGTATATTACGACGACATAGAGTATGTAGTCTGACGATGGAACCCGTAAGTGGCCAATAGGCCGGGAACATAGGAAATAGGAACTCGGTCGGTAAACCAACATCATAACCACATTTGAATTTAAGCTCGCTCGAATCGTTTTAACGAATAATTGATGAATAACCGTTCTAAGAATAGTCCAGTCGGCAATTAAAGTGTCCTAAAAATTATAAAAATTCAGAGCCTTAAAGTGTAGGTATTTCATGAAGATAATTTATGTTACTTCCTTGATTTACTGCAGTTATTCATTCACATTTCAGCTACAAGAGAGCCTAAAACAGCATTATAAAGCGAAGGAAATGAATATGACGACTAATCAAATAACAGAAATTTTGAAATTAGCGTTGCTCGGATGTACGTCTCGTCGTGTCTTTAATTCCGACGAGGTTAGCTAATCGTTACAATTAAATTAATTTCAAAGAACATCTTAGGTATTAGCTTTGTAAGCTATTATTTAAATGCTTTTAATTCAATCATCTTATAACAGTCAATTATGTATAAATCTCTACTTTACTAAGCACTTGTGGTACCTAATGAAAATGCCATCACACTATCACAAAATATTATAAATTTGATTTTTTTAGACCAATACCTACATATATTTTGCACGCTTTCAGTCACTTCATAAGACAATTAAGTGGTTATACCTGCATGTTTTTATCTACGTCAAAAAATATCATTTTGCTTATTTTAAGCAAGTTTAACTCGTTTTTCATTAGAGGATTCTCATTAACCTATATGTATCACATTTCAATAATGCACTAGAAAATTCTCACACGTTCATAATAAAGTTATCTACAGTTGTTTTAAACCTACATGGCTACAGAGATTCGGGCCTATGGATTTAAGGAATAATGCTTCAGGCAACACAAACTACTCAACCATCAGGCGGGCCCGGAGTCGCACCGGTACATAGTTGTACCAAAACAGGGTGCTGTGTTAGTATACCGCACCCTGTTACCTCCGCTCCGAGTCCGCATCGCAGACAGTGTGTTCAAGTGCACTAAAACACAAACTACTCAACCCTCAGGCGGGCCCGGAGTCGCATCGGTACATAGTTGTACCAAAACAGGGTGCTGTGTTAGTATACCGCACTCTGTTACCTCCGCTCCGAGTCCGCATCGCAGGCAGTGTGCTCAAGTGCACTAAGACGCTGAAACTATGTAATTACGTATGGGCTTATAGTTACACCTCTGTCTTCCTAATTAGTTAAAATAAAGAAAATGAGAAATTACAGTGCAGTGCTCAAGTTAATGGGCATGGCCGCGAATTTTGACCAATTTGGACGTTTCAAATTTCTAATGCTGATAAAAATATTGTAACACGAGAGGTTTCAAAATCATTTTATTATATTACGCGATAAAAAGTGTCAAGGTGGCAAGTGACAATTGGTTTAAAACCTAACGAAATACGACTAATATTTTCGACCACGAGTACTTAGGCCCTGTTATTTTCGTATTATTGAAGTTCCCATGGTCGATATCGATTGTTTTACAGATTGCGGAATCATGGTAATCACTTTTTTTTATTGAGCCTCAATTCCACGTTTTTGTTACGAATACTTTGATGACACTTAATATAGCTAAATTTAAGGCTAATTATTAAGGTAGAAATTCGCTTTTGTCTATTGGCAACTCATATTCTATTAGGGCAACACCGACAAGAAAACCAAATCTCGTCATTTTGTTGATGTCAAATGGCCTTCAAAGGTAACGGAGATAAAGTTTTGCAAAATTACTCTGACTGAAGTGACTTAAAGTGATTTTAAGAGTATGTAGTAAATATTTTTAACCGGTTGTTTTTTCATACGATAGGGTAATGTTTTTGACGCAAGTGATGATTATATTCAAAATGTCGTTATTTCACCATGAAAACCAACTTTTTTTCAAAAATACGTTACGCTTTCTTTACGATTACGGGTCTGCCCACGAAAAAATTTTTTTTTTTACTTGACCCAATTTTATTTTAATTTAGGGGTAGGTATCTTTATTCGATAATATGAAAGCTATTGGATATTGTATGCAATAGAATAGAATGTTCTTTTTTATGTTATTCTATGAAATTTGGGCCCATTTTAGTTTTTATAACTGTTTTTATATAGGAATTTTTATTCATTTTATCAGTGACACCTTTCACTCCCATACTAAAATTATTTGTCCAATTACTACTCTTGCAGCAAAAACTGTCATCACTTACGAAATGGAATCGCTATAGTATCCTGTATTTTTCAGTAAACATGAAGTTCTATGACATCTATTTAAGGGGATCCCATACGCCAATCAATGACCTTCGATCTCAATCCCTTAGTTTTATAATGTTTTTTGTAGCTTATCAATCTTATCATATTAACAACAACAGCTTTAAGTAATGAAGTATCCCATATTTACCTCAAACATTACTGTCTTCGAGATATTTGGCATCAAAGTTGAACAATTTTAGACCAAAAAACAGGTATTCTGGCCTTAACTTTTGTGTTAATTAGTTTAAAAACAAAACCCTACACACGTTTATAGAGACATCAGAGACGAACCCAAATAAGTTTTGTTTCGTACATGGTAGATCTTTCACAGCAATCTTTTAACAAAAAAGGTGTTTTTTTAGACAATGTTTAAAAAAATCATAAAAAAATTACTTTCCATTTTTTTTTCAAAATATGGTACACCAAAATGGAGATTAAAGATTGAAGAATCGATAGCCGTTTGTCTTATAATTCTATCTGTACCTAGTGCAAAAGTATTTGTATCGATTCAAAACTAGTCAAAAATCGATTAAAACCTCGGGTAGCCCCTTAACCCTCACGTTTCTGAAAAGCTTTCATCAAATACTGTTTTCATTCTTTTTTAATACACTTTTGAAAACGTGTCCAAATTTTGATATTATGTGTAATGAAAGTAACGCTTATAACTCCTGAACTAACTGAATATCCACCCACCGGTAAATATGTTTCTCGAATGGCAACACCATTCAACATGATGGCAACATAGAAATAAAAGAGCACCCATATTTGCTCAGTGAAATTATGTTTTGTGTCGCCACAGTTTAGTGACCCGAAAAAAATATGTTTTTGCCATAAGTAAAAATACAATATTATTCTATTATGCCGATTTACAATTCAATATTATAGATATTAATTTGTAAACATGTAGACTCGCTGACTCGGTACTAATGCCATACGATACAAAAAAAAAAAACAATAACAGAATTAAAGTGATTCGCAGTCCATTGCTATTCGCAATTGAGTGCTATCTTTTTTAGGGTTCCGTACTCAAAGAGTAAAACGGGACCCTATTACTAACACTTCGCTGTCCGTCCGTCCGTTCGTCCGTCCGTCCGTCCGTCCGTCCGTCTGTCACAACGTTAAATATCTCAGGACTTAAGTTATCAATTTGAAATTTGGAACAAGATACGTGTATGGAAAATGAAAAAAAAATATTTATTTTTATTTTCTGGTTAAATGACGAATATGAGGGGGGATAAGGGTTCCTTTTTTACCTTTTTGGTACGGAACCCTAAAAATCACGAACATAGGTCTAAAATACACTTAAAAATTTCGTAACTTGTTATGCACAACAGCTTAACATATTAAAATTGGTTCTAAAAATCGGCAATATCATGTTTGAGGGAACTTAGCTATTACTTTTTTATTTACTAAAACGCACAAAAAATTTAAATTACAAAACATGATATCCGCGCATCCGAACACGCACTTCCATCTCGCTCACGCTTATTAGTGAGAGGGAGAGAAGACCACGAGCATACGTCGCCTTAATAACACTTCTATATTTTATTGTTTGAATGTTACGTGAAAACAATTTTTTGATTGTTTTTAGTCGATAAAAACTTCATTTTATTTTATAACACGCATTTTTTTTCTTATCTACGTTGTCTAATGTGATTATTTACCAGTATGATCTGGGCTTAATGACAACTTTTGTTACGTTTTATGGTAACGTCACGTATCTTTTTTTATGTTCATTCTATGTCACATTGGTCAAAATTCGCGGCCTTACCCTTAAACAAGCATAATATTTTTATGACAAACTTAGTCTCTTTGTTTGTTAATGATCAGCATTTAACATAATTACAATATATAACATCTGTAAGTCCGCCGTAGGTAATGTTCGCGATATACACGGAAAAGATTTTGTTTCACTAAGTAGGATTCGCGTGGATGTTTTAAAAGTACCTAGGTATAACTTAAGTATGTGTATATTTAATATGAACCGTAATCCCATCAAAAACATTACATGTAAAGTGACTGCCAAGATTCGCTAGCTCATATAGCTTTCAGCGTTAAAAAGATATCAGATCATAAGGAGCGGCAAGCTTCCTACTCCACACGGCGTAACCTACCACTACCAGCCACGCTCTAAAAATTCTACACCTTGCCTAAAAAGTATAGCTTTGTTGGGCACATCCCGGTCGCCGCATAGACTCTCGCGCTGAATGAATTTGTAAGCGACGGATCTATACTTTTTAGCCAAGATATAGAAATTTTAGAGCGTGGCTGGTAGTGGTAGGTTGCGCCGTGTGGAGTAGGAAGCTTGGCGCTCCTTAATATGAGCTAGCGAGTCTTGGCAGTCACTTTACATGTATAATGTTTTTGGTGGGATCTCATTCCTTTTCGTAAGGTAATTTCTAAAGAAGTGTATAGGAAAACCCATACAAACTTTTATCCCCTAATTTAAAGGGTAGGGGGGTGATTTACTAAAAATCCTGAAATACGTACTTTATTATTTATAATCAGAAGTCCCTATCTCAAGTTTCAGACCTCTAGCATCTAAATTTGCGGAAGTCTCATACAAAATTGCATCTCCTAGTTTAAGGGGTTGGGGGGTAAAAGTTCATTTTTTTTAATTGTTTTGTTGATTGTGTACTAATACTAGCTTACATACTAAATTTCAGCTTTCTAGGACTTCAGGAAGTACCCTAGAGGTTTTGATGATCAACGTGAGTGAGTCAGTGATGAAATCGGCGTTTTTTAGATATCAATAGAATCTAAAGTACAACAGCTACGCAATTGAAACTTTATATGTTTAATAGGTTCACTATTGACATCATACTCGTATCTCGAGAATTTTGTTTGTCGAAAACAAAAGTCGAAAAGATCGTGAACCTATGACGCAAAAAAAGTTTTGGGGACGAAAAGCCCCGATCCTTCCCAGTCGAAATAGAGCAGCAGAATTTTGTATCACATTTCATAGATTTAACTTTAACTTTACTTTGCATGAAATAATAAAAACCAATCCCACTTATCTGTTATTGCTAAGGCGGCATTTGCTTTATACGTTCATTCGTTCATAATACTTTAACAAATAATTAAAAGGAAAAATCAATGTGTATGTGTAAATAACGGTCCTTAGATAATTCTATATCATAATCATATTATTACCACTCTGTAGCAGGATCGAACGAGTGATAAATGTACTAGAACTACAATATTAATCTCAACCATTAATTATTTCTAGAATACTAACATAGGAACCAGTTAAAAATCCGAGTATCCCAAATGAAATCAAGAAAAGGTTTTTCCACAGAACCCATTTGCAAAAGCCAAGTCCATTGGGTCTATCCCAAAAAGTAACAGTCTCAATAACAGCCGGGAATATTAGACCGAGGAAAGACAGGCATACTGCACCAACAAGTGATATGAAAGGGCCTAATTTAGGAATGGCAATGGCAATGCCGAGTGTCATAAGTACGACGGATATCCTTATACTGTACTCGGCGAGGTTTTTCCGGGCCCCAAACAGATGGCGCACATTCTTCCAGATGATTTCCATGGGCACATAAAACTGCAGGCTGTACGTGAAGAAAATTGCGACTGCAATCATCAGTTTCACGCTCTGGCCGAGTCTGAAAGGAACATCAAACGTAGATTTAGTGCCGTTTTATTGTAGGTTTAGGTTTTTTTTTACTCTTAAAATTTGGTTAAACTGCACAGTAGTAAAATCGTTGTCAAAAAAATGTTCATAGCTCTTTAATATTAAATCAAATGAGTAGTTTTTGTGAGTTAATAATTGAATATACAATATGGACCCTCAATTGACTACCTTAAATCCTAAAGATAGCTCATTTTACATAAAGGAAACATTATTGTAATTTCCCTAAGATGAATAACTGTATATTCATAGATTCTATGATAAGGTAAGGTAACTTGAATCGGGAATCGAACCAACTAAAACTTCATAAAATATTGAATTCATCTAATGGATAGGATTATATTATCAATGTTAAAAATAAAATCTTTCCAATAAACGTTTGGTTCAACACTCGTATGTCGTACATATATAGGTTCATTATAAAAAATGTAGGCATTCAATAGTAATATTAGTACTGTAAATGGGAACAGTAAAAACTTACAATTCATCCTCAGGCAGGTTAAGCGTGATGCTTCCGAGGGTCTTGTCTCCATACTTCAGATATCCGAAAAATCCAGTGGTAGCATACAAAGATACTACGAAGAACATGCCGGTATTGAGTACGCCAGGACAGCCTATGAAGTGGGTGGGGGTCTTCATGTTGTTCTCCAGCGGCATCACGACGCCGATGCCCTCCAGGGCGAAGATAGCAGTCCCGAAGAATGTCGGTAACTTGTCGAATCCCGCGAAACTTGCTCGTTCGCTTAGTGCGGGGACATCTTGGAATAGGTAATAAAATGTGATACCCATTCCACAACCCACCAATAAGTTCGCAATCATTGAAAAGGGAGCCAAGTACTTCAGGTTTCTTATTAAATTGATAAGGATTAGAAAAGGAAGAGTCGCGAGCATGTACAATCGTAGATCCATGTCGTTCGGAAGCCAAGTGCTACTCTTTGCGTAGTAGTCAACTACTTGTTTTACATTCGTTGCCACGAATACTATGTAGACGCAACAGCATCCTAATAAGTCCACCACGAGGAACGAATTCACCATAGCTCTGAAAAAAAAGACGCGTATAGATTACTGTGCTGCATGGAAAGTAGGTATAAAAATGTATTGTTAAAAACCCGGCCGAGTGCGAGTCAACTCACTCTTCGAGGGTTCCGTGCAAACGTTAGTGGACTGTATGTCGTAAATCACATTCATTACATGTGTGAGTTCCAATTTGATTTTCCCGGATTTGCATCCATGGGAGATATCATAACATATGCGGGGACACACTTCACCGAATCGTATCATGAAGGGGGGCACTCACAAGAATTATAGCTAGAAAACGAAGACTTACTTCGCTAATCTTGAAAACTTGTGCGCTGCCGGAGGGCCGGCTAAAAAGGCAGCTTCAGCGGTCTCAGCAAAGCCCAGCGATGGCTTCTGCATCCTGTGGCACAGTTCGTGCGCAGTCTTGACGAGCACGTGCACGCAGTACGTGCAGATGCCACCCACCAGGAACGTGGCGAACAGGCCGACGTACAAGCCCGCGTGCACAAAAGCCATGGGCATTGCCAAAATACCACTTCCCAGAGACCCTTTCAGCAAATGAATAAGTGTATCCATATCTCTGAAAATAAACATCATGGATCATGTCTAGTTGTAGTTACTTATTTCTAAGTTTTTATACTAAACAAATCAATTTGGGTCACGGTTATTGCAAAGTTCCCACTTCCCACAAGTACCTATACAGGTTGTCCGGTAAATAATGGACAACCTTTTAACCACGAATAGGGCACCTTAGACTGGTCCAGAAAATCGACTTTGAGGTTTAGTAAAAGTCCCCTGGTTTTCGAGATATTCGCACTTTTCAAAGAGCTAATTGTACCAAAACAAGGTGTTTAAAAGTGAACATTTATAGCAACATCTTTATTTGTAAAGGTGTAAATGGCATGTGTTAAATACCATTTTAGAATCAGTTATTAGATAAACTGTGTTTCAGGAAGTTGGCCACTCTGGTTCTCATACATTTTTTTTTCAACACTAACAATCAAATTTGTAGAACATTTTATAGAAAAATTAGATTTTATTCATTAAGTCCTGATTAAACAGAAATCGGTCTGGTCACCATAAAACTCTAATACACGTTCATTAGCATCCTGTTAGAGAATATTTCCGAGAATTATTAACGTCCAGGTCATTAAAGTGAAATAAGGTGCAAGTGGTGCAAGTAGTGTAAACCGCAACTTACGACGTAGGGTGTGCCAGTTTTCGGTGCTCAAACGGGTTGTAGTCCTCATCGGCCTCAATGTCCCGCCCCGGTATTTCCATAAGAGGCAGGGTAGACCCTGCCTGTTGTTCCACCGGTATTTCATTAGGGTCAACTTTATATCTGCAAAACATTTAACAATTCTGTTATAATTACTTAAATTAATAATAGAATTCTTAATCAACAATAAATGTAAGTTGATGACGTTAGAAGTGAGTATAAGAGTGTAGTAATTATCGACATAGATGAAACACAAGTAATCGTAGGAATGTGATGGTAGCTAGAACAAGTAAAGCGCCACACTTGAAGCTGAGATGTGATCGGTCGGGCTCGGGATGTAGTGCGATGTGTAGTCGCGACCGCGGGTTGTCTATGTGTCGGTGGTTCGGTAACTGGCTACTGTGGCTATTGCTCGGAAATCACAGAATAATTCAAAGTAAGTAAGTTACTATAGCTGCGTTACTGTGTGTAAGTGTCATTGTGTAAAGTGTGATACATTCATTATGGTCTCTAAAACAATGTATAAATTACTTTTTGTATGCGTGTCACTCTGTTAAGACTCGGCATTTACAGGTACGTGGCTCCAACATTAAATTCAATACAGCTTTACATTTTAAACAACTTACAGCATTTTAATACGGAAACGTAAATGCAAGAAATGATGAAGCAGACTAATAGTTAATCGTAATTGGAAGAGAATTATGATAATTATACTGTTCCAATTTAATGTAAATTGTTATGTTTGTTGTATGCATATGCCTAAGTATGTACGGTTGCAATAATATTTTGAAAAGAAGATAGATATAAAGCTAAATCAAATTTGTACAAGTCGCCTGTTGGAGCCAATCCCGAGCCTGAATAGAGATGGCGCACGGAGATCGCCGCCGGCGCGCCGCGCGGCCTCTGCCGGCGCGAGCGCGCCAGTGGCGGGCGCTCCCAATCATTAAGTATCGAAAATTTACCATTACCAAACAAAACAAATTAGATAAACAAAATCGAAACCATAAAATGGAATGATGTACCGGTGTAAGAGTCCATTGCGAGATGGTCAAGGTCGGTGACCGACTTTAACCTCGTGAAGCAGCGCACGTCTTCCCGGGACGTCTCCGAACGGCGTCGAGCGATATTAGCTCGTTTTAAGGAGCAAGTACTTAACAATCAACATAGAATATAAAATACCATTTTAACAACAAAACATCTTTGAAATCATTCAAGATGAAGAGTAAACCCGCGCCTTGCATGCCTTCCGCTCTATAGAGCGTTGTTATTAAAGCTCTAAATACTACCAAGTTACGAAAATTAACCTCGACTTTATAGTATGTATTCTCAAAACAAAATTCTCTTTTCAATGTCCTGTTGAACAAAAATTTCAATATTATTAGGTTTTCGATTCAACTCCATCATGATGTTTCTTTTGACAAATAATGAGGTTAAGCCATGAAGCATGCCATTTGCTTATTCACTTCCTATATATACCAAGCATTTACACACAAACTCCAATGAATTTTAGTAGATAAGTATCTAATGACCGTAAAGCGATGTTGTTGGATTTCAGTCACAAAGAGATAAAACTGTTTTTTTTTAAATTTCTTTCACAAATGTAAGATGTAAGTATGTAGGTACTTTTAAAAAGGCATCAGTAAATATTTAACTCATTAAGGGCCGGTTTTTCAATCACCAGATAAATGTATCTGTCAGATAAAATTATCACTATCCCCAGACATATATAAGAAAAGGACAGCCTAACATTTATCTGACGGATATGTTTTATCTGGGGTTTGAAAAACCGGCTCTAAAAATGATACAGTCGGCTGCAATGCGAAAACTATAAGAAGGGTGGCTAACTCACTTGACCATAACGACATCTGATAAGTCAGTTCTAACTCCTTTTTTCTTGGGGTCATATTCGGCTATCATCGGTCGCATTTGAGGTTTCTGAAACAATTAAATATGTTGTATTAAGGAAGCGTCAAACCTGATCAAAACATCTTTTTCATCACACTCGCTCATAAATGGTGTTATTCCTTGCCTGTATACAGAAGGACAATGGCCTAAATTGTTCCCGCGGGAAATAATGGCACCATGGGAGTTATGAGCTTGTGTGTGATCTGGTTAAGCAAATCTGGGCGACAAGAATTCTGCTCTGTGATTGGTTGAAATATTGAAGCTCCGCCCTCCACTCGCACTGATCTAGAAGTGAAGTTGTCAATTTCGTCAACATTTGATTGATGCGCTTGTATAAAACATAGGTTTTTCTGTCTTTTGTAGTTATTTATTTCCTCGCAAATGTGATGAAAAACATTGTGTATAACACGGGCGTAAGAATATTGCAAACTCGAGTCATCAAAAGCCCTCCGCCTTACGGCGTCGGGCTCCTGATAGACTCTCGTTTGCAAAATTCCTCATACGCCCCTTGTTAAACAATGTACTATTACAATGCACTTGCTCTGAAAGTGCGCCTTTATATGGTACAACATAAACACACGGGAAGTCGTCTATGCCGGCACGGGTGCGGGAATGAATTTCAGGCAAATATTCCTAGTATTCCCACACACGTGTGAAAATGAGATTTTATGACAATTACAATTTCACCTTTTATGTATATATTTTTTTATTTCCTTGCATGATGCATTATAAAATGTTGTATGATACACGTGCGGATGCGGATAGGTAAAAATTCCCAACTCGTGTCGATCAAAAACACTCCCTGCCGGTCGTGTTTTTGGCCATCGCCACTCGTTGGGAATTACCTCCTTTCCGCACTTGTATCATAAATAACTATTAATCGCGGATTCAGAGTTCAGACTAAGTGAATTAACGTGCGTTCTGGCATATTCTGTATACAGGGTGTGGCCTGTAATATGAGCAAAAAATTAAACCGTAGATTATTAAGCTTGTGAAAAAATATTTCCAAGTGGTTTTACGCAAGAAAAAAAAATCTTTTTTTTTGAAAAAAAAAATCTTAAAAAAAAGTTTACTTGTATTTTTTTACTCTTTAGAAGTGCTATCAGTAACTTTTTATTTAAAAAAAAATGAAAAAAATAAATAAATAGGTATTCACAAAAATATCGTTTGAAAACAAAAATGCAAATACTATTCTGACTCATTACATGATGTTACCTCTCAATCTGCATTGACTGATGTGCTATTATGTCGTGGTGCCAAGATACATTACTTGGAGATGACCTCCATACTTTAGACCAAAATTTCTCCAAATCAATTTTTTTTTAAATGAATGGGTGCACAAGGGGTTTACTGCAAATGCTCTGAGGAAGCGTCCTTTTGGATACTTGATCTTATTACAGGCCACACCCTATATACAGATCTTACAGGAAACAGATCCTAGAAGAGCGAAAAATCAGGGCAAGATAGTGCGTTTGGTCCAAGTTGGGTTCGGAAATAAAGGAAAAATGGGCCTAAGGTTCTCTAAAATGAAGCAACTTAAAATGTATTTTTTTTCAATATTGACTATTAGTTTATTACTTTAAATAATACAATATATATATATATCATAAAAAAGAAGAGGAATCTAATGTTCTATGGTGGGTATTCCACTGCCATCTTCGCATCCAAATCTTCCTATTCTTCTTCTCGTTCCTCTAATTCTCATAGAGACCGCTCTGATGATTGATATTTGTATTTTGACTTTGATCCAGCTTATTATTTGTGAGTAGACTTAAAATGTATAAACACTACCTAACCATTGGGGTTCAATTATGAATTTAATTGTTTGAGAATCGATTTACAAATACTACCTATACACGGTGTTCCCGGGAATTCCCGCTAATTTCGGCATATTGCAGAGTACATTCACGGAAACAAATTAGCAAATTAGCAAATTAGCATATACCATATGTGTACAAAATAATTTAATAGCATTAACGGTTATTGTATTATTGCACAAGGGTCTTGAAACACATGAAATAAAAAGTATGTATGTAAAAATATGTAATATCGAACGAACTCACTTTGTTAACTTTCTTGTAAGTATATAGGAACCTTACAAAATTAAGAGCCACAGTTAAAAGCCATTTACACTAAGGTTAAATCTGCAAAAAAGATTAAATTAAACATTGAATATCTTGATAACATTAAGAGGTGAGATACTACTGTCTTGAAGAAATTAACTTTATTTGATCTAAACTATGCCTTGCAATTAACGGAAATGGTCAAAAACACGTTGTATAAAAAAAACGCTGTTCTCAACTTTAAATTCGCCACTGCTTCTGAACATGTTTTAAACATTAAATATTTTGACAGTTCTTTCGGAAAAGTAATCAATATACGATAATCTAACACCATTTAAGGATCCGTTTTGACAAAAACCTATTTTTAAACCAATTTTCGCAAGTTTCCGCGCGCGGGCGAAGAGCACAGCATATCGAGCGAGCGTGACGAAATTTTGTGGGTTACACTCGCCTTAACCCGCCGTAATTATTCGACCCCCCAGTGTTGGAGACGTCATGACATGACGTGACGCGCCGCTTGGCAGGCGGCGCGGGGGCTCGTTCATGCGATGGTTTGCGTTACGCGGCCGTGCCGTGGCTATTTTGGCTCTTTTATAAATAGCACGCACCCGTGAACGCATGAGGCAAGCTTGCAAATATCCAGTGGCAGCGGAACTACCGAAAACAGATGGACTTTATTTACTGCTGCGACTTTTACTCCTTGGCAGTCATTAATGATTCGCCTAGGTTAAATGTAGGTAAACAGGTAAATAATCGTGATTGGGTGCTGTTTGTGGAGTCCGGTCTGTTCATGCTTGCAAGGGCATAGTATAGTAACTACCTAAACACTAGTGTTATTATCATTATTTAGACGAGAGACATCATTCTGTTCTTGACATGTTTTATTGTTATTGACCCTGTACATCACTGACAATATTACATTAATGTTCCTTTTTTTTCTGTTTTAACGCTTAGAGACTGTATACATCTATAAGAACATTAGAATAATTATTAATTGTATTTGGACGCTCAGATACCTTATACATCTCTGGGGTACTAAATTAATATCATAAACTTATTGTTAATTCTGATACAGACCTTATATCGAATGTAATGGATAATATTTTACAATTTTGGATTTCTTTGTTTTCATTTAGTGACATTTCGTTTGTTAACCGTTTAGGTACTTATTGGTAAAAATCTGCAATTTTTAAATGATTAGATGTAAGATTTTTATTATTATATTGTAAAATACCATTTGACATGTAAACTGTGCCCTTGTGGCCTATTTGCAGAATAAATAATTGATTTTGATTTTTTTGATTTTGAATACACAAGTAGGTACGTGAGAAAATAAATGTGTAACAATTTGATGCCCCGTATTTTAAATTATAACCCTCAACTTTATGTGACCAACCGGTGGTCTTCTTCGGAAACATCATTTCTAGGCGGGGGCGGGGCAGAAGGTCTTGCTGGGACAGACAAAACTTATGATTTTACTTGAATTTGTTAGATTCTTTTCACAATTTTTTTTTTCATAGTAGCGAATTTTCAAAATTGCATTTCACGATCTTAAATTATAGTGTTCGGCTTTCTTTATGTAGCGGTTTTTCATAAAGTGATTTAATATGTTCGCGATTTTTTTTTCGTATATTATACCAGTAGAATATTTTATTAGTGGCTAAGCCAAGTTCCGGAATAAAGTAGATAGGTAAGTATATCCCCTTCAGCGTTCAGCTGTCATGAATGTGTCAACTGCATCAAAAATCTATAGGGTGACCATGAGTTATGGTGAAATATCATAGAAATAAAATTTTCATCGTTGAAATAATATGCTATCTGTTTGCCCTAATTATCACTAGGCAGCAGTGAAGTAGGTTAGGACTTGAAAATAATATTTCAGTTCACGACTTAGGAGTCACCCTGTATATATATTTTTATGTATGTACACCGATTTCTCCGTCAATTGTAGATCGATTTACAAAATTCTTTTTTATTCTAGAGAGTATACTCCTGAGGTGGTCCCATTGTCACCAAGTTAGGATCCTAGGGAAATTGAGGGCAAAACTCAAATTTTATAGGCACGCGGGTAGTGATTTTGGTATTTTCTATTGTAACTCGTGTATTTACCCTCGGTAATCGCAATTTTGGTGAAGTGGAACTGATGATGAAGACCACAGATGACTTATGGAACTCCTCAAAGATGTAAAGTATGTCAAAGATTCTGACATGATTCCGTTGAAGTAGCAACTAATGAAGTGTTCTGAGATCCTTGAGGAATCGACGGAACTCCTCAAATATTATCAGCCCACAACCACATTGACTTGGGTTTTTTTTCTAATCATCAACGCATTTGTTCTCGAAAAGCAGGTCATTTAGTAAATGTGGAAATTGTCTTGTACCTATGTGGCTTGGCGAAGTACTGAATTGAAGTTGGTTTAATATTTGTTCTTAACGTAAATTATATTCCTACTTAGAGTTACGTACCTATATCAAAATAAAATATATGTACTTAGTTATATTAATTTTTGACCCTCCCAGAGCGACTGCCTATGTGGCACTTGCTACACATAGTTTAGTCCATCTATTGTCATCCTCTCCAGCGACATGCCCGGCCCATTGCCATTTAATTTTTAGCCAGTGTTCAAGGGTTTCTTCTCTAATTTTAATTTTATTTTTAGTTTTAGTATAACTACTTCGTTCTTTTGCCCTATGACAACAAACAGTATATTCTTTTGCCCTATGACAACAAACAGTATATTCTTTTGCCCTATGACAACAAACAGTATATTCTTTTGCCATATGACAACAAACAGTATATTCTTTTGCCTAGTCTATGTATGTGCAGATGGATAGTTACGTAAGTTTAATACGCGCGCTAGGACAAATTAACTGCCATTTTCCCATAGAACAAAATTATATTTAGATCTACAGAACGTACCATCACGAACCGGGATTGTTGATCCACTTACCCATGTTTCTAATTTGGCCGTGTAATGCAAATCGAATAGCTGTCAGCCAGTCGGTGACATCGGTTATTGAATACACGGCTAAATTACGAGTAATGGCAAGTGGCTCAACAATCCCGGCTCGTGATTGTACGTACGTAACTTCCGCAATCGACCAGCAGGTTTGACAATGATGAGTATGATGACTCCGTTTTTCAATGGCTTTGGTAGAGTGATTTTTATAATATCTCTGTTCCTCCAAAATTTGCTTTAATTTTTAGGATTCACGTGTCTATCTCATTCGATTCTTATCGAAAGATATTTGTTTTCCGAGGTATGTATATATATACATATATGTATACTAGCTGTTGCCCGCGACTTCGTCCGCGTATTAACATGTTATCGTCTAAATGTTTGTTGAAGGAATGAATAAAAAAAAAAACATTGAAATTAATTTTCTACCTAGTCTTTTAGTAAACAATCTAAAACCGAAGTTACAAATCTCTTACTTTCAAAATCTCTTGCTCTCTATACAAACTAAGAACCCTCTCTGAACCCTCATAGTAAACAGTCTGAAACCGTAGTTACAAATTTCTTACTTTAAAAATGTCTTGCTCTCTATACAAAGTTCGAACCCCCTTTTAACCTTCTTAGGTGATGAATTAAAAAAACGCTGAAATAAGTTTTGTAGTAGGTATTTTAGCAAACAGTCTAAAACCGAAGTTACAAATCCCTTACTTTAAAAATATCTTGCTCTCCATACAAACTTTGAACACCCTTATAATCCCCTTTAGGGGATAGTCCCTGGGCGACCGAGCTCCGCTCGGATGAAAATGGAAAAAATACGGAAAAAACGAATATTCCGGGACATGAAACCTATCTAGATCGATTTCTCGCCTCCGTAACCACCTATATTTCAAATTTCATCGAAATCGTTAGAGCCGTTTCCGAGAACGTGATTGCAAATAAATATATATATATATATATATATATATATATATATATATATATATATATATATATATATATATATATATATATATATACATACATACTTACATATATATATACAAATATTGCTCGTTTAATAGTATAGGATAGGATAGGATATTTCAAAAAATGCTAAAATAAGTTTTGTAGTCTTAACAGGCTAAGATCGCAGTTAGGTACAAATATTATACTTTAAAATTTTCTTGCTCTCCATACACACTTTGAACGCTTTTCAGGGAAAAATTAAAAATAAAACACTCGGTTTTTTTTATTGTAATAGGTAAGTATTTTTTCTACAAACTATCAAGTCTCTAGCTAAAAAAAGTGTTTCCCATACGAACCTTCCACCCCTTTTTAACCCCTTAAGGGGCGAAATTTTCCAAAACGCTGGCAGTAGGTATTTTTTTGTATTTTAATAAGTAGGTACTTAATCTTTCTACAGAGTTTTAAGTTTTTACCTAAAAACTGTTTTCCTACACAAACATTGCACCTTTCTATCCCCCTCTTAGCGGGTGGAAATTTTCAAACCACTGAAAGTAATTTACCCATATATTTGTATTCTAATAAATAATCTTTCTACACAATTTCAAGTCTCTAGCTCAAAAAAAAAAGTTTCCTCCATACAAATTTTCACCTGTTTTAATCACCCTTAGGGGTGGAATTTTCCAAAACGCTGAAAGTTCTTTATTTGTATTGTAATAAGTAATCTTTCAACAAAGGTTTGTCGCTTGCTAAAAAAATATATTTACGAACGTTGCACCCCCTTATACACCCCTAAGGGTTGGAATTTTCTAAAACGCTGAAAGTATTTTATATTATTTTATTATGTAATCTTTTTAAAAAGGTTTGAGATTCTAGCTCAAAAAAATCCCCTTTACCAACATTGTACCCCTTTTTCATACCCTTAGGGGTGGAATTTACCAAAACGCTGTTTTTTTATTTGTATAGTAATAAGTAATCTTTCTACAAATTTTAAAGCTTCTATCTCAAAAAGAAGTTTCGCTCATACAAACTTTGCAACCCTGTTTAACCCCCTAAGAGGCTGAATTTTCCAAAACGCTGACATTACTCTATTTGTATTCTAATAAGTAAGCTTTCTACAACGTATTGAGTCTCTTGCTAAAATAATAATGTTTCCCCCATACAAAATTTGCACCCCTTGTTTACCCCCTTAGGGGCAGAATTTTCCTAAACGTTGAAAGTATTTTATTTGTATTCTAATAAGTAATTTTTATACAAAATTTTAAGTATCTATCTCAAAAAATAAAGTTTCCCCCATACAAACTTTGCACCCCTATTTGACCCCTTTAGGGGTAGAATTTCCTAAAATCCCTTCTTATCCGTTGCCTACGTTGTAAAAGGTAGTTCTGGTGTAAATTTCAACTCTCTAGCCCCAGTAGTTTCGGCTGTGCGTTGATGAGTGAGTGGGTGAGTCGAGTCAGTCAGGGCATTTATATGTAGGACTGTGACGTCAAGATCCTCGAGCGTCATAGTAAAAAACAATCGTTTCATATGAAGGTGCGTTTTGTGGAAAAAGGACAGAACATAAAACTTTGGAACTTAGTGATTACCTATACCTACATATAACCTCTTGCGTTGATTTTTTCTCTATTATCCTTTTTTCGAGAAAATACATTATGATTATTTTATTTAGTGTCTACCTAAGTACAGCCTGGTCCGCTGCACCAATGTTTTCCATGTTTTTAAACACCTAACATGTTTTCCGTCAGGTTCGGCAAACAAATAGGGTTTTGTTTTGATTGGCAAAACATGTTTGACGTTTAAAAACCACGAAAACATGGCGCAGCGGACGCGGCTTACGGGGTGTAGTTTCGATTCCTGAGCTATAACCACGAACTTCGGAATTCGAAAATATTCGGGTATCTCTATCTCTATCGCACTAACATAACTCGAGTGACAGGGATGCAGTTATACGAACTTCGAGTTTCGGTTTTCGTGGTAGCGCCGCAGGCACTTTGGCAGAATGCGCAAAGAGCGCGTGCCATTGCCATTCAAAAAAAACAAATTCGTGTTAATTACTTATATTGTTCAAATGTGTTGATACATTTTTTGAAATAACGCCATAATGCGACATTTGCGCATATAAGTTCTCATATCACAATCGAATATTTTTTTATGGTTTAACTTTTGGCATGTGTATCGTAAAGGTCAATCGTAGACTGGATTTAAATTATTAATTTATTAATAAGTGAAAGGCAAAGCAATTCCGCCATTTTGACGAAAATTTGACGTTTCTTATAGCTGACAGTTGGAGCAACGTTTGATTTCAATAAAAATAAATGAAAAATTAAATGAAGTCGTATATTTCGGAAAATTAATTAATTGTCGCAGTCGGATAAAAACTATCCTAAGTTGCAGCTAGAATAATAATGTACCTATATAAAATGTTTCATATTTTTCCGTTCATGGGATGCTGAGAACATTCGTACCACACAAAGCTTAGTTTCAAACTGGCTGATTCTTTTTTTAATTTAGAGATTTATTATAAGTGGAGATAATTGTATACGTATTTGATCGCCTCGACTTATATACGAATTTGTTGCTCTATTCGGGTTCATTTCAAGGTTTTCATATTATGTACTTTTATTTGAGCACCACCTGTTAATAGTCCCCAGGATGCTCGACGCAAGTCGGCTCCCAATACAAACGTAGTAATGGACAGTCATGCGGCCTGCAGGGGACTCTTAAGATGCAATATTACTTAAGTGTAAGTGTTCAGCAATCGTCTATAAGTAGTTGGAAATTCTTAGCGGATACCTAACGCCGGCGTTGCGCTGCGCGCGGCATTATGCCTGCTGTAGGTCGATCACGTAACGCATTGTACGAACGTCGGGTAGGTCTAAATGTCACTTTTTGTACGGAAAATTGACAATTAAATTGTACCGACGCGAGTTCGGAACATTACGTGATTAGTGATTACCCCACTGGGGGCCGACTTTGACTTTCGAGCGCTCGCTCGAAAATTAAATAAAAGTAAATACGATTGTAGTGTCATAATTGCAGGCACTTACTTTCTAGTCTTTCTACCGATAGAGTTGAATACGAGTGGTCATTACCGCTCATTTTAGGGTTCCGGACCAAAAAGGTAAAAACGGAACCCTTATGGTGTGACTCCGTTCGACTTAGAACTTAGAAGGAAAGTGTGCATCCTTCAGCGTTTTCATTTGGGAATCTCGGAGACTAACCGTCAAATATCGACCAGCACGGCTATCACAAGACGACCCCCACGAGCTCTCTCGTTTTTTCTTGCACTATACCTCTCTTAATAAGTTTTCTAATAAGAGAAAGACGGATAGTGCGAGAAAAATCGAGAGAGCTCTTGGGCTGTCTTGTGAATCTTGTGATAGCCGTGCTTGGTTGTTCGTTTTTCGGATGATCACTCCTGCGTCTGCGTGTGAGTCGGCATACTGGTAACTGGACTCGGACAGTATTGCTAAGATATTTTTCTTAATAAAGCGTGGTGAAAGTTTGTACGGAACCCTCGGTGCGCGAGACTGACTCGCACTTGACCGGTTTTTCAATTTTCTATCGCTATTTCAAAATAGCATTTCATCATTTTTGTCAGTTTTTAACCCCCGACGCAAAACAGGGGTGTTGTGAGTTTGACGTGTCGGTCTGTTTAGGTGTTTGTCTGTGGCATCGTAGTGCCTAAACGAATCCACCGATTTGAATGCGGTTTTTTTCATTTGAAAGCTGACTTAATCGAGATGGTTCTTAGCTACGTTTCATCAAAATCGGTTAAGCCGTTTTTGAGATAAATATCTCACTGTACTTTGAAATTAAAATGTCGGTGGTTTTTTAACTGTTCGCTCCCCTGTGCGTAAACGCGGCCTTTGAATGTATACTAAATCGGGATATTTTTTCAAAAAGCCTCCACCAATTTAACTGATGAGTTGTAATTGGGAACTTGTTCCGGGTGCTATTAAAGTGTATTAACTGTCTTGTTACTCGCGTGAACTGGCGCTATAGGTTAGTTAATAAGTAATAAATACTAATAATAAGACCTACCTTACCTATAGTAGTTATATTTTTCACTCTATGAATTACTCTAGGTACTCGGGTAAATAAATTAGTAGATACTAGTAAAATTGAGGAAATAACGAATAGATATGATTCCTATAAAGATACTAATTATTTAGACCTTCCGACTTCAAAACCTGTCTTGCTGACATTGAACAGCTCGTAAAATTAAGAGGATTGTGAACCTGTAACTTTTCATACAAAAATCGGTAACGTTTTTCACCCCGTAAACATTGTTCGATTTTTATAATTTCTGGACATGTTGTAAGTAGATATAATGAAAAACTAGGTCTGTACGTTTTGATTTTTAAGAAATATTGCTTGCGTTAAAAGTTATTCGCATCTAAAAATCGATATTTTTGACTAAATAACTTTGTCTACCGTTTTATTTTTTTTTAATTAATTATAACTGAATTAACTGAAAAAGGAAAACGTACGGACATAGATTATAGTGTACTGAATCCAATATACCAGAATTATTTCGTTTATAAAGGCTTAGGGGGGTAAAAACGTTATCACCCGAAACAATATTTCAACAAGGAAATGTAGGCAATTGCCTCCAGGACTTGCTACTCTCTCTTTCGCACGATACGGATGAGGCACAGAGCGGTGTGAAACAGATAGAATTTTTTAAAATACCTACTCGCGCCGCGTATCGGCACTTCACAATCCTCTTAAAGTAGGTAAAGTATTTTTTCTATTTCTGTTATTTTAGTATATTTTATGAGTAGGTAATTAATCCGCATTGAATAGGTATTAGGTACTATGCTTGTTGCATCTGTATATGTATCTAACTTCGTCTCACGCCGCAATGAACATGTCAATATTTGCTAAAAAAAGGTACCTAACGCTAATGTCCACAATCGACAAGTAGCACGACATCGCGCGAATCCACATTGGCCCCACAACACCTCCGTCCGTATCGACCGCGAACCCAAGCTCATCGTCACGAGCGCTAATAAGAAATATAGTCAAGAAGTATGACGACAACACGTTAGGCGGGCAGTCAATGTGCGCAGTTTGTCTAAATCAATTGTGAAGGTCACTGTAGCTGAAGAACTATTGTGCAAATTATTATTCGATGACGGACACGCCTCCCGTCATCTCGTTATATAACAAAAATAAACTGGGTACACACTACACAATACTACTCGCAGTCACGACATGTGAGCACTCGTGACTGTGTTGGATTAAAAATGCATATAATATGAACGTAAAATGGAGTTTAAAATCAAAGAAGAGTCCGCAGTAAGCTCGGATGAATTTCAACTTCCCATACAAACGGAGTTTCGTTCTCATTTTTAGGGTTCCGTACTCAAAGAGTAAAACGGGACCCTATTACTAAGACTTCGCTGTCCGTCCGTCCGTCCGTCCGTCTGTCTGTCACCAGGCTGTATCTCAAGAACCGTGATAGCTAGAGAGTTGAAATTTTCACAGATTATGTATTTCTGCTGCCGCTTTAACAACAAATACTAAAAACAAACTAAAATGATTTTTTAAAGGGGGCTCCCATACAACAAACGTGATTTTTTTGCCGTTTTTATAGATAAATGGTACGGAACCCTTCGTGCGCGAGTCCAACTCGCACTTGGTCGGTTTTTTAAAACTACGTATTGAATTGTAACGAAACTTTGCATATACAATGACATGAGGTATATTATCTAGGTCTGTAATTAGTTTCTATGGCTCCAGTTTATAAAACAAACGAAATACAGCAAAAACAAGTTTTGTATGAAAAACTTAAACTTGCTGTATTTTTTTACTACGGTATCTGAAGCTACATAAACTAATTGCAGACCTGGATGGTACTTAACTTATTCTAGGTACAAAGTTTCAGAGTAAACTAGCTTGTCGTTTTAAATTGAGAGCGTAACTACGTTTGTATGGAGAATCGAGCTTACTGCGGACTCTTAAGATAGTTAGGGATGTAGACTCAAAATGTATTATTACTCCAAAAGAAAGAAGGTAAGAAAATATGCCCAGTGACGAAAATCCGATTCAGATATCTCAAACAATTACGAAGCTACAACCGTTTTAATATTGCTTGTTAGAGAGAGAAGACGCTAGGGGATCGTGATGTCACGATCTCCGAGCGTCATTATTAGTAAATGACAATCGTTTCATATGTAGGTGCGTTTTGCGGAAAAGAGACCGAGTAGGTATTTGACTATATTTATAGTCCTTTTTCGAGAAAATGTATCATTATTGGTTATTTTTAACCCACTTCAAAAAAAGGAGAAGGTTCTCAATTCGGATGTATTTTTTTTTATTTTTATGTTTGTTACCTCAGAACTTTTTTTAATTGAAAGTTAATGCTTCCAGATTGGTCCCATTGTTTTCAAAACCCCAGTTGAATGATGGGAACCATGAGGAATTGAGGGAACTCCTCAAATATATTAGGCTCGTGTATTTACACCCGGAAATCATAAATTTGGTGATGGTGGAAGTGATGATGAAGACCACAGATGGCTTGTGGAACTTCTCAATGATGTACTTCAAACTACATAAGTACGTCACAGATTCTGATATGATTCCGTTGAAATAGCAAACAATGAAATGCCAAAGGTAATTTTGAGATCCTTGAGGAATTGACGGAATACCTCAAATATAATCGGCCCACATACAGCGATTTAGTTTATTTGTCTAAAAATCAACGCATTTGCTCTCGGAAATCAGTTTATGTAGTAAATTGGAAAATAAATGTGGATATGTTCATGTGGCTTTGCGGAGTACTTACTGAATTGAAGTCGGTTAAAACTTTGTTTTAAAGTAAATTATTGTTATTTTTATTGCTTTATCTGAATGTCGCCGTACCTAATGAAATCGATATGCAGATTTTGATTTTTTTTATTAAATATTTTACAAAATAGTACCTACATTGTGCATTAATCCCCTTACTGCCCGTGAACACACAATGTTTTTCATCACATTTGCGAGGAAATAAATAACTACAAAAGACAGAAAAATCTAAGTTTCCTACAACCGCACCATTCAAAAAATTACGAAATTGACAACTTCACTTACAGATTTGAGGAGGGCGAGGGAGCGGGGCGCCTCATGGCCTGCTAGATTTTTTTCAACCAATCACAGAGAAGAATTCTTGTGACGCGCGGCCAACTGGATTTGCCAACCAATTTGTTTAATTTGTTTTTAACCAATCAGATCACACACAACCTCATAACTCCCTAGGGAGTTAGAAATCCATAACTCCCGCGGGAGGTAAATCGGGTATAGCTGCTCTATAAACTTGCCTATAATAAACCCTTTACGAACAAGTGTGATGAAAATACTTTAATATTGCCATAATAGTTATTTATGCTACAAGTGCAGAAAGTAGGTAATTCCCAACGAGTGGCGATGACCAAAAACACGACCGTGAGGGAGTGTTTTTGGTCGACACGAGTTGGGAATTACCTATCCGCACGTGTATCATACAACATTTTACAATGCATCATGCGAGGAAATAAAAAAAATGGTCACGAAATCTCATTATCGCACAGTAAGCGGGAATTTTAGCCTGATATCCATTCCCGCACGGGCTGGCTCCGCCCCTCACCCTGCTGGCTTCTCATACTGGCATCGACGACTTCCCGTGTTTATGTTGAACCATATAAAGGGGCTCTTTCAAAGCAAGTGCATTGTAAAAATAATAACATGCGCGTAAGGATCCCTAGCGCGAGTAATATCTCTGTTGGCACTTTACCAGTTTTTTAATAACTTATAGGTACGAGTATTATGTTTTCTTGGCAAAACTTTAGTAATTTTTTTGCTTGTTATTTTCTAGTGCATGTTGTTAGGGGAAAATACTTCACTTTCGGATACCGGTTCCATATCTTAGTATGTTGTTAGGCATGTCTCCTGTATTTCAAAACTGCCGGGAGACAATCTCTAAGGAGTCAATGTCCCCTGTAATGACGTCATCAAAAACGCCGCGGCCGCGCTTGGAAAAGTGTAAATTACACCCAAAACATGCAACGTACTTACACATGTGGGGTACCAAATGAAAGCTGAATAAATTGTCAATAGTTCATTTATACGTTATATTTCAATATATACGCTAGTTTAAGTACTATTAGCAAAAGTATTAAAACATCAAGAAAAAATCTAAGAACTTTCAGACTTTGCGGCAAAACTAGAAAAGATACACGAATGTAGTGTATTACACAAATGATATCTAGGATTTTAGCTTAACATTTTAGTTTTTTATTTTAAGACAAGAGCAGAATTGGGAAAATTGGGCTCAAAAAACCAATAATGCAAAGCGAGTTTTCCCTACAAGATTTACATGACATATAAGAGAATTACTATTTTCCAGAAACCAGCACGAACTTTTAGTATGTTGTAAGACATTTTATGTGGACCGCAAAACTGCAAAGATACAGTCTCTAAAGTGTCTAGTTCATTAGTAATGACATAATAATCTTCATTGCCGTGGAGGCTTTTTGAAAAGTGGGATTTTTACCTGAATCATGTAATATATATAAACGTGTGTTATATCATGTCAAATCTTAACAAATATGCTATAATTATTGTCAACATTAGGATTCCATATATCCTTTAAGAGACGAAATAGTAGAAAAGAAAAGTGAAAAGCCCCCCGCTCCCGCTTTTTGAAAAGCCTTAATTAAACCCAAACTTTGTGCTTTCTGAATGCAAATGTGACATTAAATGAAAGCTAATAAAAAATGCTATAACTCGTTCTAACATTGTAATTTAATATATTGATACGTTTCAGAGCAATTTCAATTCCCAAAAAACTAATGTTAGCAGGCTTTTCACTTTTCTTTGCTACAATTTTGCAAATACCAGATATATGGAATCACAATGTTGGCAAGAATAATAGCATATTTGTTTAGCTTTTACATGATATAACACACGTTTATATGTATATATCACAATGGTTCAGGTAAAATTGCCACTTTTCAAAAAGCCTGAGGCAATGAAGATTATGTAATTACTGATGAACTAGACACTTTAGAGACTGTCTCTCTGCAGTTTTGCAGTGCAAATAACATATTTAACAACATTCTAAAAGTTCGTGCAGGTTTCTCGAAAATAGTAATTTCGATAAAATTTATCTTGTAGGGATAACTCGCTTTGCGTTGTTGGTTTTTTGATCACAATTTTTCGAATTTTGCTCTTGGCTTAAAATAAAAAACTAAAATGTATAGCTGAAATACTAGATATTATTTGTGTTGTACATTACATTCGTGTATCTTTTCTAGTTTTGCCGCAAAGTCTGATAGTCCTTAGATTTTTCTTAGATTTTTTGTATACTTTTGCTAATAGTACTTAAACTAGCGTATATATTGAAATATAACGTATAAATGAACTATTGACAATTTATTCAGCTTTCATTTGGGTTTTCACATGTAAAAGTATGTTGCGTGGTTTGGGTGTAATTTAAACTTTCACAAGCGCGGCCGCGGCGTTTTTGATGACGTCATTACAGGGGAGACAGACTCCTTAGAGATTGTCTCCCGGCAGTTTTAGAATCCAGGAGACATGCCTAACAACATACTAAAATATGGCTCCGGTATCCGAAAGTGAAGTATTTCTTCGACGGAATCCCCTAACAACACGCACTATTCATGACACCAAGAATAATTAGTTAATAGTCAGGCTCAACTGTCTATAATAAATATTCTGTAGGTTATAGTAACTCTCTATTTTTTTCTATAATGTTATACTGTGTCTTTAAAGCCCTTTTTATCCGCGTGAACTTAGTTTCAACTTCCACCCCTGATTTTGGACTTTTTTATACGAAAGATCATCATCAGTGCAGCCGTTTATGCGTGATTGAGTATCGAACATCCAAATTTTGACGACTAGCCTAGTGGGCAGTGACGCTCCCTACGAAGCTGAAGGTACTGGGTTCGAATCCCGGTAAGGGCAAATATTTGTGTGATGAGCATGAATATTTGTTTCTGAGTCTTGGATGTTTTCGTACCTATATATATCTATTAAATATATTGTCGTCTAGTAGGTACCCATAAAACAAGCCTTACACCATTCCTCCTTCCATTAAAAAAAAATAAACTTTATTATTTCTAATAAAAAGCAAATTCACTTATATACTAACCAAACACATTCTTAAACTAACACAAATTATACTCTTTGCATATAAAATGCACACAACACTTAATACGTTTACACCGCGATGCGTAGGCGTAGCGAGTGCTATGCATAGCCGGCACTCGGCGCGCTCTGTGGTGTCATCGGTGTAGCTATTAACTATTTTTGCACCCCGCTTATAGTATACAAAATAATTTTAACTTTGAACTTCTAAGTTAGTTAAAGTAATATAAAACAGTAGTTGCCAGTTATAAATCTCATGCTCAGAATTAGAAATGCACAAAAATGGGAATACACACAATATTTTATTTTGAGTACATTATTGTCATATTGGCATATTTATCTTATGCAATCATTATTACAATTAAAGTTGCTTATCGAACTCATATCTTATACTAATACCTACATTAAGATTTACATTTACTTGTAACATTAAACCTATTTGCAAGGCGTCGTTGTTGTACCGGTAGACTGGGGTTACTTTAGGAAAAAATGGGGCTACTTTGATCATTTAGAATGTAGTATAAAAGCAAAACTATTTGAAATGAAGAAGAGTTAATCGAGTATACAGCAAGATAGATAACTAATATATTCACTGCCACAGTTCACCCACAAGTAAAAACAATGATTTCGGAGAAAAACCTATTCGATCAAAGTCGCCCCCCGAATCAAAGTAACCCCAGTTGACGGTACTTTAGAATCTATGATGCTAAATCTGCAAAACGTAGTGTCCTCTTTACAACACGTCCACTGCGCGTTGTTTTTACAGGTATAAAGTTACAAGAAGTGTCTTCATTATTCAATGTGGAATTATTTTGTATGTTCTTATAATAACTTGGTGAACTAGTTGCGGGACTTTCGTCTACAGTTCCCATATCGTTAATTACATATGGCGGTTTCAACCGGTCTATAGAGACCGTGGTTTCCCTATTTTCCAATTAAATAATAAATGACTTATCTCTCCTGCTTATGACCTTGTACGGGCCTTCATAAGGAGGTTGAAGAGACTTACGCATTACATCATTTCTTAAAAACACATATTTACAGGTTTTTAAATCGCTATGGACAAACAACGGACGTGAATTACTGTGACTTGGCGGTCTCGGCTTCAATTTACTTATATAATCTCTTATATTTTGCAAATACTCTAAGTCTGAATTATTAACTTTGACCTCGTCATAAAATTCGCCAGGTAACCTAATTGTTTTTCCATATGCTAACTGCGCTGCGCTCACTCCTGTGTCGCTTCTAGGGGCGGGCGGCTCGCATGCCTAGCAAGACTGTGGGCAGTTCATCTACCCAAGACGTATTCGCATTCAAACGGGCTTTAAGGGCTGATTTCATTATTTTATGAAAAATCTATCATTCGGTTAGATTGAGGGCGGTAAGGGGTTGTACGCAATTTATGGATACCTAGGTATTTCATTAACTGCCTAAATAAGTCACTTTCAAATTGCTTACCACAATCGCTCGTCATCCGCGTAGGGCAACCGAATCGAGTAATCCAACCTTCGTAAACTATTCTGGCTATTGTTTCTGCAGTAATATCCTGAACCGGGTATGCTTCAGGCCATCCCGTACCTCTATCTATCATTGTAACACAATAACGATAACCTTCACTAGTTGTTGGTAAAGGTCCGGTTATGTCGATATGCACATGTGAATACCGATCCGATTCCGCGAATTGTTCTAAGCCTGACACGGTATGCCTAGTTATTTTCGCTTTCTGACATTTTATACATGATATTGTAATATCCGAATTCATTTTCGGCCAAAAGAATCTCTCAGTAACTATTAACTAAACGCTTAGTAGTTCTTATGCCTGGATGACTTAGATTATGTATATAAAACCACGCCTGCTTCCTAAATTCTTCAGGTAAATAAGGTCTAATTTTCTTTGTTGATATCTCGCAGTATATCATTTTCTCACAGTCTGGCAAGCTGACTTGCTTGTATTGCAAAGTATCGCGTGGCGCGCCTACGCTTTGTACTGGATTGCCTTTCTGCTAATTCTGCGTAATCAATTCCCGTGGGACAGTAAATGGTTTCAATACGTGATAAGGTATCCGCTACTACATTTTGCGTACCACTTATATGGCAAATATTAGTTGTGAACTCACTAATATATGACAAGTAACGCACTCTTCTAGGACTTTCTTTGTCACTGTGTACCTTGGTAAACGCATATGTTAAAGGTTTGTGATCTGTGTGTATAACTAGATCACGACCCTCTAACATGTTCCGAAAATATCTTACAGAAGCATATATACCTAGTAATTCTCTATCGTACGCTGAAGATTTCTTCTGTGCGTCCGAAAGCTTTCGTGAAAAAATATCCTAATGGTTGCCAGACGTCGCCAACCTTTTGTTGTAAAACTGATCCTATGCTTATTTCTGACGCATCTGTCATCAGAGCTAGTTTAGCGTCCGGTAGTGGATGAGAAAGTGTAACTGCGCTTTTTAGGCTTTCTTTGCACTTTTCAAACGCTTCATTAGCCGTATCGGTCCACTGAATAATTTATAATAATAATACTCGACAGGACAGGACGAAAGGGCCTTTGCAAAAATGGGTGAATACCTATTGATACGAACGTGGTAGGTAACTACGAAAATTTTCCCTAGAAAACTATGAGAACAGAGATTTACTTAATCAAATACTTACCTACAAAGTGTAGCAAAACCATGCAACAACTTGCTTCTTGGCTTAATTAACTGTTTTATGAAAATTCAAAGGTATTTTTAACTTGGTAATAAATCTGGGGCAAACAGCAATAAAGGCTTATATTACATTATAATAAATGTAGGGGCACGGCAGTGCTCCCGCCAAGACAAGCCATAGGGCACTACCTCCCGTTTCTCGCCACGCTTCGTCGTATTTTAAAAGCGTCACAAAATCAGTCTGGATAATACTAGCAAGCTCATATTCACAGGATAAGGTCATCTTAGCAACTTTTTTAATCCCATGAAGTTTCGCCCATAATATCCAGTTTTTATAATTTTGATTTTATTGAGACCTAACTCCGATTTAGTCACACACTCACTGGTGATCATCAAAACTAATAGTTGCTAGCAGACGTTCTAGAAAGCTATAATTTGGTACACAGATAAAAATTGGTCCGTAGATTAGTTCCTGAAATCCTAGAAAGCTGAAATTTAGCTTGCTGGCTAGGATTAGAACAAAAACTATGGACGAATTAAAAGATCTGGGGACCGATTTTTGACTTTCGAGCGCTCGACTATTTCACCCTAACACAGTAAAAAATTATTAAATGCTATTTTCAAATAGCGATAGAAAATTTAAAAACGAGTGGTATTGACCACTCGTATCTTCTTAGACAATGCCCTAAATTTAACCTGAGTAGAATAGACCACGAAATCGTGTGTAACAATATAAATATAGACCCATACGACATCAAAAGTATAATTAAAAAAGAATCTTCAATTCAATCATTCACCAAATTCATCAACAAAATCATAGACAGCCTTAAAAAATTCAATAACACGTAAACTATATTTCATAGTACCAATATATTTTAAAGTTACATATATACTAGTCTCATATGTCATAATAGTTAAAAGAACCAAAGTTCGCCCGTATTCCTCGCGGGGTCTTTGGATCATAAAACCATAGTTTATTTAAAAAAAAAAAAAAAAAAACTCAATTCTATCGGTAGTAAGTAAGTGACTGCAATTTTGTCACTACAATCGTATTTACTTTTATTTAATTTTTGAGCGGTGGAACGAAAGTCAAAAATCGGCCTCCTGCAATTGTTTGCCCTCCCCTCTCCACCCTTTATAGTGGGATAAGAAAAAACGTTAAACCCTTAAAACAGGCTAGAAATCACCTTACAAAAATAAATAAGATCCCACTAAAAACATTTCAAGTAAAGTGATCGCCAAGACTCCCTAGTTCATATTTATTTATTTCACAAGAAAGTTTTCAGGACTTTCACCGTTAAAAAGATGTCAGATAGCAAGCAGCTGCAGTGCCAGATCGCATTTCTCAACCGATTTCCGTGAAATTTTGTGAACAGGTACGTTAAATATATAGTTTTTTTTGGCGAGTCACATTTACGAAACCAAAAAAAAAATATTTTTGTAAAAAGGCAGGCCTGCGACTTCTGCCTCACAGAGGCACTATACAGGGTGGGCCCTGTAACAGGAGCAAATATTCAAAAGGACGCTTTCTTAGAGCATTTGCAGTAACCCCTTGTGTATCATTCACTTTCAAAATTTTTGGTTTCGGAGAAATTTTGATCTATAGTTATGACCTCCAAGTAATGTATCTTGGCATCACGAGATCATATCACAGCAGTCAATGCAGATTTTGAGGTAACATCATGTAATGAGTCATAATAGTTTTTGCATTGTTGTGTTCAACAGATAGTTTTGTGATAAAAAAAAACACATTTGTTGTGTTTTTAAAATAAAATAAAAATATATAAGTAAACTTATTTTAAAGATTTTTTTTTTCAAAAAAAAAATATTTTTTCGCGTAAATTGGAAACAATTGTTCACAAGCTTAATAATCTACCGTTTAATTTTTTGCTACAGTTACAGGGCTCACCCTGTATAGTAATATAGTATTGTTACATTAGGAGTTAACCATAAGTACACTATTTCATGCGAACTATAACTACATCCTCTATCAGCGAACCAGGAAGACCCTATCTTACAATTTTATTACGCGAAATTGATCCAGCCGGATCAGAATGATTTAGCACTTGAATTTGCGATACAGATTACGGCGCGAAGCCAATGACAACCTACAAGCGTGATTGGCCATAAAGATTATTTGAAATATGGGCGGACTAAATTGATGTTCGATTATCTGAGAACATATCAATAATAGTAGTTTATGTGACTGTACATAATGAAGGGCATTAAACACGAGTGTGGGTTTATGAAACGAGCCGAAGGCGAGTTTCATAATAACATCACACGACTGTTGTTTTAATGCCTAATTATGTACTTACAGTTACATACACTGCTTTATCTATCCACATATAATAAGCCTCCATGATGCATTCAGGAGCCGCATATTAAGACCGGCGTTGTTTTCTGGCAGCTGTCATAGTTTTTTTTAATTCAGCGACATGTTAGAGTCAGCTACTTACGTGCGGCATTTGTCAAATTTGTATGCAAATTGACAATTCATTTCGAACTAAACGTCATCGCGACTGATATTAGAATAGAGGTCAAATCAAATTTCTTTGTTTTTCAGAGATATACGAAATTTAAATGAAATAATATTATCGAAATCGATGTTATTATTTAGCAATAATAACATTTTCACAGATAAGAAATTTGTTCTAACCAAAACAGTCTGTTTTGATGGTGGTCATAATGTGCGGGTTCTTGAACGCATCATGGAGGGTTTATGATATTTGGATAGATAAAGATCTTAAATGTCCCGTCAATTGGTTAATAAGTTATTAAGGCAGAAAAATACTTCTCCCCCTAATTTTAAATTGAAACGATTGAGCGGTAGTTATACATATTAATTGTAATATTAACTACGACTTGAAAGTGTCGAACATTGCTTATGTTGTTACCAATGCGCTAATAAAAGTCCAAAGTGAAGTTCATGTATAAAATGTACATAAATAAACACACATTCATAATATTCAAAATGCTCAATTTTACGCCATAGAGTGTGAGTGTACCTACAGGATAACATAATGTTTATCCTTGTAACTATGTGGTTGGCTGCTATGACGCCTATGACTAAACCATAACACGGTGCTGATAAGGGAGCGGTTCCGTTGAAATACCCATTACAGGGCACACAATTTGTAGATATATTGTATTGGAGCATAAACAGTAGTCAAATTAGTAAATACTCGCTTAACTTAGGTAGTACGGTACTTATGACCCTCAATTCACTTCCTGAGTCCACTGGACTCACATCAAAATTTCAAACTACTAATTCTAACGTTTTAGCGAATAGTTTCCCCTCCGTCCCTGTACCTTCCTTCAGTGACGCGGGCACCGCGTTGGCGAGTGGACTTGCGCCTGCGCTGCGTATTTGGTGAGTTATTGCGTCAAGTGAGTCCCATGGACTCATACAATTGCACGCAAAATAACGTGCACCCATTGCGCGTGCATTTTTCTTATATAGGAGCATACATTTTTGTTTTTTTAATTCTACTTTGTATACCTTTGAGAGGTTAAAAAAGTTAAAAACGTATGTTTTTTAAGAGTTTTTGTTATTTTTGTAGAGATTTGGTAAAATCTCTTTTTTGAGACTGGTAAAATGAGTTTCTTTAATTTTTAAGAGGATCGAACATGTCTTTGCAGTTTTGTTATCTTTTTCTAGTGCCTTAATAAGTACGTAATAAGAACAATAAAAAAAATATTAAAAAACATTGTGTTATTTCGGAAAACCCCACATAAAAAATATATGAGTCCCAAGGACTCATGGAAAGTGTTTACGTTAGTTAGTACATTTCACCTAGTGGATTGAGGGTTAAATAAAGGTATGAAACTGGAAAAGAAGTGCTGGCAAGAATGCCAGTTACATAATTATAGACGACCAAAAGTTTAGAAGGAAACATTGACCATTTGTGAAGATTCTACGAAACGCCATATCAACAGATTTGTTACGTTGGTTCTGTTTGTGCACAAACAGTTCCAGTGCTATTTACAAGCGGCGGGATGGGCTTGCCAACGGAGTTCCACCGCTATAGGTGCCTTTAACACCGCGGCGCTCGCAACAACACGTCACGCTGCCAATTATATAAATAAATGCTCATGGAACAGGGACCTTACGATGTTCTACTACAAACGCGATTCACAGCAAAATAACAGCCCCTTATCCCCTTAAATTGGGAAATCAAATCGTAGGCAGATACTGTAAATACTCGTATGTAGCAAGAGGTTGAATGTTGAGCTTAGGGATTAATAAACAAAGATCTAGCATCAACTTGTACTAGCAAATAATGCATTCCCTCGACAATGGATAGATAGACCTCCAAGTCCTCCAACTCCAACCTCTCCTCTGCATCCATTGCATTGTAAAATTAAGAATTTACAACGATTTACCTAAAGTATAAACATATTAATATTTGATCTAATCTTATTTATTGAAAAGTTGTCAAAGAACACTAGACGGAATTAATTATTAATATTATTACTGTGCAGCAAGTAAAAAACAACCGGTCAAGTGCGAATCTGTCTCGCGCACCTAGGGTTCCGTAGAAACTTTCACCACACTTTATTAAGAAAAAAATCTATGTTGGTTTTCCAGAAATAATTCTTTATCAAGTGAACAAATTTCGAAAATTTTATTTGCTAGAAGGTACTTTCAGAAT
Source organism: Epinotia brunnichana (assembly GCA_963854355.1). Lineage (NCBI taxonomy): Eukaryota > Metazoa > Arthropoda > Insecta > Lepidoptera > Tortricidae > Epinotia > Epinotia brunnichana. Next base: position 33,792,844 of record OY977935.1, on the reverse strand, counting down.
ACTTGTTTTAAGTACCCTACTTGGCCTAGGTACTAACTAGACTTAAAATTTTTGCCCTCCCCTCTTATCCGACGGTTTATTGAAATTAAAAATATATCTTTAAATTTTTAATTTTCCATACACGTGGATTATTTAGCTTTGTGTCAACTATTCCAAATTTCAAATTGATAGCATTACGTAATAGTTCCTGAGATATTTAACTTTGTTACAGACGGACAGACGGACGGAGTCGCACCACCATAAGGGTTCCGTTTTTACCTTTTCGGTCCGGAACCCTGAAAATGCTGTTAATTTATTAAGTCCGAGATACAACAAGCGAAGCACTTTTTATAGCAGATTAAAATCTGTATACGCAAACGAGTTTGACCTTAAGTGGTACGGGTCCATTAAGTGGTTGTGGAGTGAAGAGGGATACGCCGAGTAGATCGAACTGTTTGCGGGCCGTGAATGAAGATTGAGCCCGAGGGCACAATGGCGCGTCACGGTAGCTGAATAACGCGGCCTTGTTTTGCCGGAAGCTAATACTTACAGTCGCGACAGATTTTTAGATTAATTCCGTTGGCTGCCTGCTGCGAGAGCGGAAATCTCGGAATACCAACCCACCCAACTTCATGAGCAATTTAAACTCCATTCAAACTGCCTGAGGTAGTATGATTGAGCTCCTTATTAGAAATATCCTAGATCTTCTAGCGCCAAATTAAGCGCTTAATAATGCCAAAGCGAAGAACTAAACTGCGATCGCTAAGCATGTGAATTTCACTCAATAATGGACCGATTAATCACGTTTGGCCAGCAGTCAGCAAGTTTCACTATACTATCCTCAAACCAAATAGACGACTGGGATCGTATTGGCTTGTATTGGTTCAGTCGTCCGTTTGGTTTGAGGCTACTATCACAGTGTCAGTCTAGCAGTAGACGCTTCCCGCCTATGATGACACGAGCAAGGCCAATCCAATCAGTGCGGATGGCAGACTCCTTTCATCATCTCATATGTACTATGCGAGAGAGACAACTTATTCAAGCTCGATGACTTGGAATTGATCTGGTACGACGCAGTCATTAATTATCCTGTTTAATTACGCAATTGCAATTAGTCTACATCTCAGTAGGTACTTTGATTTGTTTTGCTCGGTGATATCCAGATACTTGACCCCATGTAATATTATTTGTGGAGCTTCATGTATGTACATTGCCTTGCTTGGTACTTACTACTTAGGTATTTTTTTCTGTTCTTACTTTATTTTGTTGTTGTTAAGCAAGCCGATTGGGGAAGTATGAAGACCGCAGGCCATAATAATAACAATACATTGTTGTTTTCATGGTGGTTAGTTAGTAAGGTTGCCCGAGCTCCAGAGGACGCGCTGTGTTGAGATTGGGGGAATTAAATTTGTCTCTTGCGGTGGACACAGGGAATCCTCGAATCAATTAAAGGTCGGTCGCTTATTACGAGCATGTTCCGCCTCTGGAGTTGCAGGCGTCCCTCGGCTACGGTACCATTACTCGGCCGATTGTCATCTATCATGTACCGTCCGATCCGATTATCTATATATATATATAATTATTACGCGAGCCCGATTTTTGTACATGCCATCAGATCTACAGTTATGGTCCGATTTTGATAAATGATATGTCACTGGATTCGTCTCTTGCTGCAGATTTGCAATAAGGTCTTCGTTTTTTTCATTTTTTATCGGTAAGTTACTAAAATATAAATTTAAAGAAACTACTGTGCGCTAACTACGTGACTTTGGCTGCGTGACATCACGTGGCATAACTTCTGTTTTGACTCGAGATGACAATGTAAAATAATAAACAAAGAATTAAACTCAAACCTGTACTTCAGCATGAGAAATTATAAATGTTGAGTCGGCCACATATGGATACAACACTAAGAAAAGTAAGAAAAATAGAAAGTAAACGGCCTTTTGTAAATATTGTTTATTTACATAAACTGACAGAAGTATTGTGTCAAATGTGGTTTTTTTTTATTGACAGGACGTCAGTATTACTTGCCATGTCCTTTTTTACTTCAGAAAAGTTTATATACAAACTTATTTTCCCATATTCGAGATGTTGGGAGAAGAATGAGGTTTAAATAAATCCATTAATTGTCGTGGACCCCATAGACGGCTTTTTTAACTTTACTTAGTACAATGCCGTAGGCGCCGATAGGCTCCGCCTAATTTCCAGTATAAAGAAAGATGTAGAAAACGAAACTTGATTACAAAATTTTCTTTTGGCGACTTTGTTGACCTGACTTGAATACCATCTAAATTATTTCAGGTTCAGATAATTATATTTTGATTACAGGTAGGAGGTTGGTTATATAAATTTTGTAATTAAACGAGCAATACTTGTACATATCTATATTTGCAATCACGTTCCCGGAAACGGCTCTAACGATTTCGATTAAATTTCGAATACAGGGGTTTACGGGGGCGAGATATCGATCTAGATAGGTCTCATGTCCGGGAAAATTCGTTCTCTCCGTATTGTCTCCATTTTCACCCGAGCAGAGCTCGGTCGCCCAGGGACTAAATTGTAATTTGTCAAAACGATATGACTTAATACTGGAAAAAATAAATTAGTAGATATTAAACTATTTAGCGGTACCTACCTATAAATAGCCTGTGCCGATACTAATAATAAACAGGTGTAATGTCTGTGAAATGTAAGTTTGTATGTTGGGGGTAATCCCAGAAACTATACCCATCCTATTTTAGAAACCCTTTATTCAGTAGGTAGGTTATATGTATGTATATATGTATGTATGTAAGCACTTTATTGTACACAAAACAGGTTAAAACATAAACATGATACTTATGTAAGATTAAAGTAGGTACAAAGGCGAACTTATCCCTATAAGGGATCTCGGGGGGAATATAAGGGATATGTAGAATGGCCCTACAGGATTAAGTATGAGCTATATTTTATACCGTCGCTCCGCCTAGATTCTTTGTATACGCGGCGGAGCCGCGCGGGTAGCTAGTATACATAGATGGCCATATTTAGGTAGTTTTCAGGAATCTTTAAAAAGCGGATCAGTGGTCGCCCATCCATTCCAAAGTAAGGGAGCCAGAGGAACGGTCGTTTTTCCCCGTGACGTCACCGTCTGCACGCTACGGCGGCACCCCGCTCTGGCGCCACCCGTCATGCTAACCCCGCGTTACGTTACGTGAATGAATACGTATTTGCGCTGCTATTATAATTTGCTGTACTGGCTGCCTATAACTCGGATCTTTTCAAGGCGAGCGTTAATAATACTACCACTTATGATAACTGATGATACAGTTGAGATTAGTCTTTTAAGTTTTGTTGACGTGTAATCTTAGGTACGTCACCGGCATCAATATATGATGAATTAGATTGATGAATCAAAGGCCCCAAAAATATCTGACACGATCTTACGGCTCTAGGAATAGACTTGTCATCAGATATTTTTGCGGCCTTTGTTCCATCATATATTTATGCCGGTGACTGTACCTACTGTGTAAGTACTTAACCGATTTCAATAAATCTTTCACATATACCCTCGAGATGAACATAAGGCACATATGACATAAGCTATATTTTATACCGCGGCTGAAAATCGGCTCTCATAGGACATAGGAATCAAAGTTTTCAGATCATTGTTTTTTTGCTTGAAATTACTTGCTATTATTGAACTTAAGTCCCTGTGCGACCGAGCTCTGCTCGGAGGAAATGGAGAAAAACGGAGAAAACGAATTTTCCCGCACATGTCATACCTAGATCGATTTCTCGCCCCAGTTCACCAAGTCAGCTAAGTGGTCGCTAACCGGCACATGAAATTAGGTGGTCGCCAACCGGCGAAATGACCCTATGTAAGTTTGACATTGTGTCGTGAAACATCTATTCCTAATTTAGTTAACTGCAGTCTGTCAACATCGCAGAACAGAGACAGAGATATGCAATGACAAGGCTACACTCTTTTGCATGAATGTCATAACAATGGGTTCTAAATTTAAGGGGGTTCGATTGCCATACAAAACGTTATTTGACATTCGTAGGCTAACGGCGTGATATTTTAAGAAACTTATGTAACAAACTTTCATAAATTGGCTTCCCATTTGCGCCAAATTCCCCCTTTCCTAGAATAAACTTACATAAACTAGATTAATTTGAGAAATTGGTTTGTCACGTGATATTTTGGAAAAACTATTTTTCTCAAATTAATCTAGTTTATACAAGTTTATTCTAGGAAAGGGGGAATTTGGCGCAAATGGGAAGCCAATTGATGAAAGTTTGTTACATAAGTTTCTTAAAATATCACGCCGTTAGCCTGCGAATGTCAAATAACGCTTTGTATGGCAATCGAACCACCTTAAATGGTTGACATCTAACCATCACGCGCGTCACTCTCCCATATCGTGATCTAATTTGACAAAGTCCTAAAGTGCTCAACATTTTCATGGGCTGACTGTACATACCTACTTAAGTAACGGTAGGTAGGTAGGTACAGTAACCGGCATCAATATATGATGGAACAAAGGCCGCAAAAATATCTAATGACAACTCTATTCCTAGAGCCGTAAGTGTGTCAAATATTTTTGCGGCCTTAGATTCATCATATATATATATTGATGCCGGTGACTGTATGTACGTGCCTACTGTTTTATTGAAAGAGCCAAGCCAAGCGAACCAAGTTCTCCGCTTCTGCTTAGGCAAAAATGCGTTCGAATAGGGATGATGACTAAGATTTTTTTTACGATAGGTACCATTCGAACCATTTTTTGGATAGGAATAAATGTTTGTATGGGAGCAACTACAATTAAAACATAAATACCCAAAAATTTGAGACAAAGATTGACCTCGCTGGCGGCAGCCATAAACGCTTCATACTCGTACTAATTGACACACGGTGATGACGTCACACCCGTTATTTGTACTACCTAATCGTTGTATGGAAAATCAAGTAAATTGCTGTTTCGCTCGCGAAATACTGGTACATAGATATCATACAAATTTGTTTCTATAAAAGCGTAAGAATTATATTGGTAGCTATAAATTTACTCTTGGACAATAACAAAAAAAAACATATTTTTTCGAAACTTTCAAGGTCCATCTTTTATGATTTTAATTCTATTTTATAATTAATACTTTATTACAAGGCAGGCTGCATTTTTGAATAGTTATTTATGATACAAGTGCGGAAAGTATTACCTATCCGCGCGTCTATCATACAACATTTTACAATGCATCATGCGAGGAAAAAAAAATATGCATAAAAGGTGACCTGTGTTTTGACAAATAAATACTTTGAACTTTGATCTTTGAAATTTAAATTGTCACGAAATCTCATTATCGCACGTGTGTGGGAATATTGTACTGAAATCCATTCCCGAACGGGCTGTCCACCTCCCGCGATGCCGTGCTGCAACATGCTGGCATGGGCCACTTCCCGTGTTTATGTTGAACCATATAAAGGGGCACATTCAGAGCAAGTGCATTGTAATAGTACATTTCGATGCTAGTGCGGAAAGTAGGTATGTCATTACTTCACGAGTGCCGAGATATCTTGCCACGAGCCGTAGGCGAGTGGTAAGACTCGGGACGAGTGAAGAATGACATTTCCGCACGTGTATCGAACGACGTTTTTTAATACAGTTGCGAAAAAATAAGAAAAAGAACAAGTAAGAACAGTATTAAAAAAATGTTTTTTTGAACAACTTTATTATTTTTCAACTGTATTACAATGATGTTACAGAATTAATAATATAAAAGTTTCAAATTCCTTACTTGTTGCTTTTCTTATTTTTTCGCAACTGTATTAAAAAACGTCGTTCGATACACGTGAAAAAGTAAAAAGCACTAGTGCGCAAAATACAACTTTGCGCACGATTTGCAGCTACAAAAAGTACCACTTTTTGAGCGATTGTATTAAAAAAGGTATTTTTTGTCGATTTTTTAAGCATACCCGCGAATTTTACGTCTACCTACTACGAGTATACTAGTATAATATTAATATGTATTTATTAGACTAGCTGCCCGCTGGGGATAATAGTTATTTGTTATACAAGGGGGGAAAGTTGTATTTTACCTGCGAGTGTTCATTTGAAACACGAGAAAAAAAAATATGTTATAAAATATACAAAAAACCAAAAATAAACATTTAACGTTCGACGTCATAGTACTTTTAACGTTCTACGTCTACTTTCTTCACATGTGGATAAAAAGCGATTTTCTCAATAGGTAGATATCAAACATACAAAAAGGCCTTTCCGAGCAAGTGAGGTGAAAAACATAGTAGTCTATGTCTATCCAGAAAGTCTATTATATGTAGGTAGCTAACTAGTGAAATATTTTTTGGAATCTGACGTGTAGCTCCAGTTTAACATACAATCTTACAATAGAAGATTGTTAGCCAAAGTTTGCTGTTGAAAGCTACCCATTTCAGACGAGATATTTTGGCGCTACAACACAACTTTTCATCTCCACTTATAATAAATCTATAAATTTAATAAAAGAATCAGCCAGTTTGAAACTAAGATTTGAGCTGTTACGAATGTTCTCAGCATCCCTTGAATGGGAAAATATGAAACATTTTTTATAGGTAGGTACATTATTATTCTAGCTGCAACATAGGATAGTTTTTGTCCGACTGAGACAATTAATTAATTTTCCGAAATATACGACTTCATTCAGTTTTTCATTTATTTTTATTGAAATCAAACGCTGCTACAACTGTCAGCTGTGAGAAACGTCAAAATGGCGGAATTGTTTTGCCTTTCACGTCTTATTAATAATTTAATTCCCGTCTACGATAGACCGTTACGAGACAAATGCTAAAATATAAACCATAAAAAAATATTCGATTCTGATATGAGAACTTATATCCGCAAATGTCGTATTAAGGCGTAATTTCAATAAATGTGTCATTAAATTCGAACAATATAAATAACACGAATTTGTTTTTTTTTAATGGCAATGGCACGCGCTCTTTGCGCATTCTGCCAAAGTACCTGCGGCGCTATCGCGCTACCACGAAGACCGAAACTCGAAGTTCTTATATCTGCATCCCTGTCAGTCGAGTGTGGTTAGTGCGATAGAGATAGAGAGATGCCCGAATATTTTCGAATTCCGAAGTTAGTGGTTATAGCTCAAGACTCTAAATAAAATAACCATAATGTTGTATTTTCTCGAAAAAGGATTTAAAATGTATTCAAATAGAAAAAAAAACAACGCAAGAGGTTATATAGGTAATCACTAAGTTATAAGTATCCAAAGTTTTAAGAGGGGGTATGTTCTGTCCCTTTTCCGTAAAACGCACCTTCATATCAAACGACTGTTTTTTACTATGACGCTCGAGGATCTAAGTAACGGTCCGCGATCGTTTTCTCACTCTAAAAAGCGACATCGTAGCTTCATAATTTTTTGAGATATTTGAATGGAATTTTCGTCATTAGGCATATTTTGTTGCCTTCTTTCTTTTGAAGTAACAATAAATTTTGAGTCTACACCACTATTTGGAAGACAAGCGAAAGACCCAGCACGGCTATCACAAGACGGCGCGCCTAGTTTTCTTTACAAAAAGTAATGATAAGTATCCCACCAAAAACATAAATGTAAAAAAGGAGAGCCAAGTTCAATACAAAAATTATGATTGGCTGTGGGCTTCGCGGCAAAAATAATGGAGATCTAAATGAGTGCCAAGTTGTATGCAAAATCCAAATATGTATTTATAGGAACAAAATAACACTGTGAACAAGTATTAAAGTCTATGTCTTTGCTTTATTGGATACCTATAATAACAATTGCTGTTATTTAAAAATGTGAGATCTTAAAATAAGTTAGATTTGACAAGTCAAATCTAACTTACTTTAAGATCTCACATTTGCCCTGATTCTGATTGGCCAAGGCCAGTTTTTATCAGAATTAAAAAAAAGGCCGCCCGTCGGGACGTACGCGGTCGAACGCGGAAAGCGATCCCGCGGTGCCCCTTTCTTAAGGCGGAGCTGGCAATCGTTGGGGTTTTAGACGGTAGTCCAAGGCTATTGCCGCGGTTAGTCCGTCATACCCACCCTGCCCCTTCCCCGTGGCGGGCGGGATGCATAAAGGCATTTCCCCAACGTAAAAAAATAAATAAAAGGTATCCAATAAAGCAAAGACATAGAATTTAATACTTGTTCATAATGTTATTTTGTTCCTATAAATACATATTTGGATTTTGCATACAACTTGGCACTCATTTAGATTTCCATTCTTTTTGCGGCGAAGCCCACAGTCAAGCATAATTTTTGTATTGAACTTGGCTCTCCTTTTTTACATATGTTTTGGTGGGATAATTATACACAGAACAGAAGTAAATCTCAATACCTGAGGGCCTACCGCGAACGGCATTCGAAGTTTTCCCTCTCTGTCACACTTACGTACGAACTCGTAAGTATGACAGAGAGGGAAAATTTCGAATGCCGTTCGCGGTAGGCCCTCTGTTTAGTTTTCTTTACAAAAAGTAATGATATCCCACCAAAAACATAAATGTAAAAAAGGAGAGCCAAGTTCAATACAAAAATTATGCTTGGCTCTGGGCTTTGCCGCAAAAATAATGGAGATCGAAATGAGTGCCAAGTTCTATGCAAAATCCAAATATGTATTTATAGGAACAAAATAACATTATGAACAAGTATAAAAATCTATGCCTTTGCTTTATTGGGTACCTATAACAATTGCTGTTATTTAAAAATGTGAGATCTTAAACTAGGTTAGATTTGACTTGGCCAGTTTTTATCAGAATTAAAATATATATATATGTTGAATAAAATGTTTAAATAACAGCAATTGTTATAGGTATGGATACCTATAACTATTGCTGTTATTTAAAAATGTGAGATCTTAAAGTAGGTTCGATTTGACTTAGGTACCCTATTTTCGGGCAACCGGCATGTACTTGTAGCGATGAACGTAAATCGCGAGTGTCGTGCCTGATAATATAATATTACGAAATGTTGAATAACATTAACTACGGCGCAGGGCATTCAGGGTAGGTACCTACTCCAAACAATGTAACCATTTAAAGTCATCATTGTAACTAGGTAGGTTCCTATGTAGGTACTAATATGCAGTCAATAGAGGAATTAAAAAGTGCATGTTACTGGTTAAGGCTACGTGAGCTCAGAAAACGGATTTTTAAAAAGTCGTACAGTAGACGGCAAACTTCGTGCGCAAATGACCTTGCCTGCGCAAAGGCGAATTGTACGTGCGAGCTGCCCCCCCCCCCCCCCCCCCCCCCCCCGTCCCCCCCACTTCGTCCCGCATGTTCAAATTGTTTGCCGGGAACTGTAGCTCTTGTTTTGATTATTAATACGGCTGCCCTAAATTTAATTAGCAATCTTGAGGCCTTTATCGAGGGACAACAGCTATTCGAATCCTGAGTTTTTGACTTTCGCTTGATAGAAATAAATCACGAACATAGTCTAAATACACTTTAGGTACTGTGTGCATAATTTGTTACTAATTTGTAACAAATTATGCACAACAGCTAAACATATTAAAATTGAAGGCAATATCATGTTTGAGGGAACTTAGCTATTACTTTTTTATTTATTAAAACGCACAAAAAATTTAAATTAAAAAACGTGATATCCGCGCTTCCGAACACGCCCTTCCATCTCGCTCACGCTTATGCTCAGTGAGATGGAGAGAAGATCACGAGCCTAAGTCGCCTTAAGAAGTTTAGTAGGTAACATAGTCCATGCTTAATCAGGGGTAGAGGTGGGTAGTGGGTAAAAACCCACGGGTAAATACCGGGTATTTACCCGGTATTTACCCAATCTACCCGTATTTACCCGTTTCTTCCCAAAAAGGTGGGTATAAACTCTTTGTACTTAAACCGCTGCACCGATTTCAATGAAATTTAGAATATAAATAGTTGCAGTCCTGGGGAAGGACATAGGATAGGTTTTATACCGAAAATCATCCCCTAAGGGTGAAATTGGGGGGTGAAAATTTGGATGTAACCTATTTTGATGAAATTTGGTTTAGAGATAGTTTAAGTCCTGGGAAAAGACATAGGATAGTCATTATCTCGGAAATCATCTCAAAATAATTAATAAAAATATTTTTTTCTCATAAACTATGCTTCATAATATAGTAGTTTATGTGACTGTAAATAATGAAGGGCATTAAACACGAGTGTGGGTTTTATACTATATAATAACATCACACGAGTGTCTTAATGCCTAATTATGTACAGTTACATACACTACTTTATCTATCCAAATATCATAAGCATCCATGATGCATTCAGGTGCGGCTCGGCATATTATGACCGGCATCGCGGCGTTGTTTTCTGGCAGCTGTTATAGTTATTTTTTTAATTCAGAGACAAACTAGAGTCGGATCCAACCAGGGATCGGAAACCGGTATTGTTTGTATGGGAACGAAAACGGTTCTTTTTCGTTCTTTTGATAATAATTTCATTTCTAATTGGGCAATCTAATAATACGCACTCGTTACCTCAAAACACAACTGAGTCCTACATGTGAAGTATAAAATAGTTCGAGATTTGTGGTAAACCGAGGTTTTAGCAATTAACCGGTTCCGATCCCTGGATCCAACTGTCATATCGTTCGAAATCTAGACACGCGGCAGCGTGTCAAGCCAAGTTCAAGCAAAGGAACTGGCTAGCCAGCGCCGAGTGTAATATTACACGAACCACTTGGTGCCACTTTTGACCCTTGTATAACTCAAAACCTCTTTGACGTAAACACATAAAACTACGTGTGTTTAATTATATCCATAAGGACATCTAGGAGCCCAAATTTCATGAAGCTAGCTCAAACGGTTATAAAGATATGAAGGTCAAAAAGTCTTAAATTTTAGCACTGACTGACATAAGTATGTAGTACCTAAACCTAACTTACTTCCAGATGACCTAGAAGGATGAAATTTGGAATCCAGCTCGGTAATTTTATGCAAGCGTAGGAAAATAAAAAAAAGTTAAAAAATAGGGGGGGTCCCCATACATATTTTTTTTTTAATTGTAGCGTTGGAACCGTTACAAGCAGATATTTGAAACTATCCCAATATATGTATGTATTATTATATTTGCTATATATCAGAAATATAAAAATAAAGTTAGGTCAAAAAATAAGGGGAGTCCCCATACAAAAAACTTGTAGTACGCGCTAAACAGCCGGCCAACGGTGAGTCGTCGGCGGCGCGCGGCACCTCATAATTATACACAGAACAGAAGTAAATCTCAATACCTGCCTAGTTTTCTTTACAAAAAGTAATGATATCCCACCAAAAACATAAATGTAAAAAAGGAGAGCCAAGTTCAATACAAAAATTATGCTTGGCTGTGGGCTTCGCCGCAAAAAGAATGGAGATCTAATTGAGTGCTAAGTTGTATGCAAAATCCAAATATGTGTTTATAGGAACTAAATAACATTATGAACAAGTATTTAACACTATGTCTTTGCTTTATTGGATACCTCTATAACAATTGTTGTTATTTAAAAATGTGAGAACTTAAAGTAAGTTAGATTTGACTTGGCCAGTTTTTACCACATTTAAAAAATATATATGTTGAATAACTTTATAAAATGACCGATGTAATGAAAACTGGCCAAGTCAAGTCTAACCTACTTTAAGATCTCACATTTTTAAATAACAGCAATTATTATAGGTATCGAAGACGCATCATGGAGGGTTTATGATATTTGGATAGATAAAATATTTTATAATGACAATAGTTGTTCAAAAGGCATTTAACATTTCCTTAAAAAAAATCAGCTTTAAAATGTCACTTTTTGAAGAAATCCTTTCGAAATAGTTTATACCCACCAATTTGGGTAGATACGGGTATTTACCGGGTGCTTTGGGTAAATACCCGGTATTTATCCACCCCTACCCATCTCTAAATTCAGGGGTGATAAATTCTAAAATACATAGTAAGTATGTCAATTTGTCTTCTTTTATTTTCATTCTTATTTTCCAGACAAAGGAAATGCATACCTAGCTTAAACATCGAAGCCACATTTCATTTTGTCTTAAATTTTTTGGCACTCAGTTTTCGGACTTTATTGGCAATATGAAAATATCTGATAGCTCGCCTCGTTAGAGCGGGTAGACCGCTAGATATAGCGGCTATAGTTGAGAATGTGTCTTCCGCACTGGTCGGAACGTGTTTCGGGGCCAGGAGCGCGAAGCACGCAGCCGGCACGTGCTGGCCGCATGCTCCCGCGCCGACGAAGGGGGGCGTAGGGGGGTGCGGGGCGCCGCTGTCGGCGCTTGTATTCACTCGCACCGCAGTCACTCTACCTACATCTACACAGCCCTGGTTTCAGTCAGCGACGTTGTCGTTGACCAATTAACTAAGGTTGCCTTTTACTTCCAAAATTATAAGCTGTTGCTACTGGAGTCACCAATGTACTAGAGACCCGGTTCCCACTATGTCGTCTGTCGGGACGATTTTTTATCGTGTGTCGTAGTGGCAGAACATTTTATATGGAGCTGTTCACACTTGTCGGACACCAATTTGTATGAGGCGCCGACACCCGATTAAAAATCGTCCCGACGGACGACATAGTGGGAACGAGGTCTTACGGTCCGGTTTCATACAATATTTTCCTAAAATAGCATTTTTTCTAGAACTCCATAAATTATTATTTATCTGGTCTACGGGGTAGGGATGGCGGTGGAGGGCATTAGGACATGCGGTCATAGCAGTCTGTGCCGCACATCGTCAGGCGTCACAGTAATCACCAATGATCATATTATATTTCTGCTTTTAGAGTTATATTACCATGAATGGGTCGTTACATGTCCCGGCGCCACTGAATTCATGGTTACAGTTTCCGTATGCCACAGGAAGAGTTGGTAGAGAACTTCAAGTATCGAGCTTCAAGTTTGTAAATTCAAATGTAAGCGAATTTTTCTTCACCGGAAATGTGCTTAAATACGAGTACTCAAGTAAAAAAATCATTTCCTACAAGTTTCACGCTTGAACCACTCCCGCCAATGCACAGTGTCAAAAAAGGCCCTTCTGTTTCGCTCGTTGTGATTTCATTCCATGGCCATTACTTAGTGAGTCCCAATCTGATAGATATTAAGTGGATGTCACTTGGAAAGTTATGATCGTTTTAAGTGCCTCGTGAGAGTCATTTGAGTGATTAGATCCTCCTTTGTAAAGTGGTTTATCATTTACTTATATTCAAGAGCGCGAATAAATCATTCAAGACTATTTATTGATGACGTTATAAGATGTTCGCGAAATCGTGACGTACCTACGTAAGATAGCTAGAATCAACAGAGTAATGCAACTTTTATCATTTCATCTTGTACCTTTGATTGAGGTACGAGTACCTATCTAGTCAATTTGCTACAACTAGGTAGGTAGTGTAGCAAGCATCCGGAAAATTATTTACAAAACATAGCATAGGTACCTATCTATTTATGGCTTCGATGGTCAGACTATAATACCTAGTGAACATATCATGATCAGGTGCTAGAAATTAAGGTATCAATTAGAAATGATGACTAATCGGAATATTACAAAATTCTTGCATAGCGCAATACGTCTCCACTCGCAAGTCTGCAAGACCGAAATGTTTTCCTGGTAGATTCAAATCTTCTTATAAGCTATTTGAACAAACTTGGCCTGACACTGTGCATGGCTGAGTAGGTAGAGGTTACCAAGAGTTCTGACACATGCTAAAACTGATTTAGAGGGAATTAGGTATATCCCGTGTTATTTATATGAGCCATTTTTGTCTATACTTAGGTGATTTTTTGTAATCTGCTCGTACAATTGGTGAAACGTTCGATAAATGTATGTGGCTCAGTGGGAAAAAAGTCCTACTTCACCACTATGACACCATTCACACCACATTACAATCTCACATTCACCGAATCAGCAAAAATGAAAGTAATTTCAGCCGCCCAAGCCCCGAGCCCACTCACTACAGCCACTACACCGCGGTGTTTATAAATCGAACGCTGAGCATGTTGACACATACTATGCGGCTTACAACCGCTTTCAACCGGTGCACGGAGTGCTGTAACAGCATTCTTAATTAATATTTGATACACATTTGTTCACCGTTGTTTTCTTAATGTGCGTATAATTATGTCTGGTCCGTATTGACAGACGTGTGACTTCATTTTCGCGCTTCGCTTAACAAACTCGAGAGTACGGATGAAACTCAGTTGAACATTTTGATCGAAGACCCGGAAGCTTAAAAAAGGTTCAAGTTTGAATCTTCGGGTAGGTATGGTGCCGCGTTTCTAAAACAAACCTACTTCAAACGTTGCTTAATACATAAACTGAGTTTAGTGGTTTTTGGACTTCAGTTTGTAAAAAAAAAGACATAATGGCTAATGGAGGTGAATGTTTATATGGGGTAGCAGCTGGCAGCGGTCGGCAACAGGCGGCCCGCGAGGCCCTTGCTTGCGGCCCGCGAGCCTCCCTGGCTGTTCTGTATGTAAAAGTCGTTTAATTCAAAATTTTGGAATTGCCTGCTAAGGTCACAAATAATTAAGAAGTGCGGCCCGCGTTTTTTTTTTAGCTCCTATATGGCCCTTGGTTGCTAAAAGGTTGCCGACCCCTGCTCTAGTACAAATGAGAAAGTATGAACCAATACGATTCCAATTTAATCTCAATACGCTAGTGGTGCCCACGGAATGGCTCCAAGCCTGGTATTATACCTACTAACATGTCTTATTTTGCGACCGGTGAGCGGTTGTCTATTGTTGTCACACTGGCTCTAGCATCAGACAGGAAAAGGGACTTAAGAGCTAGGTGCACTAAGATTAACAAATATACTGTCTGATGCGAGAGCGATTATTTCCATGAGATCCAAGCCTCTATAAGTGGAACTCTGAGCCCAGCCGTGGGACGTATACCTACACCTAAATTGATGATGATACGGAATCAAAACAAGATAATATCCGATGGCTAGTAAAGACAGGTAGGTAAAAGGTAGGTGCAATACCCTCGTGATTTTCATACCACTACATTCCAAACAGCAATGTATAAATATAATGTATACAGTAAAGGTACCAATTACGTTGGTAGGTACTATGTTCTCGATTGTCAATCACACATTTAAATATAAAGTGAACTTGGAACCCACAAATTGATTCTGGATACAGTCGCATGGCTGGCAGAATGTTCTTACCTATGTTATCAATTACTTGCAATCTAGACAATAACGCTCATATGCATTGACTCATCTACTCATCGCCGTCAAACATCTTTCCGCAATTGATTTGATTGATAAATTTTATAATCATTTAGTTTTATCAAGTTTATCAGGAAAATACGTGTTCTAAATAGAAAATATCTGTTTTAACCATTACATTGCTTAGGTACCTAGTTCTATCGTACGTCATATTATAAATGTAAAAGTTTGGTACTTAATCAGTTAATCACGCAAAACCGGCTGTTCGGATTTTGATGAAATTTAGTATGGAAAAAAATTATAACTTGAACTAAAACGTATATTACTTTTATCTCGAGAATCATCGCCCAAAAGGATAAAATTTAAAAAAAGCAAAAAATACGTGAGTGACGGTCGTTTATCTCCGCTTATCTCCACTTATCTCCACTTATAATAAATCTCTAAATTAAAAAAAGAATCAGCCAGTTTGAAACTAAGCTTTGCGCGGTTCGAATGTTCTCAGCATCCCATGAACGGAAAAATATGAAACATTTTATATAGGTACATTATTATTCTAGCTGCAACTTAGGATAGTTTTTATCCGACTGCGACAGTTAATTAATTTTCCGTAATATACGACTTCATTTAATTTTTCATTTACTTTTATTGAAATCAAACGCTGCTCCAACTGTCAGCTATAAGAACCGTCAAATTTTCGTCAAAATGGCGGAATTGCTTTGCCTTTCACTTATTAATAATTTAAATCCCGTCTACGATAGACCTTTACGAGACAAATGCTAAAATATAAACCATAAAAAAATATTCGATTCTGATATGAGAACTTATATGCGCAAATGTCGTTTTATGTCGTAATTTCAATAAATGAAATCAACAAATTTGAACAATATAATTAACACGAATTTGTTTTTTTTGAATGGCACGCGCTCGGCGCATTCAGCCAAAGTACCTGCGGCGCTACCACGAAAACCGATACTCAATGTTCATATATTTGCATCCCTGTCACTCGAGTATGGTTAGTGCGATAGAGATAGAGATACCCGAATATTTTCGAATTCCGAAGTTCGTGGATATAGCTCAGGAATCGAAAATATGGTAAAATCATAATGTATTTTCTCGAAAAAGAATTTAAAATAAATATAGTCAAATGGAGAAAAAAACAAAGCAAGAGGTTATATAGGTAATGATTAAGTTATAAGAGTCCAAAGTTTTAAGAGGGGGTATGTTCTGTCCCTTTTCCGCAAAACGCACCTTCATATGAAACGATTGTTTTTTACTATGACGCTCGAGTATATTGACGTCACAGTCCCTCATCGTTTTCTCACTCTAACAAGCGACATTAAAACGGATGTAGCTTCATAATTTTTTGAGATATTTGAATGGGAGTTTCATTATCTTCTATCTATTTATACATAATAAATGCCTATGTCCTGACTGACTTATTTACTCAATCACTCACTCACTCACTCATCAACGCACAGCCGAAACTACTTATCTTAGAGAGTTGATTTTTGCACAGTATGTTGCTTTTATAACGTAGGCTAGGGATAAAAAGGGATTTTTGAAAATTCTACCCCTAAGGGGGTAAAATGGGGGTGCAAAGTTTGTATGGGAGAACCTTTTTTTTTTGAGCTATAGACTTAAACTTTGTAGAAAAATTAGTTATTAGAATACAAATGAAACACTTTCAGCGTTTTGGAAAATTCCACCCCTACGGGGGTAAAATAGGGGTGCAAGGTTTGTATGGGGGAAACATTTTTTTTTAATTAGAGACTTAAAACTTTGTAGAAAGATCAGTCATTAGGATACAAATAAAGAACTTTCAGGGTTTTAGAAAATTCTACCCCTAAAGGGGTAAAATAGAGTGCAAAGTTTGTATGGGAAAAACTACTTTTTTTTAAATAGAGACTTAAAACTTTGTAGAGAAATTATTCATTAGAATACAAATAAAGTACCTAGATTCAGTGTTTTAAAAAAATCTACCCCTAAGGGGGTAAAATAGGGGTGCAAATTTTGTATGGGGGAAACAATATTTTTTTTTAATAGAGACTTAAAACTTTGTAGAAAGATTAGTCATCAGAATACAAATTAAGTACTTTCAGCGTTTTAGAAAATTCTACCCCTAAAAATAGGGGGCTAAAATAGGGGTGCAAAGTTTGTATGTGGGAAAATATTTTTTTTAGCTGGAGTCCTAAAACTTTGTAGAAAGATTATTTAAATACAAAGAAAGTACTTTCAGCGTTTTGGAAAATTTCACCCCTAAGGGGGTAAAATAGGGTGCAAAGTTTGTATGGGAAAAACATTTTTTTTTTAATAGAGACTTAAAATTTTGACGAAAAATTACTTATTAGAACATGAAAAATACTACATTCGGCGTTTTACAAAAATCATCCCTAAGGGGGTTAAAAAAGGGTGCAAGGTTTGTATGGGGAACACTTTTTCTGAGCTAGACACTTAAAACTTTGTAGAAAGATTACTTATAAAAATACAAAACAAAAAGACTTTCAGCGTTTTGAAAAAATCTATCCCTAAGGGGGATAAAAAGGGGTGCAAAGTTTTTATCAGGGAAAGTTTATGTTTTTGAGTTAGAGACTTGAAACTTTGTAGAAAGATTACTTATTAAAATACAAAAAAAGAACACAAATCGTTTTAGAAAATTCCACCCCTAATAGGGTTAAAAAGGAGAGCAAGCTTTGCATGGGCAACACTTTTTTTTGAGTTAGACTTAAAACTTTGCAAAAAGATTACTTATTAGAATACTAAAATAGAACTTTCAGCGTTTTAGAAAACTCCATCCCTAAGGGGATCCTTAAGATCCTTAAGAAGGGTAGCCAGTGTTGTGTGGGAAAAACTTTTTTTTTTACTAGACTTAAAACTATTCAAAATGTTACTTATTAAAATTAATAATAAAGTACTTTCAGAGTTTTAGAAAATTCCACCCCTAAGGGGGTTAAGAAAGCTTTGTATAGGCAACACTTTTTTTGAGCTAGAGACTTAAAAGTTTACGAAAAAAGTTCTTTCAGCGATTAGAAAAATTCAACCTCTAAGGGGGTTTAAAAGGGGGTTCAAATTTTAAATGGCGAGCAATAAAATTTTAAAGTGTGAGTAAGAGATTTTTAACTTCGGTCTTATTCTGTACGTTAAAAGACTACAAAACTGATTTCAGAGTTTTTCCAAATTCATCCCCTAAGAGTGTTAAAATTGGTTCAAAGTTTGAGTATTTCAAGGCATTTTTAAAGTATGATATTTTTAACTTTGGTTTTAGACTGTTTGTTCACAAACTAGAAAATGAACATCAACTTTTTTTTTAATTATCCCCTAAAAGAGGGTTCAAATTTTGTATTGAGAGAAATCATTTTCTAAGACGATAAAAAGTTCTACGCGGACGAAGTCGCGGGCAACAGCTAGTTTACTTATAATAAATCTCTGAATTAAAAAATGAATCAGCCAGTTTGAAACTAAGCTTTGTTTGTCACGAATATGAATCCCATGAACTGAAAAATATGAAACATTTTTTATATGTACATTATTATTCTAGCTGTGACATAGGATAGTTTTTATCCGACTGAGACAATTAATTAATTTTCCGAAATATACGCCTTCATTTAATTTTTCATTTATTTTTATTGAAATCAAACACTGCTACAACTGTCAGCTATAAGAAACGTCAAAATGCGGAATCGCATTGCCTTTCACTTCTTTCTTTTGAAGTAATCCTGACTGACTCACTCACTCACTCACTCACTCATCAACGCCCAGCCGAAACTACTGGGACTAGAGAGTTGAAATTTACACCGGAACTACTAAGGTTAAAAGGGGGTTCGAAGTTTGTATAGAAAGCAAGACATTTTTAAGGTAAGAAATTTGTAACTACGGTTTCAAACTGTTTAAATACTATTATGAGGGCTCAAAGGGTTCTAAGTTTGTATAGATAGCAAGGCATTTTGAAAGTAAGAGATTTTTAAATAAAAATAATAAAATAAAAATTGTTTAATTCAGACCGAGATCCATAATAGTGTTAGTAACAAGATGGGGCTTACAAGACTATATTAGTATTACACGACTAAGTTTAGTTTAAATAAAATTTTAATTACATTTACATTTAGGTACTTCTTTTGGTTACCTATGGCAGAAAGGTAGGACCAAGTAGTGAATATTTTATTCCCTACTTGGCCCTACCAATGACCACTTCAACCCAATATTTGGTGAGCGGGCAGTCGAGGCGCTCTGCCAACACCCTCAGCATACTGTTGCTGCTACCGCGCAACCGTTTTAGCAGTGACGCTATTCTTTTCCGCCGAATGGCAAAAAAGTCGTCCGCTTGGGCTTCGGCAAACATGCCCGATGCACTGCAGTGCTTCGGCAGCTTCAACAGCATTCTGAGGATGTTATTGTACTGAACACGCAGGATGTTATAGGCCCTCTGAGTAAATCTCGCCCACAGGCTAACTTAAGGTTTTAGACTGTTTACTAAAAGACAACAAAACTAATTTCAATGTTTTTAAAAAGTAATTCCTCAAACAAACATTTAGTAAGACGATAACATGTTCTAAGCGGACGAAGTCGCGGGCAACAGCTAGTTTATAATAAGTACTAGTATATTATAATATGTCAAAGGTAAATTATCTAATTATCAAGACGTAACAAATATTTTACTGCAAAAGCAAAAATGGAGAGAGATGTGTAACAGTACTTACTAGGCCGTAGAGTAATTCTTTGTTGCAAAATGTGGTGTATTAGTTTTTTTTGGTAACCTATCGATGTTTCGAAAAACACTTGTCCGAAAACGGTTCACCGAATTCTTATAACCCATATACTTTGTTTACCATAATTTTGAAATTCCGCTGGTTTGTTTTCCCACATTAACGTTTTCCCGAGACTCAACATTATTATTTGACAACCGATTTGTTAACCACCTGTTCATAATTATTCCGATGCTATACGTAAGAACTAAATCTCTTTTTCCCTAATATCATTTTACCATCACAAAATCTCATAATACCAACTAAAGTGCTGTACGAGTTTTTAAAGAGGTTAGAAAAAAACAATCGTAACAATTGTATTTATGGTAGGTTAGGTTATGGTTATCTTGTGTCCCTTAGAGCGGAAATAGGCACGCCGACACGCTGGCGGCTAGGTTAGGTTTAGGTTAGGTTAGGGGCGCTATGTCGGGTAACCTCCTCGAGTGTCTGGACTCTACCGATTCCCCTTGATTCGGTTGATCCGCAGGAATGGGTAGTGTCTTGGCCGGTGCGCCCTGGAGACAACGGCAAGTGATAATTTAGTGAACCCTAAGTTATCGCTTGCTGGTGTTACCAATAACCTGACACGGGGGGGTCGGGGGGTTCCGCCCAGGGAATCGCATGATTCCCCAGGTGCGGCTTGAGGGAGAGGCCATTGCCGTTTGCCTCTATAATAAATAACGGACCCGGAACCCTGACAAATCCTCTGCTATCAAAGGATTCATGTTAGGCGCGGGGGCTGCGACCGTCAGGCCGGGGCCGAGTTGTGGCTGCGAGGGAGAAAACCTCTATAAAAAGTTACAAGGGGACCTGGGACCTACTCATAATGTGCGGTTCTTGAACGCATCATGGAGGGTTTATGATATTTGGATAGATAAAGATTGTTTGATCACAGTGAACTGAATCATTTGGGGTGTGGTGTACAAAGTCGAAGTCAGACATTTACACTTATGCACCTTAATGCTTTGTAGGGGAAAAAATTAAAATACATAGGTATCTTGGATATCGACTGTAGTTTTTCAGAACTTGTTACCTATCCGTACAAAATGATTAACCACATTCGCAAAAAAACATCATTAAGTATACACCTTCTTAGGCTACAACTTCTGCAACCAATAGGGCGTAGACGTGAAATTATATATAGTATTCAATCAAATAAAATAATCAACAGGGCGCTTGTGCACTACAATGAATTTTACGGTCCGGCATTCCGATGTTTTACGGTTTGATATTTTTGTATTGAATGTTGGATACAAAAATATCGAACCGTAAAAAATCGGACTGCCGGACCGTAAAATTCATTGTAGTGCACAAGCGCCCTTAATGTTGCATTTTCTCGAAAACGGATTTAAAAATGTAGTCAAATGGAGAAAAAGGCAACGCAAGAGGTTAAATAATCACAAAGTTATAAGCGTCCAAAGTTTTAAGAAGGGGTATGTTCTGTCCCTTTTCCGCAAAACGCACCTTCATATGAAACGATTGTCATTTACTATGGCGTTAGACGATAGTGACGTCACGATCCCGGAGCGTTTTCTCTCTCTAACAGGCAACATTGAAACGGTTGCAGCTTCGTAATTTTTTAAGATATTCGAATGGGATTTTCGTCAATAGGCATATTTTTTTGCAGAATCTCAAAAATTAATCATCCTTGAATATTTTCTTGAAAATCACGGTAAGCAGGTACTTATGATAACATTCATGACTCTTAAAGTAAATAATTAGTTCAACATTTGGTGCATCACTTCCTTGTATAGCCTTGATGTAACCTTGTGTAAACTCGATGAGTAATGATGTACATTATACACCGTGGTCCCGAGATATCCGACAGATTTTATCTACCCTCATATTGTGATGTCTAATTAGCGAAGAAAATATCATCATATAAGCAAAAATTATATTTTTTAATGAGAAAATAAATCTGTTTGTCTCTATAGCAGACATGCGTGTGTAGGTAACATATCTACAGAATTTTACGCGGGGTAGTTTGTGGGTAGCTATGTGGACGTAGCTAGTATTCAATAATTTTCGTCATACGAGTCTAGGTAATAAGTAGCGTCCCACGTTACACCGCGCAACCGCACTCGCCATTTTCATTTCGCAAATCGCGTTGAGTTGTTACGACTTTACGAGTACGAGGTTACTGAAACTTTATTTATTTTTCTTCTAAAAGGGATCTTTAGATATTACTAACATTTCCTCGTAATATCAGATATACGAGGTTGAAATTCTTTTTCAACACTCATTGTGGGCCTGGCAGTGGCTGCGGTAGCCTGCGGCAGTTTAGAAAGGCATGTATTTAACGGATCATCAGATATAGTAAAATATAACGCCTAAAAAACACTTTTTTGTACTCGACGATTAAAATATGTGTATTAAGATTTCATAGAGAATACTGCAACGTCACTCTTTTCATCGTTGAATGTTCTGTGTCCGAAACAACCGAAATAGCTGTTTAGACACGCTCTAGACAACCGAAAAAAAAATGAAAATAGAACTAAAATAAATTCGACCAATCACGTGGCTGCTTTATCGAACTGTAATGAATTGGACCCATAGAATCGCTTTGATTATTGAGTTTACTCATTGATGTCGTACGCTCGTTCATGTCTTTTAAGATATCAACGAGCGTACGAGCGATAGGCTGCACTTCGTTTCAACAGTAGGTATCGAGTTTGTTTAATTAATTCAGTTGACTTGTAGGAAATTAATTTTAATGAACTCGTACAAAAAGTATTGTTCACAATAGTGTTATAATCAAGCTTTTTAATCTCGTACCTTACTTAGGCCACTCAGCAAGCTTCGTGACCTAAGCACGGTACTCGACTAAAAAGCTCTCTATTATAACACGATTGTGAAAAATACTATTTAAGGAGGTGGTAGAGCTTCTGAAAGCGAGACAATATGTTTCAGTTTGCGGTAGATTGCGGCAAGATGGCGTCCAACCTAGTGATTTATTTCGAAACATACACCTATGCATGAGAAATATTCGAGGCACTTCCTCATACTGGCACAGGGCATACTTGTATTCTGAGCTAATGGCAATGGTGCGTAACCTTGGACCAGCACACTGTTACGTTACTCTGTCATGCAATGACCTGAATTGGCCAGATATGCTACACGCACTATTAGTGGCGGATGAATATCCCAGTTTTGATGAAAAAGTACAGTTACTATTAGTAGGGTAGTAAAGTACAGTCGTATCCTGTTACTTTGTCGCGGCAATTCGTGTTCTGGTCTTCCGGTTCAATGCTCTTCTAAGAGTTCTAAAAACCCCATCTGCTAATTTCCTCTGTAAATTTGATAGTAATTTTGTAATATAAATATCAAGATTAATTTTGTATAAATATCAAGATTGTAAGATGATTAAAAAGGAAAAATATGAAATAAATCTTCAATTAAGTTAAATATGTATACAGGGTGTAGTAATTCGACCTATTCCTTGAAAGGGTTTATACCAGAGCAAATTAGCAACAATTTACCTCCAGTCAACCAGGTTGTTTGTACGGAACCCTCGGTGCGCGAGTCAGACTCGTACTTGACCGGTTTTTTCTGAGTGATTCGAGTTTTTAGTTTGTTTGAAGAAAATCTGACGTAAATTGTGGCAAATTAGCTCTAGTATAACCCCTTTCAAGGAATAGGTCGAACTACCAGTCACCCTGTATAAATTACCCCATTGTTACCCTCACATATGACCATTGGATGACGGTACGGTAGTCGGGGCGGGTCTATTCAAGGAATTAGCAGGATGATGGGGGCGGGTCAAAAATCGTCAAAAAATTATGACGTAATATATGGACAAGTATACGGCCTACTTAATTGCAGGGAAACGGGTAAAGAGCACATTTACCATACATAATTGACAAGTAGACTAGACACCAGTGGCGGCGCGTAAGAATTTTCCCTGGACAACCCGGAGCCAAATAAAAGGGCTATTTTGTGATGATTTACGAGTTTGGTAATATATGGCATGAAATTTTAGGGAAGCCGGTGGGAATCGGCTTGTATGGACGCTCCGCCACTGGTAGACTCACAAATATTAAATAATGTGCATTATTAGAATTAACTGTGAGGTGCATAAAAGAACAAATCAACTACGGCCGGGCATAAACCAGCAAACTGGCGTCAAGGACACGGCTTTTCTTATCTTATCAGCAACTTATGCGGTGCGTGCGCGGTTTAATCGATGGTAAAGCCATGTCAGTACGGATTTTTAAAACTAAACTGTTAATATTTTACATGCATTACGGTTCTACGACTAATCTTGTTCTGGTTTTTTTACAACCGGTGTCGGCTACCCAGTTCCAGATTATCTAACCGATCTCTTCTAGGTAATATTATACCTATAGATAGAGGAAAGGTCTGTGAGACTATAGGTTTATAAATTATAATTATAAGTATGTATATGTAGACTCCGGAATCTCCGGATCACCGGAACCACCTATCCTATTTTAAATATGCTTTCATCTGTGTGTTGATTGGACTTGCAGGATGGGCATGATGTTGTGAAGGTACGCCTGGCCGGAAACAGGCGGGATGTCGATCGTTTGTTGCGTTCATTCAGCCCCAGTATGGCCATAGGCTATGTTTTATACCACGGGGTTGCCTACGTTCTTTAGCCTGCTTGGCTAAGTACTAAAGGCTTCGATTCAGTATAGGTTAGCGTTGACACTGGTTCGACTACTTTAGCACCTGCATTTCATAAGCTTTGTGAGTCCCTAGTTAAAGTAGGGGAGGGTAATCTTCTCTGTTTCAAAACATACTTTAAAATGTTTATTTCCTAATAAAAAGCCATAGAAAATTGTAACTTATTAAAAACATCATATGCATTTATGACTCAAAATCAGAATAGGTACCTAGGTTTATTTCTGCATTAATTTTCAATTTGTATCTAATTTCATTATTCATTGTTAAGGTGGTTCGATTGCCATACAAAACGTTATTTGACATTCGCATGCTAACGGCGTGATATTTTAAGAAACTTATGTAACAAACTTTCATCAATTGGCTTCCCATTTGCGCCAAATTCCCCCTTTCGTAGAATAAACTTGTTTAAACTAGATTAATTTGAGAAAAATGGTTTTCCCAAAATATCACGTCCCAAACCAATTTCTCAAATTAATCTAGTTTATACAAGTTTATTCTACGAAAGGGGGAATTTGGCGCAAATGGGAAGCCAATTTATGAAAATTTGTTACATACGTTTCTTAAAATATCACGCCGTTATCCTGCGAATGTCAAATAACGTTTTGTATGGCAATCGAACCACCTTAACTACCGAAATTACCCTATTATTGATACGATTATTGTTTTCTAGTATCAATTACGTTCTTAGGCATAGATTCTCGTACGGCTTTCATTAGTATTTCAAGTACGTCGTAACAATGGCCATGTGAAAGCCGGGGAACGCAAGTGTGTGCCCCACCCACGACGCCTGCGCTGCGCTGCGCTACAGCCGCTCTTAACGTTAGCTATACTCGGTAGTATCAGTGCATGCTACATTTGTCAAGTATTAGTACCTAATGTAATCAGTCGTCATAATCATCATCACCAGCCATTGAGGTATAATGTACTAACGTACCTACTAGAGAAGACAACCCGAACATTATCTGTGCGCCGTCTGGCAAGGCGGGGGGCATGCGGTGGGAGGGTAAGGGCCTGGACACATGTCGCCGGTACGGTGCCGTCTACGGTGTCACGGCGCGGCGTCGTCAAACGGCGTCGTGCCGAAACACGGTGCCGCGTACGGTGCCGTACACGGCGCCGCGAACGGCGCGGTGCCGTGTACGGCGCCGTGCACGGTGCATCGCTTGGTTGTTTAACTAGTTTTCGTTTTGCTGCTGAACGCATAACACGCAAGTACAACCATCGGTTCAAATATACAAAACAATTGTCGTTTTAAATATATACAAGTATACAGTTTTTGCCTTGACATGGACCAAGAAAAACGTATTCTCCTGCTCCTACTGCTAAAGAAATTATAAAATCTACATCATAATCTTCAGCCATTTTTATGCACTATTTACTTGCGTGTTATGCGTTCAGCTGCAAAACGAAAACTAGTTAAACTACCAAGCGATGCACCGTGCACGGCGCCGTACACGGCACCGCGCCGTGGTACGACGCCGTTCGCGGCGCCGTGTACGGCACCGTGTTTCGGCACGACGCCGTTTGACGGCGCCGCGCCGTGACACCGTAGACGGCACCGTACCGGTGACATGTGTCCAGGCCCTAACTTGTCATAGAATACACTGAAACGATGCAGCCCATGGACTGCAACGCGTAGCGCAAACTTCTTGCTCGGCGTGTCATCTCTAGTACGTTAGTACATTAACATTATACCTCAATGTCACCAGCCTGTGAATGTCCCACTGCTGAGCACAAGTGTCCTAACTATCATCAATTAGTCTTATATTTAATTCAGGACCCTTTTCTTCAGCAGCTTTTTTCATTTCACTTCATTCATTTTATTAGTCTTATATATTCATTCGAGACTAGACAGGAATGAAAATAATTTATAATGAATGAAGCTTCTGGGCCTACGATCTCCTCTGTCCGCCATGATGACTCGCTGTTTCCAGTGCCTAGAAACTTCTTTGGTCAAATAAAGAAATTGAAAAATGATTCAATGATTGTATGTAACCTTACCCTATTAACCATACGCAACGTTTGAGCCGATTCTAACTTATGTTACTTATAAGTAAAGGCCTCCACACACCGGTCGCGGGCGCAAGTAGGGCGCGGGCCCGCGCCCGACCCGCGCACGCGATCGGTGTGTGAAGGCCTTAAGGATATTTATATTAAATGATTGATATTTTTATTAATTGCAAAGATTATAGTTAGTGTACCTATATACAAACAAAAAAATTAAAAGTGAATTGCAAAAAAATACATCGTTAAATGCCTTAATATAATCTATGCTTTAACTTTTTTCCATTGTGTAACGAAAGTTACCCTTACCTATACAAAATATATGGGTATGGTTTTTGGATACGAGCTCCGTAACGAACACACCCGATATATGATAAGATAATCAATACACCGCACTGACCAAAAAGATTCAAATTAGGTATCCAAATGTATTTATTTCTAGTGAATAATTTCACATGATTAGAAAGTGCGTTGATGTCTTTTATACATAATTCTACTAGGTATCTTATTTGCAAAAATATACTATTCACAAGTTTTTATTTTTACTTGCGCTGTTCGTAGTTTTGTAAGTAGTCTATCAGTTTTGGAAAGCATTTTTCAGCCACTTGCCGGTATCCGATTGAGATGAAATTACAATTTGGCATACCTGCATATTACTCCAGGCAAAATACGGTTTCGAAAAATATTCATTTATAATAGCGTTTTTTTTTTGTTTATTTCATTTTAAAACAAAATTCTAAGATGCTTTATTCAAGAATCCAACGAACTTTTCATCCGGAAGTAATTATATAGATTTAAATGAAGCATGAATTGTCTTTTTGACCTATATCAATATTGAAATCGGCATCGGCTTTAATTCAAACAACGAATAAATTTCGAGATAGGTTCTTATAGCATTCGTGAGTGAGATGAGCATGACTGAATTATTAAAACGGACAACCTGTAATATTTAGGGTAGTTTAGCCGGTAGCGCGACCACCTTCGGTTAGCGACCACTTGACGGACTAGGCTGCTTCAATTAAAGACATTTCTACAAACCCAACAGAAAAAGAACAAGTTATTAAATATTCTTAAATAGTATTCAGAATAAAAATATATACAATTTAAAACCGAAAGCTTAATCCAAAGCAAGAAAAAATAACCTCAATTCACACATTTCACACATTGCTTCCTTAAGAGTGTTGACGTGCAGTGAATTTGTAAAAAAAATAACGCGACAGTTGCCGCGAAAACTTTAGTTACGTCACTTAATTTTTCTGATGCTGAAATTAGTTACTTGATTGCTTAAATGATTTTTTCTACTCGTCGACTTTAATCTTTGAATTAGGATTTCGTACACGAAACTAAGATCACATACTTTTTAATCCTGGAGCTCCACGAGCTCGTCACGGAGCTCGTGGTTTCATAAGATAACCGCTAGCAGTCATCTTATGAATCCAGGAGCTGTATAAGATAACTGTGAAGACATCAACGCGCAAAACTACTAAGCTGCTGCGCTTAATTTCAGCAGGGCGATTTTCAATAGATACCAAGTTTGTTTAATAAATTATTATTTCCGTTGACTCGTAGAAAATAGTAGTTTATGTGACTGTACATAATGAAGGGCATCAAACACGAGTGTTTTAATGCCTAATTATGTACAGTTACATACACTATTTTATCTATCCACATATCATAAGCCTCCATGATGCATTCAGGAGCCGCATATTATGACCGCCATCGCGGCGTAGTTTTTTGGCAGCTGTCATAGTCTTTTTTTTATTCAAAGACAAACTAGAATCGGATCCAACTGTCATATCGTTCGATATCTTACTTACGTGCGACATTTGTCAAATTTGTATGCAAATTGACAATTCATTTCGAACTACGTCATCTCGACTGATATTAGAATAGAGGTTAAATCAAATTTCTTTGTTTTTCAGAGACGTTCGAAATTTGAATGAAATAATATTATCGAAATCGATGTTATTATTTAGTAATAATAACATTTCCACAGATAAGAAATTGGTTCTAACAAAACAGTTTATTTTTATGATGGTCATAATGTACGGTTCTTGTACGCATCATGGAGGGTTTATGATATTTGGAAAGATAAAGTATTGTACACAATAGTTATATAATGAGCTTTTTAAGTCTCGTACCTTACAAGCTTCGTGGCCTAAACGTGGTACTCAACTTAAAAAGCATACATTATATAACGATTGCATAAACTACTATTTTCTCCTCCTATCTGTCATTTATATAGCCTGTAGCTCAAATACAATGACACCACTAATAAGTCGTCGAAACACTCTATGCTCTATGGCCCAAAAACGCACTGCTTAGCGTACTTGTTTGGTTCATACATTTTTCATAAAAGCACTGTTTAACTTTTTTAAATCGGCCGCTATATTGCAGTGATGCTAACTTTATAAACAAATATTTTGAAATAAAAGTATTTATTTACGATTTAACATTTGTATATTATAAATTATTTACTACAAAAATAATAAATCATCATCTATTGTGTGTTAAATTACATGTTTTATAAATTCTTGGTATTATTTATGAAAATAAACATTTCGAATTCGGTCCGGGTCCGGATTCCGTTTGGTTCGGATGGCAAATGCAAACAAATTAAAAACAAAACAAACCATAAACAAGAAGTGTCACATTTCCGATTTCCCACCAAAATATACACAGTACTGTTAGTCCTAGAATATTAAGATTTTATTCGTGTTTGTGAAGATAAAATTGTACTTTCCTTTTAAAATGGTCGAATAAATTAATAACTGCACTCCTGAAGAAATATTAGGAGATAGTTTGAGTCGCGGGAAAAGACATAGGATAGTTTTTATCCCCGAAATAATCCCCTAAGGGGCTGAAATAGGGGTTGAAAGTTTGTATGGAGCTACTTTCAACCCCTATTTCAGCTTATCTCCACTTATAATAAATCTCTAAATTAAAAAAAGAATCAGCCAGTTTGAAACTAAGCTTTGCGCGGTTCGAATGTTCTCAGCATCCCATGAACGGAAAAATATGAAACGTTTTATATAGGTACATTATTATTCTAGCTGCAACTTAGGATAGTTTTTATCCGACTGCGACAGTTAATTAATTTTCCGAAATATACGACTTCATTTAATTTTTCATTTATTTTTATTGAAATCAAACGCTTCTCCAACTGTCAGCTATAAGAACCGTCAAATTTTCGTCAAAATGGCGGAATTGCTTTGCCTTTCACTTATTAATAATTTAAATCCCGTCTACGATAGACCTTTACGAGACAAATGCTAAAATATAAACCATAAAAAAATATTCGATTCTGATATGAGAACTTATATGCGCAAATGTCGTTTTATGTCGTAATTTCAATAAATGAAATCAACAAATTTGAACAATATAATTAACACGAATTTGTTTTTTTTGAATGACAATGGCACGCGCTCGGCGCATTCAGCCAAAGTACCTGCGGCGCTACCACGAAAACCGATACTCAATGTTAATATATTTGCATCCCTGTCACTCGAGTATGGTTAGTGCGATAGAGATAGAGATACCCGAATATTTTCGAATTCCGAAGTTCGTGGTTATAGCTCAGGAATCGAAAATATGGTAAATAATCATAATGTATTTTCTCGAAAAAGAATTTAAAATAAATATAGTCAAATGGAGAAAAAAACAAAGCAAGAGGTTATATAGGTAATGATTAAGTTATAAGAGTCCAAAGTTTTAAGAGGGGGTATGTTCTGTCCCTTTTCCGCAAAACGCACCTTCATATGAAACGATTGTTTTTTACTATGACGCTCGAGTATATTGACGTCACAGTCCCTCATCGTTTTCTCACTCTAACAAGCGACATTAAAACGGATGTAGCTTCATAATTTTTTGAGATATTTGAATGGGAGTTTACTTACTATACATAATAAATGCCTATGTCCTGACTGACTTATTCACTCAATCACTCACTCACTCACTCATCAACGCACAGCCGAAACTACTAATCTTAGAGAGTTGATTTTTGCACAGTATGTTGCTTTTATAACATGGGCTAGGGATAAAAAGGGATTTTTGAAAATTCTACCCCTAAGGGGGTAAAATGGGGGTGCAAAGTTTGTATGGGAGAACCTTTTTTTTTGAGCTATAGACTTAAACTTTGTAGAAAAATTAGTTATTAGAATACAAATGAAACACTTTCAGTGTTTTAAAAAAATCTACCCCTAAGGGGGTAAAATAGGGGTGCAAATTTTGTATGGGGGAAACAATATTTTTTTTAAATAGAGACTTAAATTTTTGTAGAAAGATTAGTCATCAGAATACAAATTAAGTACTTTCAGCGTTTTAGAAAATTCTACCCCTAAAAATAGGGGGCTAAAATAGGGGTGCAAAGTTTGTATGTGGGAAACTATTTTTTTTAGCTAGAGTCCTAAAACTTTGTAGAAAGATTATTTAAATACAAAGAAAGTACTTTTAGCGTTTTGGAAAATTTCACCCCTAAGGGGGTAAAATAGGGTGCAAAGTTTGTATGGGAAAAACATATATTTTTTTAATAGAGACTTAAATTTTTGACGAAAAATTACTTATTAGAACATGAAAAATACTACATTCGGCGTTTTACAAAAATCATTCCCTAAGGGGGTTAAAAAAGGGTGCAAGGTTTGTATGGGGAACACTTTTTCTGAGCTAGACACTTAAAACTTTGTAGAAAGATTACTTATAAAAATACAAAAAAAGACTTTCAACGTTTTGAAAAAATCTATCCCTAAGGGGGATAAAAAGGGGTGCAAAGTTTTTATCAGGGAAAGTTTATGTTTTTGAGTTAGAGACTTGAAACTTTGTAGAAAGATTACTTATTAAAATACAAAAAAAGAACACAAATCGTTTTAGAAAATTCCACCCCTAATAGGGTTAAAAAGGAGAGCAAGCTTTGCATGGGCAACACTTTTTTTGAGTTAGACTTAAAACTTTGCAAAAAGATTACTTATTAGAATACTAAAAAAGAAATTTCAGCGTTTTAGAAAACTCCATCCCTAAGGGGATCCTTAAGATCCTTAAGAAGGGTAGCCAGTGTTGTGTGGGAAAAACTTTTTTTTTTACTAGACTTAAAACTATTCGAAATTTTACTTATTAAAATTAATAATAAAGTACTTTCAGAGTTTTAGAAAATTCCACCCCTAAGGGGGTTAAGAAAGCTTTGTATGAGCAACACTTTTTTTGAGCTAGAGACTTAAAAGTTTACGAAAAAAGTTCTTTCAGCGTTAAGAAAAATTCAACCTCTAAGGGGGTTTAAAAGGGGGTTCAAATTTTAAATGGCGAGCAATAAAATTTTAAAGTGTGAGTAAGAGATTTTTAACTTCGGTCTTATTCTGTACGTTAAAAGACTACAAAACTGATTTCAGAGTTTTTCCAAATTCATCCCCTAAGAGTGTTAAAATTGGTTCAAAGTTTGAGTATTTCAAGGCATTTTTAAAGTATGAGATTTTTAACTTTGGTTTTAGACTGTTTGTTCACAAACTAGAAAATGAACATCAACGTTTTTTTTTAATTATCCCCTAAAAGAGGGTTCAAATTTTGTATTGAGAGAAATCATTTTCTAAGACGATAAAAAGTTCTACGCGGACGAAGTCGCGGGCAACAGCTAGTTAGTTATAAACAAGTACCACGCGGACGGAGTCCAGGGCAGAAGCTAGTGTAAGTAGAATATAATCTAACAGTTAAATAAAAGCTTGTAACTGTGTGTGTGTGTGTGTGTGTGACTGTAATAGCAATATAATTATATAATAGCACTATGGTGTGAGTGAGATGGCGCGCCGTTTTCGATTATATTCTTCATTGGCACAGCAATGTAAAGTAGATTTAGAAGAGTAACAATTTGTAGTGGTATAAGGGCAGTTAGGTAGGTCCAACTTTGAGAAAAAGGTCAATCGTCGAATCCGACTCGGCTGGGCAGCGTTCGGGAAGCTACGCTATGGCACATCTTTTCGTCCAATATTCCGCAGTGTCTCAAGACGAGAGTCTTTGACCAGAGGGCCTACCGCGAACGGCATTCGAAGTTTTCGCTCTCTGTCTCACTTTCGTACGAACTCGTAAGTATGACAGAGAGGGGACACTTCGAATGCCTTTCGCGGTAGGCCCTCAGTGCGTGTTGCCAGTGATGACGTATGGCACTGAAACGTGGTCGCTTACTATGGGCACAGAATAAGTAATAGTACAACTATGGGTCTCATAAGAAGGCTCAAAGTCACCCCAAGGGCAACGGAGAGAGCTATGCTGGGAGTTTCTCTGCGTGATCGCATCAGAAATGAGGCTATCCGCAACATAACCAAGGTAGGTAACACCGATATACCTAGCCCTCCGAATAGCTAAAGTTAAGTGGCAGTGGGCGGGGCACATTGCACATAGAACCGATGGCCGTTGGGGCGGACAGGTTCTCGAATGGCGACCACGTACCGGAAGGCGCAGCGTGGGTTGACAAGGCGGACTGATGACCTGGTAAAGATCGCAGGAATCTGCTGGATGCGGGTGGCGCAGAACCGGCCATTGTGGCACTCTTTGGGGGAGGCCTATGTGTAGCAGTGGATGTCTTTTGACTGATATGATGATGATGATGATAAATCGTTTTATTAACTACTTAAACACTATTTGCAAGTGTTCGCCAACTAGTTAGCTAACAGGGTGGTTGCAAACCGACTAAAGCGGTCGCTATCTAGCGAATTCGCTATTTTAAAACCTTTTCTATATTTTTTCCTAATTTATGGCTGAAAATGCTATATTTTATTGTAGGTTTCAAAACTTGACGTTACTCAGAGCCTATACGAATACCATCTATTATGTGTGTAAATTGAATAGGTATACATTTACAAATCTAAAGTGAGCAACTCTGCTAAGTGGTGGCTAACCGGCGAAACGACCCTACGCCTAATAAAAAACCTCCGGCTCTAGATACTGCTCAAGTGATAAGCTTCTCGAGTCTTCTTGTTGTCGTTTATTGTATTTACAATTCACCAATACCAACGGTGCCAGTAAAATTCTTGGAAACCAAATCCGTTCGTTATTGTTATAGTAGCAGGAATGTTTTTGGGGTCCCAGGTAGTAGAATACAATAGTCACATTTAGTTCTATAGACGCGAGTGGATTTCCGAGATATGATTTTTGCGTGTCTGAGCAGCAGGTTAAACTGGAATCGCCATAAGTAGTTATATATATGGACTACTTTACTTAAAATTTTTCACTTTATTGTTTGAGTACCTACTCATAGACTCATATAAGTCATATAACGGGCGGGCGGAGACAATCTATTAGCCCCTGCTGTAAAACTAGGTTCGCAGTCCATTCAAAAATTAAATCTGGCGAGTAGTGGGGAGAACGCCATAATAATGGTATTCAGTCAGTACAACGGAGGGGCGAGACGGGTTGCGGGGAGGCGGTGCAGGCACGGCGCCCGCGACGACCCGACCGCTGTGGAAATTTCCGTTGGCCAAGCGCAGCGCGCTCACGAATAAAACCGCGTGTACATTGCTAAACCGGTTTGTTAACGCGAGACTACAATTTGAAGAAAGAATAGCTTTCTGTTTCAGTTTTCGGTACCTAAGGAATAAAAAATGCTAATTGAAGACGTCGTCAACCGCGGACGGGTATTCACGGCGGAAATCTTATCTAATGTAATGATGTACTATCTGGTAAAGGACTGGATAACAAACCTAGAAATAAATTTGCGGGTTACCATTACGTTTTACCAGTTGTACTCTACAAATTGAAATACCTACCAATAAATACAATTTCTTGTCAGTAATTTGAACCCAATTTGGCAGCAGAGTAAATGTGTAGAGCGGGTTATGTCGGTGAGCAAGCGAGCGATTCGCGGCCGCAGCCGCCTCCTCTACTCTCACGCGCCGACGCGAGGTCGCGTCCGCTCCTGACCACTTTTTGGCACAATCGTTTCATCAAATGTAATCATAATCATAATGCGTTCGTTATTTTACACAGTTCCTATGATCATCTAGTATCTTATGACCAGCTCTTTAATAGTTGATTGACATCTGACTTATTAAATACATAAGTACAAAAGAATTGAAAATAAGTTCATCCTAATCTAATCGATGGTCTTGGGAAGAAGAGAAGCAAAATTACCTATATTTTTCACTTCTCATGCTCGAAAAGTGCTTAGGCTTAGCAAGCGGGACTAAAGTAGGACATTTAGCCCCTAGGGAATTTCTGATTTAAGTACAAAACATTTAATTTGACCAATCAAAACAATCCACTTCGCAGTCTTAGAATAATAACGCATAGAAGGATAGTCTCATACGGCCGACGTGCCAAGCGTGAGGCATAAAATGGATTCATGTATACATATACTATTGTTTCGAGTGGTGATATGGCTTTTAGACGAGTTTAATACTCTACTTTTCACTTCGATCAGCTGTTTTCTGGTTAGTTGATAGCCAATACACATGTTTTTTAAAGGGTTGTGATTGGTGGATTTAATACTGCGAACTTAGAATAATAACGCATAGAAATGCAGTTCACGCGCAACGGTGAGGCCACTAAAACTCGGCCATAAATGGCCTGGTACGCCGATCGGTGGAACAAAATTGGTGCGTTTGTGTGCGTATTGGCGCGTGTGAATACGAGTTGATCACTACTACATGAATCCATTTTATGCCTCACGCTTGGCGCGTCGGCCGTATGAAACTATCCTTCTATGCGTTATTATTCTAAGGTTTTCCCGGCCTCTGATGTAATGTACTATTATCAATGTAAGTATTTAATTCATACTAATTTTGGCAAAAAATACCATTAAGACCTAAAGCCTATGTAACGTCTTGTCGTCATAATTGCTAGCGTCTTCACCACAACGTATCTATATATCTATAGAAATAAAATGAACTATCTGTTCAGTCTTCAGGTGTGGTGTGTGTTATTCGATTTTCCACAGACTACACAATAAGTAGCCAATAATGTTACATGAACAATAACATATTCAAGCGAGGTATCGCATGAACAATGCGCCACCCGACGCCGCCGCCGCCGCCGCGGACAGAATGAGATGGACACGTGAAGTGCAGGTAGGTACTGTAGCACACCGTATACATATCACGCGGTCAGTGTCAGTACAATTAAACGCGCTCAATCACAGCTGCACTATTTATTTAATCTTTCATTCATATACCTATTTTTCCTGAAACACGGGGTTGTTCCCTAGCTCAGGCACGTATTATTTTCCGCTAATAGTAAGCTCCCAGCCCAGTCTATGGTTTTACCGATGTATCTACAACGTGTTTTATCAATAAATGATTTTTTTCTACTCCTGTACCGTCATCTGTCATTTACGAGTATATAGGCTGTAGCTCAAATACAATGACACCACTAATAAGTCGTCGAAAAACTCTATGCTCTATGGCCCAAAAACGCACTGTTTAGCGTACTTTTTTGGTTCAATACATTTTTCATAAAAGCACTGTTTAACTTTTTTAAATCGGCTGCTATATTGCAGTGGTGCCAACTTCATAAACAAATATTTCGAAATAAGAGTATTTATTTTCGATTTAACATTTGTATATTAAAAATTATTTACTACAATAATAATAAATCATCATCTTGTGTGTGTTAAATTACATGTTTTATAATTTTTTGGAATTATTTATGAAAATAAACATTTCGAATTCGGTCCGGGTCCGGATTTGGTTTGGTTTGAATGGCAAATGCAAACAACTTAAAAATAAAACAAACCATAAACAAGAAGTGTCACATTTCCGATTTCCCACCAAAATATATACAGTTCAAAATGAAAAGATGAAAGATGATAAACAGTTAGTCCTAGAATATTAAGATTTTTTTCGTGTTTGTGAAGATAAAAGTGTACGTTCCTTTTAAAATGGTCGAAGCTAAATTAATAACTGCACTCCTGAAGAAATTGCGTGAGTAGCAAAAGTACGAATAGAAAACTTGCTGCCCGAAAAGGCTAACAATTTTGTAGTCTC
The DNA here is from genome assembly GCA_963854355.1 of Epinotia brunnichana. Lineage (NCBI taxonomy): Eukaryota > Metazoa > Arthropoda > Insecta > Lepidoptera > Tortricidae > Epinotia > Epinotia brunnichana. The sequence goes on along the minus strand of OY977935.1, from coordinate 33,756,355 downwards.
CTCTTCCGTAGTAAACTGACACTGGCAATGATATTGACAGCTGCAGCAGCTATATTTGTCATTGCCAGGGTCAGATATTTAAAATATTTTTTGAAATATGAGACGGATCTAGGAAAGTGTCTCATTCGCCGTCCTAAACCCAAAACGTAAGTTAGGAAACTGTTTATATTTTTCAAAAATAATTGACGCAGCTGAAAAGTGTGCAACTTTTTTCTGGTGCTAAGGAAGGTTATTCCTATCACCAAAAAAAAATCAGGCACTTCTAAAATTTTCATCCATTCCCAATTGCGCATATCACGTCACTCGCGTTTTAAGACCATTCTTATTAACAGTTGCATAAATAGTATTTTATGCAACTGTTGTGTAAGAAGGGTCTTAAAAGGCGAGTGGCGTGGGTTGCGATGCGAGCCTTGGCGAGCATCGCAATTAAAGGCGTCACGAGCGTTTTTAGACCAGTTATACACCGTTGCATACAATACTTTTTCTACGACAAATTTTAAATAAATAGCAGACTACAGAATAGTTAAACTTTTCAGGCAGCAAGTTTTCTATTCGTACTTTTGCTACTCACGCAATTTCTTCAGGAGTGCAGTTATTAATTTCTTCAACCATGTTAAAAGGAACACACACTTTTGTCTTCACAAACACGAATAAAATCTTAATAGTTTAGGACTAATATTGAATCAGACTAATATGAAATCGGAAATATGACAGCTCTTGCTTATGGTTTTTTATTTTTTATTTGTTTGCACTTGCCATCTGAAACAAACCGAATCCGGACCCAGACCGAATTCGAACTGTTTATTTTTATAAATAATACCAATAATTTATAAAACATGTAATTTGACACACAATAGATGATGCTTTATTATTATTGTAGTAAATAATTTATAATATACAAATGTTAAATCGTAAATAAATACTTTTATTTCGAAATATTTGTTTATGAAGTTGGCACCACTGCAATATAGCGGCATTAGCGGCCGATTTAAAAAAAGGTTAAAGAGTGCTTTTATGAAAAATGTATGAACCAAAAAAGTACGCTAAACAGTGCGTTTTTGGGCCATAGAGCATAGAGTTTTGCGACGACTTATTAGTGGTGTCCTTGTATTTGAGCAACAGCCTATATAAATGACAGATAACGGTACAGGAGTAGAAAAATACTATTATCTATCCAAATATCATAAACCCTCCATGATGCGTTCAAGAACCGCACATTATGACCACCATAAAAATAGACTTTTTGTTAGAACAAATTTATTATCTGTGAAAATGTCATTATTGCTAAATAATAACATCGATTTCGATAATTTTATTTCATTCAAATCTACAAATAACACCCAATGATATATAGGTATTATATATATATATATAGATATATATATATATAATACCTATGTCCTGACTGACTTATTCAGTGACTCATCAACGCACAGCCGAAACTGCTAATCTTAGAGAGTTGATTTTTGCACAGTAAGTTGCTTTTATAACGTGGGCTAGGGATAAGAAGGGATTTTTGAAAATTTCACTCCTAAGGGGGTAAAATAGGGGTGCAAAGTTTGTATGGGAGAACCTTTTTTTTTAGCTAGAGACTTAAAACTTTGTAGAAAAAATAGTTATTAGAATACAATGGAAAATTCCACCCCCAAGGGGGTAAAATAGGGGTGCAAAGTTTGTATAGGGGAAACAATATTTTTTTAAATAGAGACTTAAAACTATGTAGTACGATTAGTCATTAGAATACAAATTAAGTACTTTCACCGTTTTAGAAAATTCTACCCCTAAGGGGGTAAAATAGGGGTGCAAAATTTGTATGTGGGAAACTTTTTTTTGAGCTAGAGACCTAAAACTTTGTAGAAAGATTAGTTTTTTGGAAATTAAAAATTTCACCCCTAAGGGGGTAAAATAAGGTGCAAAGTTTGTATGGGAAAATCTACCTTTTTGAAATAGAGACTTAAAACTCTGTAGAAAGTTAAGTCATTAGAATACAAATAAAGTACTTTCAGCGTGTTGGAAAATTTCACCCCTAAGGGGGTAAAATAGGGGTGCAAAGTTTGTATGGGGATAACTACTTTTTTTGAAATAGAGACTTAAAATTTTGTATAATGATTACTTATTAGATCATGAAAAAAACTACATTCAGCGTTTTACTAAAATCATTCCCTAAGGGGGTTAAAAGGGGGTGCAAGGTTTGTATGGGGAACACTTTTTCTGAGCTAGACACTTGAAACTTTGTATTAAGATTACTTAGGTATAAAAAAACAAAAAAAAATATTTTAGCGTTTTGGAAAAAAACATTCATAAGTGGGATAAAAAGGGGAGCAAGCTTTGCATGGGCTACACTTTTTTGAGCTAGAGACTTGCGATTAGAAAAATTCAACCCCTAAGGGGATTTAAAAGGGGGTTCAAATTTTAAATGGAGAGTAAGAAAATTTTAAAGTGTGAGTAAGAGATTTGTAACTTCGGTCTTATTCTGTACGTTAAAATACTATAAAACTAAATTTCAGAGTTTTTCCAAATTCATCCCCTAAGATTGTTAAAAGGGGGTTCAAAGTTTGTGTATTGCAAGACATTTTTAAAGTATGAGATTTATAACTGGTTTTAGACTGTTTGTTCACAAAATAGAAAATGAACATCAACATTTTTTTAATTTATCCCCTAAAAGAGGGTTCAAAGTTTGTATTGAGAGAAATCATTTTCTAAGACGATAAAAAGTTCTACGCGGACGAAGTCGCGGGCAACAGCTAAGTAGTACCTATATATAATTGGGTGTTATTTGTAGGAAAGCATAATGAGTTAGTGATATAATAATTTATAGTAGTTTATGTGACTGTACATAATGAAGGGCATTAAATACGCGTGTGGGTACCACACGAGTGTTTTAATGCCTAATTATGTACTGTTACATACACTACTTTATCTATCCACATATCATAATCCTCCATGATGCATTCAGGAGCCGCATATTATGACCGGCACCGCGGCGTTGTTTTCTTGCATAGTTTTTTTTTAATTCAGAGACAAACTAGAGTCAGATCCAACTATCATATCGTTCGATATCTTAGTTACGTGCGACATTTGTCAAATGTCAAAACAGTCTATTTTTATGGTGGTCATAATGTGCGGTTCTTGAACGCATCATGGAGGGTTTATGATATTTGGATAGATAAAATAAATTAGAGGCTGACATTGATGAAGTCCTAAACCTGTGGACGCCATTATATCCTGAAGGATGAAAAATTCGTCGAGATACTGCGCCGCAGCATAGGTAGGTACTGAGAGCTATTTGTGTAGCGTGTTAGATATGTACGTACCTACCGTGTATGTCTAGTTCTTGATTGATCACCAAAATGGGCAATGTTAAACATGTCATCGTTTATTAAACGTGGCGGTAGATTATTATTTTGTGTAAGTAAGAATGTTGTTTTTTGGGTTCCGTAACTCAGAAGGAAAAAAAGAAACCCTTATAAGATCACTTTGTTATCCGTCTGTCTGTTTTTATGTCTGTCAAGACCCTTTATCTCAGGAACGCGTGGATGTATCGAGTTGCAATAAAAACCATATACTCAGGTCCTTCCAGAGTCCCTTGAAGCTGTGAAAAAATCAAACTTCTAAGTTATTGTAAAAAAATACACGGCCGTTTATGCCGCAAAAAAAAGTGTATTTCGACACTCTCAAGGGAATCAAAATGTATAGGGTACCTACTTCCCATTGACTATGAAATTTATATCGTCTTATACAAGTACCTACAGGGAAAAATCTGAAAACTATACTTACATTTGTAATTTTGTACGGAACCCTCGGTGGGCGAGCCCGACACGTACTTGTCCGGTTTTTTTTTGTTGAATTGGCTTACATAGTTTCATCCTTGATATTTTGGTACAAGGTGTTTCTTAGTTATCTCTATATATACTTATATAAACGTAAAAGTCCTCCCAGCCCAAACCGTTCAACGTAGAAAGCTGATTTTTTCACAATATATAGATTTTATAACGTAAGTACCCAGTTACCCACAAAGAAGAGTTTTTTGAAAATGCCACCCTCAAGGGCGTAAAAGGGGGTTGAAATTTTGTATGGGGATGGAGTAAAATTTTAAGTGAGAGACTTGAGACTTGGTGTATGGTCTCCTATAACAATATCTACAAGAAAATAATTTTAGTATTTTGGAAAAACCCACCCCTAAGCGGGTTAAAGGGAGGGGGGGGGGGCAAGTTTGTATGGATACCTACTTAAAAGATAGAGGTAATAATTAATACCTAACCTAACTACCTATGAGATTAATAAAAAGACACCGTGTGTTTGCTAGGCATTCGCGGCACTGGTGTTTACCTACTTATTGAACATTTTGTAACAATATTGAACAGAGTAAGTCCGAATCGTTATAATGATACATATATGACTACTTTTACTTTTCATTATGTACTTATTTGTCGAAAATTGCTTTAGATTTTTTTCTACTCCTGTACCGTTATCTATCAGGCTGTAGCTCAAATACAATGAAACCACTACGTAATAAGTCGTCGAAAAACTCTATGCTCTATGGCCCAAAACGAACTGTTTAGCGTACTTTTTTGGTTCATACATTTTTCATAAAAGCACTGTTTAACTTTTTTTTTAAATCGGCCGCTTTATTGCAGCGGTGTCAACTTAAATTCATAAACAAATATTTCGAAATAAAAGTATTTATTTACGATTTAATATTTGTAAATTATAAATTATTTACTACAATAATAATAAATCATCATCTATTGTGTGTTAAGTCACATTTTTTTTAATTCTTGGTATTATTTATAAAAATAAACAGTTCGAATTCGGTCTGGGTCCGATTCGGTTTCGTTCGGATGGCAAGTACAAACAAATTAAAAACAAGACAAACCACAAGCAAGAGTTGTCACATTTCCGATTTCCCTCCAAAATGCAGTTCAAAATGAAAAGACGAAAGATTATAAACTATTAGTCCTAAACTATTAAGATTTTACGTATTAAGATGTACGTTCCTTTTAAAATGGTCGAAGAAATTAATAACTGCACTCCTGAAGAAATTGTGTGAGTTGCAAAAGTACGAATAGAAAACTTGCTGCCTGTAATGTATGAAAACCCTAACTAAAACCATTATTGGCCGCTACTCTAACTTTTTAGCTTACTAATATTAAACAAAGGAAAAATTACATACTGCCAACCACCACTACTCTTTTTTAATTGTTTTTTTTTTGTTTTTATTTTTGTAAAAAAGAAATATATATTTTTGTCAGTTTTTTAATGTTTTTTGTTTTTTTTATGTTATTTTTCGTTTATTTTTTAGTGTTGTTTATCGTTTTTAATGATTTTAATGCAATTTTTTAGAGATGCGCCGAATATGGGTTTTACCGAATACGAATATTCGGCCGAATTTTCGGTCCAGCTTTTGCCGAACCGAATATTCGGCCGAATAATTCGGTTCAAAGGAATGCCTTATGCCTTAATCAGCCGTTCCAAAACAGACTCGTTTTTCAGTGGTAAAAATCTTGTTGATTTTTAAGTGAAACATTATACCTACTAAAGGTAGTTAAATAACAATAAGAATCCGTTTTAGAACAATAATTTCACAGGACAATGACTATGTTACATTCTTACAACTTGCAGACAAAAAACTGCAAAATTATTCGGTAAACATTCGGCATTTGAACCAATTAATTCGGCCGAATAACGAACATTGAAAAACGTGCCGAATATGCCGAATACCGAATATTTACCGAACATTCGGCGCATCTCTACGTATTTTTCAAGTTTTTTCTATCTTATTTCCTTTTTGAATGTTTTACTTTTCTTTTTATAATGTTTTTTCTTTTTTTAATGTATTTTAGTTTCTTGCAATGTTTTTAAACGTTTTTAGTTTTTTTAAATGAGCTGTTTTTTTTCTTTTTTTTTAATGTTTTTATTTAGTTTTTTTAGTGTTTTTCTCGTTTATTGATAATTTTAAAATGTTTTTTTTTCCTTTTTGTATGTTTTTGCTTTGCCCTATAGTTATCTTGTCATTAAATTCAATAATTTTCGAATAGAACGCAGTCTCAAAAAAAGCTCTTGTCTTGTTCAGTTTTCCGCAAACTATCACATCGCTGACTTTTTCCACACACGTCCCAGCCCGAGTAAGAGACACGTTTATGTCGTCCGCGCAACGAAACCCTCGGTGTGCGAGTAAGACTCGTACTTGGCTGGGTTTTTCAAACTTTTTATTTCCTTGCAATGTTCGTAGGTATATTAGAAGAGTAAGAGAGATATGTATATTGTCCTTTTTATATCGATTGTGCCTGGTAAAGGTAGCGGGAGTCCGCTGGATGCGGGTGGCGGTGGTCTTTCGGCTGATATGATGATGATGATGATGATGATGATGATATCGATTGTGCTGAAGTTTGACATAGTTATGTATTTAAGTTCGGGGACAATGCAATATTTAGTACCATCAAGCTTTTCTGATGATGGAGACGACAAGCGGTCATAAGGACTCAATTACATCTGATAAACCGGTAGAATCGTCTCAAAAAGAAGTTGCTGACTGCACAAATAAAGTATCTATATATATTATGTATGCAGTCAGCAATGAAGTATGTAGGTACGTGTAATATATTTTTTTATTCATTACTTATTCAATGTTTACAAATAAAAGTCATTTAGTTATTTTTATCTATTCAGAACTACTAGGTACTCACGGCGACGGCTGCGTTAAGATTGTGTTGTAAGACTTGTGAGTAAAATAAATGCACATAGCTACGCTACACATAGGTACGTGTAGCGTAGCTTTGTCGGCCAAAAATTTACTGTTTTATAACTATTGTAAAATATTCTTATCGGTTATTTATGGTATGTGAGGATTTCGTTAATTGCATGTCAGTTTTATATAGTTTAAGAGATATAAAACTTATGTAAAATATTATGTAAAATATATACTCATTATGGCGTCAGTTCAGTTCAGTCCATCAGTATTATATTATGAGAGAATGATAGTGTAACTGTTGTGAATGACAGAGACAGACAGATAATAATACTAGAGATGCAACGGATATCTGGTCACTATCCGGTATCCGGCCTATCCGGCCACCATTTTACTATCCGGCCGAATACCGAATAGTGACGAGGTATCCGGGCGGATACCGGATAGTATTTTAACACAGAAGAACATAGGTATATAAGGAGAAAAGAAGAGTAAAAATAAGGGTGAATAAACAACCAAATACAAAGCAATCAATTATTTAAGGTCAGTTCAATCTTCGTATGAAAAGATAAAATAAAAATGAAAAAGACAGTAATGGCAAAAAAAGTAAAAAACTATAATTTGCGCATTTTCTATCAAAGCCTGCCTTCAGCGAGTAACAAATTGCAACTTGCACGGAGCATAGCGCAAACGCACGGTCGAATTTACTTTATTTTATGCATGTTACTTTCGGCCGGATATCCGGCGGCCGGATAGCGGATATCCGGCCGGCTGCAACGCCGGATACTCGGTATCCGGTATCCGGCCAAACCACTATCCGTTGCATGAGATAATACTGATGGACTGAACTGACGCCCGAATGATCGTGTAACCGATCTAGGCATGCATGTCCAGCTCCCCTATTCAACTTCTTTTAAGCTCACCTCAACGCTCGCCAGGGCGGTTATTCGCTATTACGCGTTAATGCGGCTCATCCTGCCGGTCACCCGTTACGAAACTAGACCTCTACCTACGCTTAATTACTACGCATCGCGGTGTCAAGGTATAATTGTGGGTGAGCGTTGAGGTGAGCGTAAAACATTAAACAAGTTACAGAATAGCGGGGCTGTCTTCCTATTACACCACCGCTCACAATCGCTCATAAATATGCCGCGCTCGTTCATTTTTCCATACAATTGTATACAAAAATGACTTTCAAAATAGCCTTGAATCTGAGCCAAATGACTCTTTTAGAAGCTGGTTACATTTGTTTTAGGTTTACGGCCGGAGGCATCATCACTTTTTAACCGACTTCAAAAAAGGGGTATGTTATATGTTCCACTGTATGTTTTTTTTTATGTATGTTCGCCGATTTCTTCGTCAATTGTGGACCGATTTCCAAAATTCTTTTTTTATTCGAAAGAGTATACTTCCGAGGTGGTCCCATTGTCACCAAATCAGGATCTGATGATGGGATTCCAGGGAAATTGAGGGCAACCCTCATATTTTATAGGCACGCATGTAGTGATTTCGGTATTTTCTATTATAATTCGTGTATTTACCTTCGGAAATCGCAATTTTGGTGAAGTGGAACTGATGATGACGACCACAGATGACTTATGGAACTCCTCAAGGATATAAAGTTCATCAAAGATTCTGACATGATTCCGTTGAAGTATTAGCAACTCATGAAGTGGTACTTAATTCTAAAATCCTTTAGGAATCGAAAGAACTCCTCAAATATTATCAGCCCACAGATAGCGACTTGTGTTTTTTCTGTAATAATCAACGCATTTGCTCTCGGAAAGCAGTGCATGTGGTAAATTGGAAAGGAAATGTGGAAATGTTCATATAGGTAGGTACATGAAGGCGAAGTACTGGATTGAAGTCGGTTTAAACTTTGTTTTAAAAGTAATTATTTCGTTTTCGTTATGCTACGATTAATAGTATTTTTCACAATCGTGTTATAATAGAGAGCTTTTTAGTCGAGTACCGTGTTTAGGCCACGAAGCTTGCTGAGTGGCCTAAGTAAGGTACGAGATTAAAAAGCTTGATTATAACACTATTGTGAACAATACTTTTTGTACGAGTTCATTAAAATTAATTTTCTACGAGTCAACTGAACTAATTAAACAAACTCGATACTGTTGAAACGAAGTGCAGCTCATCGCTCGTACGCTTGTTGATATCTTAAAAGACATCAACGAGCGTACGACATCAAAGCGATTCTATTGGTCCAATTCATTACAGTTCAGTAAAGCAGCCACGTGATTGGTCGAATTTATTTTAGTTGTCTGGAGCGTATCGAAAAGTAGTTATTTCGATTGTTTCGACAGTAACATGGACTACAACTATGAAAAGAGTGACGTTGCAGTATTCTCTATGAAATCTTAATACACATATTTTAATCGTCGAGTACAAAAACAATTTTTATTTACTGGTTCATACAAAATAAAACAACTCAGTATGTACAGTCGATGTCAAAGGTGTGTTTACACTTTGGCACCTTATTGGCACCTTGTACTAGGCGAAAAATTAAAACATCTCTTTGACGACAATCTAGAAATAGTTCACGGATTTTTTTAACGACGCTTCTCTGGGTCTAAATAGGATATTCACAAGGTCGATATGCTAGCTTATTCAAAAATGCTAACTGCACGCAAATCGGTTTAGTAACTCCGACTTGGTAGTAGAGAGGCTCTCTGAGACCGACCTCGGAGCATCACGGGGGATCCATTCAAATTTATACCTTAATGTTATTAAAATAGAAAATAATATACATTGATAATTTTAAAGTGATCTGCGCCGCGCTCCGCCGATTTGCCTTAATTCAGCAAGTCCTTAATTCAGCAAGTCATTTTTCCATCCAATAGGGAACTTGCATCTTTCTATTTTATTACGAAAGCCAAAATAATCCAGCATTAAAACAACTGTAGCATTCAAACTTCCTTTAGATTTTTTTTTCTGACATTATATGCATTTCAAATCTGCACGCGCCGGCACCCCCCAAAACGCTCTATATTAAACTGCTTATGCTATGGGCTATGACGTCACACCATATATTCTCGGAGCGTTTACTATGGAGTAAGTCATTAATTTGCAATTATCTCCACAAAATTCTGTGTAATGTGTAGTATTATATTTTATATTATAGAATTTTTTTATTTTTTTCAATATTTTAACGTGAGATAAAATTAATACAATTGTTTTTTTTTTCATTTGTATGATATCTCTACGTATATCCGCGTCGATAGAGTGCAATTTATTCAAAATTGAAATCCCACGCAACTCATGCAAGTTCCCCATTGCATGAAAAAGTAATGAGTGCCTACGTACATATTTATGAGCGGTGGTGTATTCACTAAATATTTTATGACCGACTGTTAGTTCGTCCCTTTCTAATGACCCTTAGATTGAATCTGCGGTACGTGTTCGCCTAAAGCCAGCTTACTAATATACTCTCTCTATTAAGCCCTGAAGATAACATTAATAAATATAGGTACATTAGGTAGGTAGGTATGGTAACTTGGATGATTTTCCACGAATAGGTGTTAGAAAGTATGTAGATAGATTACAGTAGAATATCTGCACACCATATCCTTGTATCTATTAGTACAATGGCTTCGAGTCACCTACATAGGTATGTAAGCATGTAGAGCAGCTTATATTTTCACTTGCAGTGTATAGGTAATTACAATAATATTGCTTGCGCATTCAAAACTGTTCACTACGTCAGAATTACAGTAAGTAGGTACCTAGGAATGAACATATTTTCCGCATGCGACTGTAGTTTCAAACAACATTCAAGGAGAAATCACGCGCAGTTAATTTTAATTATTCGCGCAAGTAATGATAAGTCGTTTAGTTCAAGACGTCGCTCCATTTTGAAATTTGAACGGTAAACTGATCTTGCATTTACATATAGTGCGATAGAACTAAACCAGCAAAAGTAGGCGCACAATAGATGTACTTATTCACATTTTTAGTTTATTTACTTTTGAATTAGGTACCTACACTTCTAAACGATGCCCCATTGTCAGCACTACGAAGATTTGCCAAATGCGAAGAGGTTCTGTCATTTACTATTTTTTACAGCTAGTTGGAGAATCACCTTCAAATAAAATTGTTAGGTAGGTAATTACTAATTAATAATATGAGATACTATAGGTACTAAGTTGTTATCGCAAAGCAGTGGTAGGTTGTGCTTATTGCAAAATTTAATGTTTTGCTATTACTATAACAACAATTCATATTTAAGAAAGTATATAAATAATTCGCAATAATTACCAAAACAATACAAAAAATGCTTACCTTGAATACCGCAGGAGCTAACGGTATAGCAGCTTGGTTGTGGAGATGTTTTTTCGACATTTTCGGTCCTTTGACGTCGACGTCTATTTGAAATTGATGTCGTAATCTTCACGGCTCGTTCATAAATCCCTATGTATGAAGAATATGAAATTACTGCAAGCTTTAACAATTTGCGCGTGTCAAATCTGAGATTTGTTTTGTAAACCTGCGAATACTATATTGCCGTTAGGTTTAGTTGTGTAAACTGAGCTCGAGATTTCAAATTGAATATTCGAGACTTTCACTTCAAAAAAAGAGACAAAGTAGTTTGGAAATTAAAAAGCTAGAGGATAAACGCGGCGACTACGTCGTGCCAGTGTTACGGACACATCGGCAATGAATAGAATGGTGGGGCGCGTCGTTCGTCTGAGCGCGCCAAGTGGAAATGAGTCGAGTTCACGGCAATGGCGGCGCGGAGCGGAGCCCGACCCCGCGCCGAGACCGAGCGTCGGCCGCGGCGGCGCCGGGCCCAGCACCGCACTCTCCGCAGCCCCACACAACACACAACCGGGCATCACACTCAACACGCGCCATACGTGGCTATAGCCTTGTATTCCATTTTAGGTATGCCTGTATTCAGCACTAAGCTTCAAAGGCACGTACTGACTTAGGCTACTATGTCGCCAGCTCGACAAACGCTCGATAGCGCGGTGCAGGTAGATACCACACCGGCTACACGCAATGCACTCAACGAAATGGGGCGGTCCATAAAATCACCCTTGCGGAACGTTAATCCCATCGTGCTTTTATAGATAGACAGCTTAGTGGAAATGTACACGTGCTCTACCTTCAGTCGTAGATATATGTTCTTATCCAGTGTGGCTTTTTAGGCGTCGGTGTATATTTAATTTAGTGGGTTAGAGTAAAATTTGAATTAGAGTGTGTGCCTTTGTATTCCTAAGGTCCTTATTTCAGGAGTGTATCAAGTATCAATCAGCTGTCGGGGAGATATCTTCATCACATTCCAACGTATTGCGGCGTCCCTCTCGTTAGTGCCTAATGTGTAATGTAGGATATATCCTATACTATTAAACGAGCAATATTTGTATATATATTTGCAATCCCGTTCTCGGAAACGGCCCTAACGATTTTGATGAAATGTGGAGTGTAATAGGTGGTTACGGGGGCGAGAAATCGATCTAGATAGGTCACATGTCCAGGAAAATTAGTTTTCTTCGTATTTTCTCCATTTTCATCCGAGCAGAGCTCGGTCGCCCAGGGACTGTATGTAATACGCGCTTTAACGTGCGATTCATGCGATACAATTTTAAGTCATTTTCAGTGTACCAATATGTTTTATTATGGATAGTAAATTGACAAAGAGTCCACTGAACTTATTCAGACTGGCTTGTCGGTACAATGAACATGGAGCTCTTACCAAAAAAATGCCACGAAAGTCCTGATGAGTGCTATTCTTGTTGAAGTTCGCCCACAATTTTAGGAAGTTACTTATTCATAGTAGTCCTACTCATTCAGAATACTCATTTATATAGTATTGTAATAGTACATTGTGATATATACCTACAAGTGAGCTATGTCAGCTATGTTGATAATTGCATCAGAGGCGGGATTGTTCACGCGAGCCGCAGGTGAGCGTGATAAGAGAGCCGAGGATTGGTATTGATAACTACGACTACGAAATAACAATTCAAACTAAAGTACACTACAAAATAAATAGGTATACCTACTATGAAACCTGCAGGTCGATCACGTAACGCATTGTACGAACGTCGGGTAGGTCTAAATTGTACCGACGCGCGTTCGTAACGTTACGTGATTACCCCTCTGGTTAAGTGGTACCCATTGCTTGTTTTACATCGTTGAGATTATAATTATTAGATGTGTTACTATTTTTAGGATTCCATACCTCAAAAGGAAATAAGTTTCAGTCAAAAATTTCATTTTTGGTACAAGCGTTTATTGCCGACTGTACTTTTCTGTATACCGTCATCAACTACCTACTCATTAAGATGATTGTAACTAAATAGCCCAAACTCGATGGGTTTGTGTCGTTTTATTGCGAAATTCCTAAGGCCACCTTCCAGCTCCAGCATCAGATCAGCTCCATGTCATCATAATATTGCATTGTCATGCGATATACATACGCATGCAAAATTTCAGCTCAATCGGAAACCGGGAAGTGGGTCAAATTACTTGCAAAACTTGCAAGATTTGATTACAGGCAGACAACGGGACAGGTAGATAAAACTTAATAAAAGCTTGTAATAAAAAGGAATAATTTTCGGATCACTTCGATCTCTGTCTGTATGCGTACTATATGACAGACGGTCGTCAAAACCATCAGTACTCGGGAAGGCGTGAAGGCAATTGAAATTAAAATCAAATAGGTACTCAGCTTTGCAGTACCTTGAAACTGTGAATAATCCTGCACGGCTATCACAAGACGGCCGCGACATACTCTCGAGCTCTCTCGCACTATCCGTCTCTCTCTATTAGGCTACTTCAAAAGAGACGGATAGTGCGAGAGAGCTCGAGAGTATGTCGCGGCCGTCTTGTGATAGCCGTGCTGTGAAGACATATTGGCTGGTTATGCCGTATATTTTGTCACTCGCTAGGGAATTATAAGTAATAGATACTTAAGTTTCTGTCAAAAATTAAATTTTTGGTACAAGCTTTTATTGCCGACTGTAGTTTTCTGTATAAGTACCGTCATCAACTACTCATTGAGACGATTCTAACGAGCCCAAACTCAACGGGCCTACGTCGGTTAAGTACTGAATTCCCATGGCCACCTTCTGTCTCCATCATCAGATCAGCTCGATGGTACCATAATATTGAATTGTCACCCAAACTATACCTTTACCCAAAATTACAGGTCAATCGGTTGAAGATATCTGCTTCAAAATTAAGTTGCAAGATTCCACCCGAACAAATTACAAAGATACTTAAATACATTGCAAGTTAATAAAAAGTTTGTAAAAATACCGAAATTACTAATACACGAGTGCCTATAAAGTTGGAGGGTGCCCTCAATTTCCCTAAGATCCCATCATCAGATCCTGACTTGGTGACAATGGGACCACCTCAGGAGTATACTCGTCCGATTAAAAAAAGAATTTTGGAAATCGGTCCACAATTGACAGAGAAATCGGTGAACATAAATAAAAAAGAAAAAGTACATACGAGTACAGTGGAACAACCTGCTCCTTTTTTAAAGACCAGGGGGGTATCCTTTATGACGATAATTCATCATAATTCTGTCTAGACAGTTGGTTAGGTAAGTTATTCAGTAAGGTAACTCGATTCTCACGGACTTACAAGACAAATAATTTACTTTAGTAAAGTAATATACTTTTCAAAACGAAGTTTTAACCGACTTCAAATCAGTAGCCAAATTGCTTCAAGTTTGCCTATACAATTTGAAGATAACTCTCGATTTTTCCAGGATCCCATCATCAGAACTGGATTTTGGTGACAACGGGACCAATCTGGAAGTATCGGTATGCTTCCCAACACAGAAAAAAAAATCAAATCGGTTCATAAATTACCGAGTTATCGCGTAACATACACACACATAAAAAGCGGCCAAGTGCGAGTCGGACTCGCACATGAAGGGTTCCGTTAAATAAATTTCTTTTTACGATTTATGACGTATTAAAAAAAACTACTTACTTAGATCTCGTTCAAACCAATTTTCGTTGGAAGTTTGTATGGTAATGTACGTCATATATTTTTTTTAGTTTTATCATTCTCTTATTTTAGAAGTTACAGGGACACACATTTTACCACTTTGGAAGTGTCTCTCGCGCAAACTATTCAGTTTAGAAAAAAAATATGTTAGAAACCTCAATATAATTTTTGAAGACCTATCTATAGATACCCACCCCACACGTATGGGTTTGATGAAAAAAAAAATGTGTTTCAGTTCTAAGTATAGGGAACCCCAAAAATTGTTGTTTTTTTTTCTATTTTTGTGCGAAAATCTAAATGCAGTTTACAAAATACATCTACTTACCAAGTTTCAACAGAATAGCTCTTATAGTTTCGGAAAAAAGTGGCTGTGACATACGGACGGACAGACAGACAGACATACATGACGAATCTATAAGGGTTCCGTTTTTTGCCATTTGGCTACGGAACCCTAAAAATAAAAACATACAGACGAATTGAGAACCTCCTCCTTTTTTGAAGTCGGTTAAAAACAAAGTTTTAATCGACTTCAATTCAGTACTCCGCCAAGCCACATAAACATTTCCACATTTAAAAATAAGCCAGATTTTATACCGGTGTGAAGTTAGCGACCTTCGATAACCTGACCAAATTAAGAAGTCTTAATTCTCTTTCGGTCAATTTGATTGATTTCTAGACAATAAGACACATTCAAATGTACTTAACCTTTAGGGCAAGAGCTTTCTAAAACAGCTTTCAGATCTCACTTATCGAGATTCCTTCACTGTCTGTGGCTGTCACAAAGTTAGCGGCCCAAAGCCTTTATACACTTTTCGGTAAATTTGACTAACTTCCAGACAATAAGACACTTTGAAATGAAATGTAGGTATATCTTTGGGTCGTAAGCTTTCTGAACCAGCTTGCAGATCTTACTTATTGAGATTCCGTCACTTTCTGCGGCTGTCGTGAAGTTAGCGGCCCAAAGTCTGCATACACTCTTCGGTCAATTTGATTGATTTCCAGACAATAAGTCACTTTGAAATGAACTTTAGAGTAAGAGATTTCTAAAACAGCTTTCAGATCTTAATTAACGAGATTCCTTCACTTTCTGCGGCTGTTGTGAAGTTAGCTGTTGTGAAGAAGATTTCCAGACAATAAGACACTTTGAAATGAACTCTAGGGAAAGCTCTAGGGTAAGAACTTTCTAAAATAGCTTTCAGATCTTACTTAACGAGATTCCTTCACTTTCTGCGGCTGTTGTGAAGTTAGCGGCCCAAAGTCTGCATACACTCTTCGGTCAATTTGATTGATTTCCAGACAATAAGACACTTTGAAATGAACTCTAGGGAAAGCTCTAGGGTTGAGAGACACATTCAAATGTACTTAAGGGATACCTTTAGGGCAAGAGCTTTCTAAAACAGCTTTCAGATCTCACTTATCGAGATTCCATCACTGTCTGTGGCTGTCACAAAGTTAGCGGCCCAAAGCCTTCATACACTTTTCGGTAAATATGACTAACTTCCAGACAATAAGACACTTTGAAATGAAGTGTAGGTATATGTTTGGGACATAAGCTTTCTAAAACAGCTTGTTAATCTTACTTATCGAGATTCCGTCACTTTCTGCGGCGGTCGTGAAATTAGCGGCCCAAAGTCTGCATACACTCTTCGGTCAATTTGATTGATTTTCAGACACTTAGACACTTTAAAATTAACTTCAGGGAAAGCTATAGGGTAAGAGCTTTCTAAAACAGCTTTCAGATCTTACTTAACGAGATTCCTTCACTTTCTGTGGCTGTCACAAAGTTAGCGGCCCAAAGCCTTCATACACTTTTCGGTAAATTTGAATAACTTCCAGACAATAACACACATTGAAATGAAGTGTAGGTATATCTTTTAGGCATGAGCTTTTTAAAACAGCTTGTTAACCTTACTTATCGAGATTCCGTCACTTTCTGCGGCTGTCGTGAAGTTAGAGGCCCAAACCTGCATACACTCTTCGGTCAATTTGATTGATTTTTAGACAATAAGACACTTTAAAATGAACTTTAGGGTAAGCTCTAGGGTAAGAGCTTTCTAAAACAGCTTTAAGATCTTACTTAACGAGATACATTCACTTTCTGTGGCTGTCACAATGTTAGCGACCCAAAGTCTGCATACACTATTCGATAAATTTCCAGACAATAAGACACTTTGAAAAGAACTAAGGGGAAAGCTCTAGTTTAAAAGCTTTCTAAAACAGCTTTCAGATCTTACTTAACGAGATTCCTTTACTTTCTGCGGCTGTTGTGAAGTTAGCGGCCCAAAGTCTGCATACACTTCTCGGCCAGTTTGATAGATTTCCAGACAATAAGACACTTTAAAATAAAAAAAGGAGAAAGCTCTAGAGTAAGAGCTTTCTCAAACAGCTTTCAGATCTTACTTAACGAGATTCCTTCACTTTCTGCTTTGTCTAAAGCACACTGTTCAGTATTACACTGATCGGAATACACCAGTATTTGCATGTTTCTTGGACTTGTCGAAGGCATTTGACCTGGAATCATACAAGGTGTTATGGGATAAACTGAGAAATGATACAAGTTTACCAGTAGAAGTAATAAATATGTTTGATTACTGGTATGAACATCAGGCAAATGTCGTCCGATGGTCGGGGGAGTACTCAGATCCTTATAAAATGAAGTGTGGTGTGAGACAGGGGGGGTTAACATCACCCACGCTATTTATCGCGTATGTAAATGGGTTGATTGGGGAACTTAGCAGCTCTGGCGTGGGATGCTCGGTGGATGGTTGTTTTGTTAATAACATCAGCTATGCCGACGAAATGGTGCTGCTGAGTCCCTCAATAAACGGTCTTAAAAGAATGTTATCCATATGTGAAAGGTTTGCTGTGGCCCACGGTCTCAAATATAATGTTAAAAAGAGTAAAGTTTTCGTATTTAAATCTGGCAATAAAACGTACTCTATTCGTCCCATAAGTCTCAACGGTTCTCCTCTTCAGACTGTGTTTAAATTTATATATTTGGGACATTGGGTCACATACACCCTCAAAGACGATGTCGACATGAAAAGGGAACGCAGAGCACTGTCGGTATGGAGTAATATGCTATCACGCAGGTTTGCACGCTGTTCGCGCGAGGTGAAGATAGTGTTATCTTCACCTCGCGCGAACAGCGTGCAAACCTTACTGCCAAAATCTATACACGTGCAACCTGTGGAGCAACTACACCAAAAAGACCCTCAGTGCTCTGCGCGTCCAATACTTTTGTTGGGACTGCCCTGGCGCTGCAGCGCGTCAGGGATGTTCGCCGCGTGGAGCACCGAAGGTTTCCAAGCCGTGCTGCGCAAGCGGGTCGCATCCCTGGCCGAGCGCGTACGGGGCAGCGCCAACGCTCTCCTGAGGGTGATCGCTGGGAGGATGGACAGCCCTATTCTAGCTCACTGGATGTCCATGCATGTGCATGCCAACTATAATTATACTTTCCACTAACATTAGTAATGATAAGTAAAGTAGTATTAGTTTTTTACTAACATAATATGGATGTGTGTCCGAAATACATGCTTTTATTTCATTTCATTTCATTTCTGCGGCTGTTGTGAAGTTAGCGGCCCAAAGTCTGCATACACTTTCCAGTCAATTTGATTGATTTCCAGACAATAAGACACTTTGAAATGAACTTAGGGGAAAGCTCTAGAGTAAGAGCTTTCTAAATCAGCTTTTACATCTTACTTAACGAGATTCCTTCACTTTCTGCGGCTGTCGTGAAGTTAGCGGCCCAAAGTCTGCATACACTTTCCACTCAATTTGATTGCTTTCCAGACAATAAGACACTTTGAAATGAACTTAGGGGAAAGCTATAGAGTTAGAGCTTTCTAAAATAGCTTCAATAGATTCCTGAATTGGTGACGACGTTGGCAAGAAAACAACATCACAGTCGTCTATCCTAATGATAGGTTTATTCAATTCTTTAATTATTACTTTACTGTCACTTTGAGCAAAATATGATCTATCATGTGCCGTAGTGAGTGTGTACTGTGCTCGGGTTTTACGGCCATTAGGAGATATTTCCTCATATGGTTCAACAAGACGCGAAGTCAAAGGCGAAATTTTGTCCACTAAAATCACCCACGGGATCATGCTGGATATGGCGTACAATAGGATGATTGTACGCCATATCCAGCACGATCCCCTGTGTGATTTTAGTGGACAAAATTATATCCAGTAGGATACCCCAGAAAGAGTAATATTACATTCTGAGGTATCCTACTGGATATAATTCGGTCAACTAAAATCACCCAGGCAGGGGATCGTACTAGATATAGCGTACAAAAGGATCACCTGGGTGATCATACTGGATAAGTTCATCCACTAGAATCACTTGCCAAGTAATATTACTTTCTGGGGGATACTTATCTAATTCTGTACACAAAAGCTGTTTTAGAAAGCCATTGCCTTAAAAGTATCCCTTACAGTACATTTTAAAGTGACTTATTGTCTAGAAACCAATCAAATTGACTGAAAAGTGTATGCAGTCTTCAGGCTGCTAACTTTACAACAGCCGCAGAAAGTGAAGGAATCTCGTTAAGTAAGATCAGAAAGCTGTTTGAGAAAGTTCTTTCCCTAGAGCTTTCCCTTAAGTTAATTTTAAGTGTCTTATTGTATAGAAATCAATCAAATTTACCGAAAAGTGTATGCAGACTTTGGGCCGCTAACTTCACGACAGCCGCAGAAAGTGAAGGAATCTCGTTAAGTAAGATCTTAATGCTGATTTATAAAGCTCTTACCCTAGAGCTTATTACCCTAAAGTTCATTTCAAAGTGTCCTATTGTCTGGAAATCAATCAAATTGACCGAAGAGTGTATGCAGACTTTGCGCCGCTAACTTCACAAAGCCGCAGAAAGTGAAGGAATCTCGTTAAATAAGATCTGAAAGCTGTTTTAGAAAGCTCTTACCCTAGAGTTTTCACTAGAGTTCATTTCATAGTGTCTTATTGTCTGGAAATCAATCCGATTGACCTAATAGTGTACATATGCAGACTTTAGGCCGCTAACTTCACAACAGCCGCAGAAAGTGAAGGAATCTCGTTAAGTGAGATCTGAAAGCTGTTTTAGAAAGCTTTTACACTAGAATTTCCCCTTAGTTCATTTCAAAGTGTCTTATTGTCAGGAAATTTACCGAAAAGTATGCAGACTTTGGGCTGCTAACTTTGTGATAGCCACAAAAAGTGAAGGAATCTCGTTAAGTAAGATCTGAAAGCTGTTTTAGAAAGCTCTTACCCTATAGCTTTCCCTGAAGTTAATTTTAAAGTGTCTAAGTGTCTGAAAATCAATCAAATTGACCGAAGAGTGTATGCAGACTTTGGGCCGCTAATTTCACGACCGCCGCAGAAAGTGACGGAATCTCGATAAGTAAGATTAACAAGCTGTTTTAGAAAGCTTATGTCCCAAACATATACCTACACTTCATTTCAAAGTTTCACTTATTGTCTGGAAGTTAGTCATATTTACCGAAAAGTGTATGAAGGCTTTGGGCCGCTAACTTTGTGACAGCCACAGACAGTGATGGAATCTCGATAAGTGAGATCTGAAAGCTGTTTTAGAAAGCTCTTGCCCTAAAGGTATCCCTTAAGTACATTTGAATGTGTCTTATTGTCTGGATATCAATCAAATTGACCGAAAGAGAATTTAGACTTCTTAATTTGGTCAGGTTATCGAAGGCCGCTAACTTTAGGCCGCTAACTTCACACCGGTAGATTTTATGCGGATATCACTTGAAAATTACAATCGTGTAGCGTTCTGGGGACCTGACCACAGTCAATCGGCATCTTGATGGCATGACCAATAACTTGTGCTTATCACATGGCGCTTAGTAAGCTTCTATTCATGGCGGGAAAGATAGCTCATGCTGTAGAAACACGTCATGACATTACCGAATGACTAACATGAAACTTTTTATATCCGACATAAAGCATTCCGAATGTCCCTTTCACACCTACTACCTACCTACCTATTATGTACCTACTACGCTATATATACGTATTTGATAGGTTGATTGATTAGGATTTTGTCACTTCTACATTTTTTAATCTCCACTTATAATAAATCTCTAAATTAAAAAAAGAATCAGCCAGTTTGAAACTAAGCTTTCTGTAGTATTGCGATTGATTTGCTTTCGATTGCGTAGAGCATACGACACTCGTACACAAGCTCAAACACTACGGTATGTCAACCGATGCCCGAAACCTTCTTGAGTCTTATTTAAGTCAAAGGATCCAGACCGTCGTTGTCAATCAAACTAAATCAAATAGTTCAACCGTCAAACTTGGAGTACCACAGGGATCAATTCTAGGACCTTTTCTCTTTCTCATATATATAAATGATCTGCCTGATTTAGTGAAGAACAAATGTGAGATAGTGCTATTTGCTGATGATACTTCGCTAATTTTTAAGGTTGATAGGAAGCTAGATGACTATTGCCATGTCAATGAAACTATACAGGAAGTACTTGAATGGTTCACAGCAAATAATCTACTACTGAATGCGAATAAAACTAAATGTGTAAAGTTCTCGCTACCTAATGTAAGACAAGTTGACACAATTATAGAATTAAATGGAGATAAACTTGAACTGGTGGACCACACGCTATTTTTAGGCCTCACGTTGGACCACCAGTTACAATGGACGCCTCACATATCTGTTTTAGCGAAGAAGCTCAGCTCTGCCGCATATGCATTAAGACGAATAAGACAATACACAGACGTGGAAACAGCCCGTCTGGTGTACTTTAGATACTTTCACAGCATTATGTCTTACGGCATAATAATCTGGGGGAAAGCTGCTGACATAGATACTATCTTCGTCCTGCAAAAGAGAGCAATTCGATCTATCTACAACCTAGGCTCTCGAGATTCCTTGAGAGAACGATTCAAAGATATAGGTATCCTTACAGTAGCATCACAATACATACTAGACGTGATAATGTACACACATAAAAATATCAAAAATGTTATTAAGCATTCTGAAGTCCATAATTATAATACAAGAAATAAACACAAACTAGTCATGCCCAAATTTCGACTGCAGAAAGTAAAAAAATCGTTCATGGGAAACTGTATAAGCTTTTATAATAAAGTACCCTTAGACGCGTGGGAGCTGTCTTATGGTTCATTCAAGCGATACATTAAGAATGCTCTTCTGAAAAAAGGATTTTATAAGATCAACGACTACTTGGAAGATAATGAAACATGGCCAACCGTTCAGTCTCGATAGTCTTCGCTTACAGGCTATTGGTTTAATTTTATTTATAATCTGACATTAGAGACTCTATACATCTCTGTATACTTAATTATTTTTCTTTTTAATTTTAATTCTGACATTAGAGACTATTCATCTCTGTACTTTATTATTTTAGTTTCTAATTTTATTTTATTTCTGACTTTAGAGACTCTTTACATCTCTGTAACAATTATATTTATATTTGTATTAATCGAAGATTGGGGACTATACATCTCCCGGTGCACACGTGCCCAGGTTTGTAAGGCTGTTGCTCATAAAATAAATGTTATATTGTATTCATGCTTATTGTTGTGTTGACTTGTGAAAGAGCCCATGTGGCCAACTTACAGAATAAACATTTGAATTTGAATTTGAATACGAATGTTCTCAGCATCCCATGGACGGAAAAATATGAAACATTTTATATAGGTACATTATTATTCCAGCTGCAACTAAGGATAGTTTTTATCCGACTGCGACAATTAATTTATTTTCCGTAATATACGACTTCATTTAATTTTTCATTTATTATTCTTAAAGTATATCGCCGCCACATCTGTCAGTTAAAAGAAACGTCAAAATCACAGACTAATAAGAAATACTACGGATAAAATGGCGGAATTTCTTTGCCTTTCTTTCGCCTATTAATAATTTTAATCCCGTCTACGATATACATTGACGAGACACATAGGTACCAAAAGCAAATATAAAATTAATCGATTTTGATATGCGAACTTATATGCGCAAATGTCGAATTAAGGCGTAATTTCTACAGATGTAACAACAAATTCGAACAATATAAACTTGGTTTTTTTGAATTGCACGCGCGCGCGCTCTTTGCGTAGTCAGCCAAACCAAGAAAACCGAAACTCGAAGTTCGTATATCTGCATTCCTGTCATTTGTTAGTGCGATAGAGATAGAGAGAGATACCCGAATATTTTCGAATTCCGAAGTTCGTGGTTTAAAAGAAAATACGGATGTCGGATAGATCTAAATTAATATTTTATGTGTGAATATGGTTACAATTATTTGGAAATACTATTGTTGTTATTGTTTTAGTATATTTGACTAGCTTTAAGTTTAATATTGTACGTCCGAAATGGGCAAGCTGTTGGACTTTATTTTACCCAAAACAACTAAATGTACACAGTTCTGACAATAAAGAAATCTTATTTTATCTTATCTTATCGAAAATAGGGATGTAGACACTAAACAAAATAATCATAACGTTGTATTATCTCGAAAAAAACAACGCAAGAGGCTATACTCGTATAGGTAATCACTAAGTTATAAGACTTATAAGTGTATATAGTTTTAAGAGGGGGTTTGATGCGTCTCTTTTCCGCAAAACGCACCTTTATAATGAAACGATTGTTTTTTACTATGACGCTCGAGGATCGTGACGTCACGGTCCCTGATCGTTTTCTCACTCTAACAAGCGACATTGAAACGGTTGTAGCTTCGTAATTTTTTGAGATATTTGAATGAGTTTTTCGTTTCTTCTTTCTTTTGAAGTGAGTCTACAGCTACACCTCTATTTGGAAGACAAGCGGAAAGAACCCATACTATCCATACTAATAATCCATACTTCCATATTAATATTATAAATGCGAAAGTGTGTCTGTCTGTCTGTTACCTCTTCACGCCTAAACCGCTGAACCGATTTAGATGAAATTTGGTATACAGATAGTTTGAGCCCCGGGGAAGGATAAAGGGTAGTTTTTATATCTGAGGGGCTGAAATTGGGGGTGGAAATTTGTATGGAGCTACTTAAACCGCTGCACCGATTTAGATGAAATTTGGTATATAAATAGTTTGAGTCCCGGGGAAGGACATATAATAGGTTTTATCCCGGAAATCATCCCCTAAGGGGGTGAAAAGGGGGGGGGGGGGGGGGTGAAATTTGGATGTAATCTATTTTGATGAAATTTGGTGTAGATATAGGTTAAGTCCTGGGAAAGGACATGGAATAGTTTTTACCCCAGAAATCATCCCCTAAGGGGATGAAATTAGGGGTAAAAATTCGGATGGAACCTATTTTAATACAATTTGGTATAGAGATAGCTTGAGTCCTGGGAAAGGACATAGGATAGTTTTAATTCCGGAAATCACTCCCTAAGGGGGTGAAATGGGGGGTGAAAATTTGGATGAATCCCGTTTAGATGAAATTTGGTATAAAGGTCGTTTGAGTCCCGAAGAATGACATTAGATAGTTTTTATCCCGAAAATCATTCCCTAAGGATATGAAATAGGGGGTGAAAGTTTGGATAAAATCCATGTACCTAGATGAAATTTGGTATAGAGATAATTTGAGACCCTTCGAAGGATATAGAATAGTTTTTGCCTCGGAAATCATCCCTTAAGATGGTAAGTAGAAGTTTGTTTGCATTATATTTTCTAAGTATAAGTTCTACGCGGACAAAGTCGCGGGCAACAGCTAGTCTTTGGAATAATGGCCGACGATATGGCGCGCATCTTATAAATTACAACATGAATATTATGAAAAACATCCGTGAATGTACTGATTAAAAGCAGGGATTGTAACCGGTTACAAATTTACCGGTTACAGAACCGGTTAATTGATTAGGTTCCGTTCGAACTATTTGATTTGGGAGCCTTATTTCGGAGCGCTCTCTAACCGTTCACTCCGTGCTGCGAAACGGGATCAATGACCGCCGCTTCGTTGCGGGGCGCTGCGTAGGTACCTAGCTACAGTGTAGCTACCTACTCTGTTTATTCGATGAATTCGTTCGTGTTCCGCCGATGCTGACGCCCTAGTTTTCTGCTCGCCGCTCCTACTTTCGACGATAAAAATATTGAAATAAAATTTTCACACCTCTCATTCAGAAAAGTAAGTTTTGGTCCCCGAAGCAAAATGCTACTTTTCTGTTCAAGCTACTTTTTTAATTTATTCACTGGCTTGTAGCATTTACTCGTACGCGATGTGCCAATAGAATCTTAATAAAATAATCGACTTATTAAGTAATTTTTGTTTGTTTTTTTTGTTTGTTTTTTTTTGTTCTTTTTGTTTGTTTTTTCTTGTTTTGTTTTGTTCTTTTTTTAGTTTTGTTTGTTTTTTTTTGTTTCGATTGTTTTTTTGTTTAGTTTTTCTTGTTTTTTTGTTATTTTTTGTATTTTTGTTGTTTTTTTTGTTTCGTTTGTTAACTGTTTTTAGGATTTTTGTTTTTTGGTGTTTTTTTTTTTTTTTTTTATTTTTGTTCGTTTTTTTTTGTTTTTTTTTTAGTTATGGTTCATTTTTAGTTTTTTTTGTTTGTTTTTTTATTTCGTTTGTTTGTTCGTTTTTTAGTTTGTTTTTTTGTAAATTTTTTTTGCATTTTTTGTATTTTTTTTGTATTTTTGTTGTTTTTTTTGTTTCGTTTATTGTTTTTGTTCGCTTTTTTTAGGAAGTTTTTTTTTTTTTTTTTCGTTTTTTTTGGTTTTTTTAGTTTGTTATGGTTCATTTTAAGTTTTTTTGTTTCGATGGATTTTTTGTTAGTTTTTTTTTGTATTTTTTCGTTTTTGTTGTATTGTTCTGTTTTTGCTTTGTTTTTGTTTTCTTTTTGTTTTTTATTTCGTTTTTTTTTGTTTTTTGATGTTTTTTTGTTTTTTTTTGTTTTGTTCGTTATTTAGTTTAGTTTGTTTTTTGTTAGTTTTTTTTGTATTTACTGTTGTTTTTTTTTGTTTTTTGGTGTTTTTATTGTTTTATTTTTGTTCTATTTTTTTGGTTATTTTTTTTTCTTGTTCGTTTTTTTGTTTTTTTTTTCGTTCCTTGTTTCGTTATTATTTTCGTGTTTGTTGTTTTTTTGTTCTTTTTTGTTTTGCTTTTCTTTTGTTTTTGTTTTGTTTGTTAGCTTTTTGCTGTTTTTGTTTTTTTTGTTTTGTTTTTGTTTTGCTTTTCTTTTGTTTTTGTTTTGTTTGTTATTTTTTTGCTTTTTTGTTTTGTTTTTGTTTTTTTTTGCAAAGTATTTCCTCATAGTCGGTGTGAAAAGTTACATGTGTCACTCAGGAGCAAAATTATTTTCGTCTTGGGCGTTAACACTTGAATCCCTCAACACGCTCAGGATTCAATACACCGCCCTCGCAGTAAATATACTATTTTGCTCCCTTGTGACACAAATTACTATTGTACAGTGTACAGCGTAAACACGTACTCAAAATGGGCAGAACAAAGAGGAACTAAATTTTATGATTATGATAGAAATTAGCACACATCAAAATGCCTAGTTGAAGGTTGTTGAACCAAAATAAAGGTAGGCAGGTAACTAACTTATACTTTTTTACAAAGTGACTTCAAAGGTTTAGGTAGGTGCCTATAGACAAAAACAAACGAAATGCCCCTTTTGTATGTTGTATGTAATGTATGTATCTAAGTATAACCTAGTTGAGACTGTTCGCAACCATCGCATTTGAATATTTTTCCATACATTACCTACATGTAATGTGCGTTATGTAGGTATATGATTTTGATTAGTAATAGAGTAAGTGACTATATTATAGTTATTTGTACACAAGTGAGCTAAATAGTATATTTACGGCGAGGGCGGTGTATTGAATCCTGAGCGTAGTGAGGGATTCAAGTGTTAACGCCCAAGACGAAAATAATTTTGCTCCTGAGTAACACGTAACTTTTTACAACAACTATGAGGAAACATTTGCAAAAAATACAAAAAAAAAACAACAAAAAATAACAAAAAAATGAACAAAATAAAAGAAAAAATAACAAAAACAAAAAAACTAAAAAAAACAAACCAAAAGGAACAAAACCAAAAAAAAAGAAACAAAAAAAACAGAAAAATAAAAAACAACAAAAAATCAAAAAAAAAACAAAAAACGAAACAAAAAAAAAAAACAAAAAAAAAAAAATACAACGCATACAAAAAAAACAGAAAAACAAAAACGAACAAAATACAAAAAAGTAAAAAAAACAGCAAAAAAACCAAAACAAAAACAACAAAAAACAACAAAAACAAAAAATAAAAAAAAAACGAAACTAAAAAGCGAAACAAAAAACAAACGAAACTAAAATACAAAAAACGAAAAAAAAAAAAAAAAATACAAAAAAAAAGGCAAAAAATTTAAACAAAATCAAGCAACAAGAAAAAACAAAAACAAAAAAAAAACGAACAAAACTAAAAGAATAACAAAAAAACAACAAAAACAAAAAAAAAAAAACAAATAAAAACAAAAACAAGAAAAAAACAAAAAAAAAGAACCAAAAAAGAACAAAACAAAAAGAATATCCTTTATATATATATATACGTACATTGCACGTAGAATCGATGGCCGTTGGGCGGAAAGGTTCTCGAGTGGCGACCACGTACCGGAAGGCGCGGCGTGGGTAGGGAGTCCGCTGGATGCGGGTGGCGCAGGACCGGTCATTTTGGCACTCTTTGGGGGAGGCCTATGTCCAGCAGTGTACGTCTTTCGGCTGATATGATGATGATGATATATATATACGTTTGTCGATTACGATGAAATTACAATCGATTATTTTATCAAGATTCTATTGGCACATTGCGTAAATGCTACAAGCCAATGAATAAATTAAAAAAGTAGCTTGAACAGAAAAGTAGCATTTTGCTCCCTCTCGTCGGGGACCAAAACTTACTTTTCTGAATGAGAGGTGTGAAAAAATATATAACTCATTATATTTTTTTGGTCCCTACTTACGTCACAGGTAGCTAATGGCTCACTAATTCTTTGGATAAGTACCTACCTACCTACTACCTATGCATGTTAGGTTTGCGATAGGGCATTTTACCATTTTGTCGAACAAATTGGTGTAAAGCCCCTGCTAGACGGTCGCCAACACGCCCCTCCGACCGGGTGACCTTGGTCCGCACCGACCGTGTAGACAGTTGTTTGGAGCTAAATTTCTTAAGCCCCTGATAGACGGTCGCCAACACGCCCCTACGACCGGGCGACCTTGGTCCGCACCGACCGTGTAGACAGTTGTTTGGAGCTAAATTTCTTAAGCCCCTGATAGATAGTCGCCAACATGCCCCTCCGACCTTGGTCCGCACCGACCGTGTAGACAGTTGTTTGGAGCTAAATTTCTTAAGCCCCTGATAGACGGTCGCCAACACGCCCCTTCGACCGGGCGACCTTGGTCCGCACCGACCGTGTAGACAGTTGTTTGGAGCTAAATTTCTTAAGCCCCTGATAGACGGTCACCAACACGCCCCTCCGACCGGGCGACCTTGTTCCGCACCAACCGTGTAGACAGTTGTTTGGAGCTAAATTTCATACTACAGCGGTCGGTGCCGACCAAGGTCGCTCGGTCGGAGTGGCGTGTTGGCGACCGTCTAGCAGGGGCTTAAGTACTTATACAATGTTTCGCGAATCATACTTGATGTTTTATGTAAGTCCTTACCTACCAGTGGCGGCGCGTGAAAATTTCCGATGGGCAACCCGGAACAAAATAAGTTATGAATGAGTTAAGAGTTTTTAACTATAGGCTTGCCTAAAAATAAATTTTAGGAAGGCCGGTGGGAATCGGCTTGGACGGGCGCTCCGCCACTATTACTTACTACAGTACAATGTCAATATATGAACAGTATAAATACTTAGGTAAATTTGGGTACTTACTTAGTAAAATCGAATCTAATACTAATAATTTAAATGCCTGCACCAAATGTTTATATTAGCCCAATGGTTGAATGGTAGAGAATGCCTTATGGCATTAAGTCCGCCATTTACTTTTTTATATTGGGCAATAAAATATAAATAAATAGTAATAATACTCAAGCGTCTATATATATAGCCAACTAATCCTGTATAAGCTTGCGACTCTAGCGAGCCAGCGAGCGGTCGTTCACCCGTACACGGAGAGAGCGCTCTCTAACCGGTAAATGGTACTTCGTTCCCTGTTTGCGCTCCGACATACGCTCCGGGGAGAGCGGTGTTCTTGCGAGCGTAACCTTTATTATGGGTTAGGCTCTCAAAATCTGGCTCTAACCGCTACGGCAAAATTAACCGGGTTACAATCCCTGATTAAAAGTGATTCCCGTATTTTTACTATTGTTGTGGTGTTGTTGGCAGGGATTGTAACCGGTTATTTTTTGTATGGGAACTGTAACCGGTTTTTTTCGTTCTTTGTTAATTATTTCATTTTCTAATTGGGCTATCTAATAATACGCACTCGTTACCTCAAAACACAACTGAGTCCTACATATGAAGTATAAAATAGTTTGAGATACGTGGTTATTTCGAGGTTTTTGCAAAAAACCGGTTACAATCCCTGGTTGTTGGTGCAATAGGCATTTTTAAAAGTTTTATACAACTCTCGAAACGACCGCCATCAGTGCTCGCAACAGACTAAACCAACATACGCTCATGCTCATGAGCGTATGTTGACATGCGCAAACTTATGCTAGGTGATGTCTACTCTAGAAATATAACTCAATGCTTTAAACAAAAATAATCTAAAGCGAGGGATACACTTAGCGGATACCATCTCCGAGCGCTATTATTATTATTAAGTATTATACGGAACGGTGGCCAACAAGCATACGGCTTGCGTGGTGGTAAACAGACACACCGCAGCCTATGTAACAAAAAGCATCCTTAAAAAAACAATTTACAACAGCAGGCCAGTTACATGGTGCAACAACTCGTATGCAATTTTCATTACATTGCTGGCCTGCGGGCTAGAGACATACGATGAATTGCGGCGTCGCACTGTAGTACTTTGCGGTGGCGGCGCCGCACCACAGAATGTGGCCTGACCCATGTAAATATGTTGTACCTATGTGTTTTGTTATAATATTATACAGGGTGGAAATAGATTTTGGGTCAGTGAGGGCAGCTACCGGATCCCGTGTTGCTAATAGGCGAAAATGGTCTTAGGAGACCTTCCTTCGATTTCAAGTTAATGAATATTGGCGTGTACAGATTTTGGAAAAAACATCCGGTCATTTTTGATAAACTTTTGATGATGAAAACAATCGATCCCATTCCTGTCCAGGATCAAAAGCTTGTATGGGACCAAAACGAGATTTCCGGCTTGAAAAGCCATAAATCGAGAAAAACTTTCCCCATACAATTTGTATAAAAATGAAAAAAGTTTTTTTTACATGTATTTTTAATGTCAATCGATTCCATTTCTATCCAGTATAAATAGTTTTTTTGGGGTCAACTTTCAATAATGTACAAAAAAGCCAGAAATTAAATTTATACATTTACTATGGAGAAAAAGTTCTTTAATGGCAATTATTGTTCGTTGTGTTTATTGAGTTGCCGGTATAAAGTCGCATCGGCTGAAGACTACAGAGTAATTTCACTCCTTTTCTTCATGAGCTTCTGAGTGGAGCTAGATAGCTTTTTAGTTCTATTGGCCCGCTGCGCTGGGGCTTGAAGAACTTAGACCCAGTGGCACGGACATCGGACAGCTTCCACAAAACTGTCGTTAAATTCGTCCACATCGCCAATTCGCCACCTAGGCAATCGAAACGGTTTTGGAGTTCCAGCTGAAAGCTCTCGGGGTTTTGGATTTGGGTGGATGCTGGACGGAGCTTAGACTTCATCAGCCGAGAGCGCTCTCGCTTGACGCATATATTCAATATGCCTCTTACCAGGCGGTGATCACTCCCGGTTTTAAACGTATTGATCACAGATACATCATTGAATATATGCTTCCTCGTCGACATGATGAAGTCAATTTCGTTTCTAGTTACACCATCGGGACTCATCCAGGTCCACTTTCTGTGCTCACGTTTCTTGAAGAAGGAATTCATCATGTAGAGTCCCTCCTTCTCCAAGAAACCAGCCAGTAGTGGGCCCGGTGGTTCCAACTTCCAACTTCAAATTGCCCCACTATCAGATCTTCACCATGTCTCTTGCCCAGTTTAGCGTTGAAGTCCGCCATTACAACGGTGAAGTAGGTTTTGGAACTATGCATGGCCTTAGATATATCTTCATACATAGCCTCCACCTCGCCATTGGAATGTGTCGAGGTCGGTGCGTAAACCTGTATGACCTTCAACGAGTACCTTTCGGATACTCTGAGTATAAGGTACGCCACCCTAGTCGACACACTCTCGATCTTCAACACATTGTGCACGAGTGACTTGTGGACGATGAACCCGACACCTCCCTGGGACCGTTGGTCACCCTCCCGGAAATAGAGCAAGTTGCCGGATTTAAGGGTTATCGCGTCCTCCCCCTCTCTTCGGACTTTAGATAACCCAATGACATCCCAACGCAACTTGCTCAATCCTTCCTCCAGTTCCGCTATCTTTTCGTCGGTCCGCAGTGTGCGCGTGTTATACGTTGCCAGGGCCAGGGGTCGTTGGTGGTCTTCGCCGGAGATTCTTAGCACCCCTGACCACGCTAGGACCCTGGTCGCTACCAAAACCAGGGTACCGGGGGTCGCCAGAACCTCGGGGCCGGTCGTGGTTTTGTTGTGTTCTGCATTGAGGGGTATATGCCATAATCGCCACGCTTGGCATGCGGGTTGGCGATCGCAGTATTTCCACCGAACTCCAGGGATGCTGCTGCCCATCCCCCGGTGGTCTTGGCCGTAGTTTAAGGACATACCCATACTTCCTTACAACTGCTTCTTACAACCAAAACAAAAATATCCAAAGAGGCATAACTAGGTATGGCATAAACTCAAACAAAGCAATAATATTTTGATATGCGCGTCGCCCTTGTCAAAACAAAGTGCTACATAATTGCGATGGAAACTTCCAGCGCCCAAGTCAGTCAAATCCTTCCCCCATGTAACGTCAATAAAATCCTACCCAAAACATTAGCATGCAAAGATTGATGCCAAGTTTCAAGAGTAACGATAGCCATACAAATACACTGCATTGAATATATTACAAGGTAACATGCCATATAAATAAAACCAATAAATTCTCATTTATTCATTTACAGTTTACTTTGACGATGTAGTATTTTCGTTTTCAGAAATGTTAGTAGCAATTTATAACAAGCACAGCTCGCCCGGAGCTGTAAGCTAAGGATAAGGTTTCCACTCGCCTATTCCCAACCGTGCAACCCTGACCAAGAATAAGCCTATTTACAAAATAAATATTAATAATAGTGCATGTTGTTAGAGGAAAATACTTCACGTTCGGATACCGGCTCCATATTTTAGTATGTTGTTTGGCATGTCCCCTGGATTCCAAAACTGCCGGGAGACAATCTCTCAGGAGTCAAATTCCCCTGTAATGACGTCATCAAAACGCCGCAACCGTGCTTGGAAAAGTGTAAATTACAGCCAAACCATACAACTTACATACACATGCGGGGTACCAAATGAAAGCTGAATACATTTTCAATAGTTTATTCATACATTATATTTCAATATATACTCTAGTTTAAGTACTATTAGCAAAAGTATAAAAAAATCAAGTAAAAATCTAAGGACTTTCAGACTTTGTGGCAAAACTAGAAAAGATACACGAATGTAATGTACAACACAAATGATATCTAGTATTTCAGCTTTACATTTAAGTTTTTTATTTTAAGACATGAGCAAAATTGAGATTTGCTCAAAAAACCAACAACGCAAAGCTAAAAATAATATATTGAAATATAATGTACTAGGTAACGAACTATTGACAATTTATTCAGCTTTCATTTGGTACCCCACATGTGGTTGTACGTTGCATGGTTTGGGTGTATTTTAAACTTTTCCAAACGCGGTCGTAACGTGTTTGATGACGTCATTACAGGGGAGACATACTCCTTAGAGATTGTCTCCCGGCAGTTTTGGAATCCAGGGGACATGCCTAACAACATATTAAAATATGGAGCCGGTATCCGAAAGTGAAGTATTTGTTCGACGGAATCCCCTAAACACGCACTATTTAACAAGCACAGCTCGCCCAGAGCTGTAAGCTAAGGGTAAGGTTTCCACTCGCCTATTCCCAACCCTAACCAAGAATAAGCCTATTTACAAAATAAATATTAATAACAATTTATAACAAGCACAGCTCGCCCGGAGCTGTAAGCTAAGGCTGGGTTCACACGGCATCGTCCTGCACGTTTTCTGCACGTATTCGGTTGTATTCGGTTTGCTTGACAAGTCCGGTGAGTCCGATCCCAACTAACCACAGTGCGTTGCGCGTCTCGACCGCGCAATGAACAGATAAAACGCTGGTCGCAGGTCGCTTAAGACCAAAGTCGTGGCCAAGGCGTAAGGGTTGTCACTTTTAGCTAAATTTCAATTCAGTGCCTTTAAATTGACCGGGGCCGGGAAGTTGTATTTTTTACTTGTGTCTGGGTTCAGGGTTTTTGAGATCGGTTTTACCTAAACGATGATGTGACAGGCGATACATATGTGGTTGCGGGGCCAGCAGACGAGCGGCGCGGAGCGGTGATGAGCACGAATACCTTCGGTAGTTTACTGAATAGTATTGTCAATCATTAGTTTAAAGCCCGGCCCTTGCCAAAGATAACACATCTCTGTATAACTAAATCAGTGATTCAATTAAGTTCAACAATGGTTTTCCTACCGAATACAGAAATGTATTCTGAACAGAGACAACTCTGGAATCAATTAATTATTTAGACACCCAAACACACAGCAATTAGTTCTCCTGTGATTATCATTATCACACATTTTTCATTCATTTACCGGTGCCGAAAAGCAGTGACGCGTGAACCTTGTGCGTTGTTAGCCCCGACTGGCGCACTGAGAAACGGGTCGAGATTTTGTTTGAGTGTGCGTGCGGCGACGCATCGATACTATGGCGAACACATACAAGCCACGCGCGGTGGGTTTGTGTTTGTATGAAGATAACATACCTTGCAGTCTTTCTACTATGGTATTATTGAACGAGCGAGCGAAGCGATCGAAGGTCTCCGTTTCAGCTTGGGCAAAATAGTAGTTTATGTGACTGTACATAATGAAGGGCATTAAACACGATAATAATAACATCACACGAGTGTCTTAATGCCTAATTATGTACAGTTACATACATTTCTTTATCTATCCACATGTCATAAGCCTCTACGATGCATTCAGGAGCCGCATAATATGACCAGCATTGTGGCGTTGTTTTCTGGCAGCTGTCATAGTTTTTTCTTAATTCAGAGACAACCTAGAGTCGGATTTAACTGTCATATCGTTCGATATCTTACTTACGTGCGACATTTGTCAAATTTGTATGCCAATTGACAATTCATTTCGAACTAAACGTCATCTCGACTGATATTAGAATAGAGGTCAAATCAAATTTTGTTTGATTTCAGAGATGTTCGAAATTTGAATGAAATAATATTATCGAAATCGATGTTATTATTTAGCAATAAGTAATAACATTTTCACATATAAGAAATTTGTTCTAACAAAACAGTCTATTTTTATGGTGGCCATAATGTGCGGTTCTTGAACGCATCATGGAGGGTTTATGATATTTTGATAGATAAACTATTTAATATGTGCGGCTGTTCTCCTCTACAGATCGCATTCCTCAATTGATTCTCGTGACATTTTGTGAGCAGGTACGATAACTATATAAGTAGATTTATTTTGTCAATTTAGTTTTTGGAACATCTTACAATTTTTTCAAGTACAGTACAGAAAGTGCTGCGAATTTTACAGCTCACAGTGCCACTAGTGTTAGTACCATTAACCTTCATCATGGCTGGACTTGGCGGACGCACTTCCGTGCATATAAATGACGTTACTGAAACAAAACGTATACAGGTCGTTAATCAGGTGAATTACGAGTGCTTCGCTATAAAACGGATGAATACGACTGACCCTCGAATGACAAGCGAGAGAGCTGGGCTGCGTAATATTTGAATCCCACCAAAAACATAAATGTAAAAAAGGAGAGCCAAGTTCAATACAAAAATTATGCTTGATTGTGGGCTTCGCTGCAAAATTAATGAAGATCTAAATGAGTTCCAAGTTCTATGCAAAATCCAAATATGTATTTAAGTATAGGAACAAAATAACATCATGAACAAGTATTAAACTCTGTCTTTGCTTTATTGGATACCTATAACAATTGCTGTTATTTAAAAATGTAAGATCTTAAAGTAGGTTAGATATGACTTGGCCAGCTTTCATTACATCAGTCATTTTATAAACTTATTCAAATATATATAAGGTCAATGTGGGCAAGTACTTTATTTAAAGTTATATTTGATCGGATTATACAATGTTATTATTTATTCCAGGATAAACGGCCTAGACTTATAGGATGATACATATTATTATATTTTACAATGTCGCTTTAACAAATTGACAAAATAACTAAAACTTATGCAAAACATTAGGTTTTTTTTAACTCGGCGAGTAGACGGTCTTCCCGTGATGTATAAGGTAAAGCCGTCTAGTACTCCTTGCCGCGCTATTTGAAGGTCAATAGGCATGTTGATTACATTGTTGGTATCGTAATTTTATGCCATTTCAATTTATGTTTTGAGTTCAGGGAAATAGAGTTGCAATTTAAATTTATACATATTTTTCTGTTTTATAGGCAAGATCGGCATATCCGAGGACGAAGAGGTTGTAAACCTTTTCTTAAAGGCAATAAAACAAAATAATAAACGCAAATCCATACTTCCATACTGATATTATAAATGCGAAAGTGTGCCTGTCTGTCTGTCTGTTACCTCTTCACGCCAAAACCGCTGAACCGATTTAGATGAAATTTAGGAAAATGCATAGTTTTTATCCCGAAAATTATCGCCTGAGGGGATAAAATGGGGGTAAAGATTTGGATGGAACCCATTTAGATGCAATCTGGTACATAGATAGTTTGAAACCCGGGGAAGGACATAGAATAGTTTGTATCCCAGAATCCTTAAAGGGGGGGAATTGGGGGTGAACATTTGTATGGAGCTACTACAACCGCTCTGCACCGATTTAGATGAAATTTGGTATAGAGACAGTTTGAGTCCCGGGGATAAGTCCTGGGAAAGAACGTATAGATTTAATCCCGGAAATCATCCCGCAGGTGTTAAATAGGGGGTGAAAATTTGGATGGATCCCATTAAGATGAAATTTGGTATAGAGATAGGTTATGTCCAAAAAATCATCCCCTAAGGGAGTGAAATGGGGGTGAATATTTTGATGAAACCCATTTAGATGAAATTTGGTTTAGAGATAGTAACAGTTCCGGGAAAGAACATAGGATAGTTTTATCCCGGAAATCATCTCCTAAGGGTGTGAAATGTGGGGTGAACATTTGTATGGAGCTACTATATAACCGCTGCATGGCTGCAACCATTTAGATAAAATGTGGTATAGAGATAGTTTGAGTTTCGGGGAACGACAAAGGATAGCTTTTATCCCGGAAATCAACTCCTAAAAGGGAAATGGTGGGTGAAAGCGTGTATCGAGCTACGATATAAACGAGGTCTACGCGGACGGAGTCGCGGGCAGAAGCTAGTTTTTAATAAAATTACATAGTTTAAAAGCGTTTTTAGTAATATGCTGTCTCCTACTGTTATAGTAGAGTAAATCGCCAATAACTGACCACTTAAGAAAATATCATTCACTTACTAGCCACCAATTTTGTGTGCAGACCCATTTTACAAAATAAATGAAGTCGCTCTAGTAGTCAGCTCTGCATCTAGTTATTTTAATTTAATTGCAAAAATAGCAACATATGCTCCTCTTTATGCATATTTTTGCGAAGTGGCCAGTTATTGGGGGATGGCCAGTTATTGGCGATTTACCCTATTTATTCATATAAAGATACTAGTTAAATATGCAATCTACAAACTAACCTCTATTGGTTACTCTATACATATTCATACGCAATAACACAAAGGTTGTATATTATTTGCCAGTACTGTACGTAAATATCGTAGCGTAGTACACAAAAAACAATAGTGAATATGTTTTAAGTAATTTAAAAAAAGTTTTACGTGTAAGTATCTATTTTAACGAGAAGATATTTGAAATGAGAATATTTCAACGCAAAAGGTTGGCTAGATCTGGTTTAAGGCAAGACCGGCACATGACGGGCTTCCCTTGAACGTTTCAGACGGACTTTCCAACTAGACAAATTTAAAGGTTTGATATTTCGAAACCAAAAACTACAAAAATATAGCGTTTTAGCTAGATTAAAAGCGTTAGACAAGAAAAGCGGTTATTAAACTAAATGCTCAATTACTGACCTCAGTAACAAATACTGCAATTTTTAATATTTTTTACGATTTATTTTCTGGACCACTCACTTATGCAGTTCGAAACACGAATGAAGTTGACAGTTGAGTTGCGACCATAGTTTTCGTCATAGCGACATATATGTTAGAGAAAAGAACTAATAGGACGAAACACCGCTTTACTGACCGAGTTATAGGTGGCGTGCGTATACAATACAATAGTTATGGCATGTAGACGGGCTTGCCTTATAGACGGACTTGCCCACATTGACCTTATATATAAATATTAATTTTGATAAAAACTGGCCAAGTCAAATCTAACGTACTTTAAGATCTCACATCTACACATAAAAAAATCCAGTAGTAAGTGTCGTGCCGCATGGCAAATAATTAACAATAAGAACGAAAATCATCCCCCTGTTTCGATTGCAAAAATTAAAGACAATGGAAATAATACTGCTACTGATCAGTCTATCATTGCTAACATTTTCAATATTTTTTTCATAGACCAGACCAAAGATAATGAGAGCTCATAACCGAAACTCAGGGACAGCCTACCACCCCATACTTTAAACTCAATTTTTGTGACTTCTGTTACACCAGCTCGTGTCAAACAAGTGATAAAATCACTCAAAAATACTAATGAAATGAAATGAAATGAAATGAACATTTATTAATAACAATCGTTACAGGTCATGGTCAATTTGGTAAATTTGTTTCCTAATTGAAACTAATTATATAGGTTTATATTATACATCATTAATTTGTGGATTCATACATCTTATTTATTATTATCATTTTTCAAAGTCATTTAGTATAATTCTTTATTTTCAAATTGTCAGTGGCATGCTGTAAAATTCGTCATAGTCGTAGAACATGTTGTTCAGAAGCCACCTTTTCAGTCTTGATTTGAATCCTGCAGTGGAAGCTGCATTTCTGACAGTATCAGGTAATCGGTTATAAATTGGTGGTCCGAGGTTATAGACCGACTTAGCTGACTTCGCAAGTCTGTGTTTCTCAACCACCAGCCTGTCTCCATGCCTATTGCTCCGCAGGGGATATCTAGAGTTTGTGCCCTTGCGTTTGAAATTGCCGAGGTTTTCGTGTGTGAAAATTGCCACAGCGTGGGCATCGATGAAGTTGCTACGAAAATTATAAAGCACAGTGTCGACATTTTGGCGCATCCCCTATCTTTTATCATACATTTAATTTTAGAAAAAGGATTGTTTCCCGATAAACTCAAAACAGCCGTGGTGTAACCCTTGTACAAAAACAAAGACAGAGATACAGTTGAAAATTATAGACCAATAGCTCTTCTCTCTATCTTCTCTAAAATTACAGAGAAAATTATATACGACCAGATATATACATTCTTAG
The DNA here is from genome assembly GCA_963854355.1 of Epinotia brunnichana. Classification (NCBI taxonomy): domain Eukaryota; kingdom Metazoa; phylum Arthropoda; class Insecta; order Lepidoptera; family Tortricidae; genus Epinotia; species Epinotia brunnichana. The sequence goes on along the minus strand of OY977935.1, from coordinate 33,717,981 downwards.
AAAGTCAAAATCTTTTATTTATGAACAAAATGGATTTCGTAAAAATAAGTCAACCAGCCTCGCAATTTACGACCTAATAAAAACAGATATTTTGAGTGTAGACGCAAGGATACCCATCTCAGCAATATATATGGACATGTCGAAGGCCTTCGACGGTGTCGACCATAATAGACTATTACATAAATTAGAACGCTGTGGTATAAGAGGAAATTGTCTAGATTTAATAAAGTCGTACTTAAAAAATAGAACACAATATACGGAGATCAAGGGAATCTGCTCTAAGTCGATGCAGGAAACATCATATTACTCAGAACCAAGGCTACTGATGCGCGGAGTTCCTCAAGGTAGTATTTTAGGGCCTTTATTATTCTTAATTTATATTAATGATATGCCAAAATGTACAACCCATCCTATGATATTGTTTGCAGACGACAGTACCGTTTTAATTCAATCAAATGACCTTAAAAGTTATGAAGCGGACATTAATAATACTCTTGCGACTATAATTGACTGGCTGGACCTAAATAAATAAAATATTAATATTGACAAGACAAAGATAATGCAATTTCATCAATATAAATCACGCACTACAAATCTTGACATACAATGTAAGGATCAACGTATAGAACATACTGATGTAGCGAAATTCTTAGGTATTGATATTGATATAAACATAAGCTGGAAACCACATATTGACTCTTTATCCACTAGAGTAAATAACTTTGTATTTGCATTACGAAAAGTTTCAACAATATCTAATCAAAAAACAGCGTTACTAGCTTATTACGGATATGTGGAGTCAATTTTACGATGCGGCATAATATTTTGGGGTAATTCAGTACAAAACTCAATTCAAAGAATTTTTATAGCGCAGAAAAAGTGTATTAGGGCAATGTGCAATATTAAACAAATTGAATCATGTAAACCCCATTTTAAAACACTAGGCATACTGACTTTAACAAGCCTGTACATCTTTGAAGTGTCAGTCTTTGTTAAATCAAATCCGGTTCTATTTCCACTAGAAAGCTCCTGCGCAAGCGGAAGATCGATTCGGCATAGATATAAAATAAATGTGGCCCCTGGCAAAACTGCATTACTAAGAAAATTTATATTGGGAATGGCAACAAAAATTTATAACTTTTTACCAGATGCTCTTAAATGTCAAGATCTTCAATATTTAAGAAGGACCTGAAAAACAAACTGGTCGAAAGAGCTTATTACACGCTAGATGAATTCTTTAATGACCAAGTCTGATTGCATGTTTATATAATTTCAATTTATTGTCATGTTAAAAATAGAATTCTCTTGACGTTGTGAACTGTAATTATTATTATATATTTTATTTTCTTAATCTTTAATTGTGACATTCCTTATTTTTGTTCTTAATTCTGTATGACATCTACTTACTATTGATTTTGTTTAAAGCAGTTACGCTGCTAAATAAAATGTATATGTTAAATCTGTTTGACATATATAGGTATTTAATATAAGAACACATGTGCCATTTATTATTGTAATTGTTTTCCTGTTTTATTTTTTTGTACGCCGCAAGGTAGAACATAGAGGACTCTCAACCTAATTTAAGATCTACAATGTATACAAACCTATGTTTCACAAAATAAATTACTTACTTACTTACATTTTTAAATAACAGCAATTGTTATAGGTATCCAATAAAGCAAAGACATAGAGTTTAATACTTGTTTATAATGTTATTTTGTTCCTATAAATACATATTTGGAATTTGTATAGAACTTGGCACTCATTTAGATCTTCATTATTTTTGCGGAGAAGCCAAAGCCAAGCATAATTTTCGTATTGAACTTGGCTCTCCTTTTTTACATTTATGTTTTTGGTGGGATATCATTACTTGTTGTAAAGAAAACTAGGCAGGTATTAAGATTGACTACTGTTCTGTGTATAATTATGTGGTGCCGCGCGCCGCCGACGACACACCGTTGGCGTTGGCCGGTTAACTGTTTAGCGCGTAGGTATTACAAGTTTTTTGTCTGGGGACACCACTTATATTTCTGTTATATAGCAAATATAATAATACATTCATATATTGGGATAGTTTCAAATATCTGCTTGTAACGGTTCCAACGCTACAATTTAAAAAAAATGTATGGTGACCCCCCCACCCCTATTTTTTTACAATTTTTTATTTTTAGATTTTTTCCTACGCTTACACACAATTACCGAGCTGGATTCCAAATTTCATCCTTCTAGGTCATCTGGAAGTAGGTTAGGTTTAGTTACTATATGTCAGTCAGTCAGTGCTAAAATTTACGACTTTTTGACCTTCACATCTTTATAACCGTTTGAGCTAGCTTCATGAAATTTGAGCTTCTAGATGTCCTTATGAATATAATTAAGAGTGCTCTTCAAAAAAGCGCTCGCTCAGAATTCGGTATTTTGACACGCGTAGTGCGTTTGTGTGTGTAAATACTACTACCACCCACACAAACGTACCTAAACCCCACATGCACAGCGAGATCGCACCAGCCGCGGGTGCCGTCCCTTTCTAGCTATATGTAAGTGCGATCGGGATAGAACTAACCGCGGAGCTTGCCGATGCAAATAGCTGTATAGCGCACCGTTGGAATTCACTCCGTGACCGATATTGATACTTGCACTAAAAAGTGGTAAGTATTACTTCGCTAACATGATGTTCTAGAACATCATGTTAGCGAAGTTAGATAACTTGAATAAAGTAAGTATTTGATTTTTGAGCACAAGTTTTCTATTTGTATTAAAATACTATGATATGACAAAGTATATTTAGTTTCGTTTTTTTAGTATAAAATAAACGAACGAGTTTTAAAGTTGTCAGTAATAAGAATAATAATTTGTTTTACGGATATTAATAGTTTGCATATTATCTGAGTCTTATTTATATGTAGTAATGTAATGAAATTATACCAGTAGACCCACTACTAGGAAATTACTGGGTACTTACGTAGTCATTTCTTGAAGAAATTTTTTTTTGTTATGTACAGTAAAAAAAAACGGCCCTTTATAGAAATTGCTATGTCCGTTTCTTACCAAAGGAACTGAAAATTATAAATTATACAAACACAGCTTTTTATCTAGAATACAATTAATTAATGCGTGATTTTATTCAAAAGCCTAAAACCTCAGATGATAAAAAGGAATAGATATGAAACGGGGGCTTGGCGCGTGTCGGTGCGACATGGCCAAATGGGCATGTCACTGCCCACCGCATGTTAGTCGCAATTTGCCGTGAATCTGAAATGTTTTTCTACGTTTACTCAAAATGCCGAATTGTAGCGTGGTTACATGCAAAAATAGGAATGAAACTAAAACCTACATGAATGGTGGAGTCACGCACCACATGTGAGTATTAGTATTTTCACTTAAGTCAGTAAAAACTAATATTTTAATAAATAAACGCAACGCCGCATCATTTCTCGGGATCGAACTAACATATCGAACGAAAAAGCATATTTTTGTTCTATGCGTTGTACATTGAACGATCAATACAGTAAACCACGGCACAATGTATTAAACCACTATGGATATGGACGATGCTTGAATTTTTTAGTGGTACGGCCGCTGCTTGGCGTCGCAAACTAGAGCGGTGCCAAAGTGCAGTTACAATTTACGCGTAATCGATAAAATAGAAGGACGATATCATACTAGTTATTTTATTTCGACTACTTTCGCTGTTTTATTTTATTTAATTACTTGTTTTGGTTGGGTGCCTATCTTAAAGGTAACTAATAACATACTAATAAGATTAAAAGGCACAAAATGTTTACGGTACCTACTAATAAGATTTTCACTAAGTTGCAGTATGAACGGTAAATAGACATATTAAAATTGTATATACAAGTATATAATTTAGTAGCAAATGGCTTCAGAACAACTTAAAATGTGATATTATTACCAATAATTTATTTTAAATGAGTATTTTTTACTTTCATTTGAAATGTGATAATTGAAGAAGAAATCTCGGTTTCTTATTACAGTTTTCCAAAGAATTCGAGTAGGTACTAAAAAAAATGGATAGATGCTACTGGCAGAGGTCCTAACTGGTTTCCTGTACAGAGAAGAGTTAATGTGTAACATTTTCAAGAAAAATGTTTCCAACCACTTAATAAGAGCCGTACACTTTTCGAATATTTGACACCTCGCTTGCTTGAAACCTTGGTGTAAAATGTATGGTAACACATCTTCGCACATCTTTGGTGGATACTCGCCCTTAGCCTTAAATATCGTAATATGAGTAATGGACATATTATTTCGCGCCAAAATGCGAGTCGGATCGGCCTGGTACCTACAGGTCAAAAATATCGATGTGACCAGAGTTTTAAATGTATGTGAACACGAACTTATAAAAAGCCGTTTATGTTACTCTGTAGGTATTCGTCAATATTTTTTACTTTTGCGATTTATGGTAAGTTAACAACACGTGTTATTTAAACTTGTAGCTAGAAGTTTAAATACCACCACATAAACTTACCATGTTGTTGAAGTTGTTACCCATCAATATCATAACATAATATTAATTTTAATTTCAATGTCGATAAAACATAATTTTAACGTTTGTCGCCCCCCTAGTGTAGTGCGTTTAAGCCAATCACAGCCCTTGTTTGCATGTTGCCGTAGACTCACTGGCAACGCCCGAGTCTTTGTTTTTACACGGTTCAATGTGTGTGCCTGTGGGCGCTGCGGTGGGAGAAAACTGGGGACATCGGTTTTGGTTGAAATTAAGCAGTACGGCACTTCTCCCTTTTTTTATGTTCTGAGCCTAAAACCAACTCTCATCATCAATCACTTATTAGGATTCCGTACTCAAAGAGTAAAACGGGACCCTATTACTAAGACTCCGCTGTCCGTCTGTCTGTCTGAATGCCTGTCTGTCCTTCTGTCACCAGGCTGTATCTCATGAACCGTGATAGATAGAGATTTTCACAGATGATGTATTTCTGTTGTCGCTATTTATAACAAAAAATACTAAAAAACAGAATACATCTTTTTATTTTTATTTTAGTTTTTATTTGTTTCTTTTTCTTTTACAATCTTACACAAATCGACCTTGCCCCAAACTAAGCAAAGCTTGTACTATGGGTACTAGACGACGATAAACATACTTATATAGATAAATAAATACTTAAATACATAGAAAACATCCATGACTCAGGAACAAATATTTGTGGTCATCACACAAATAAATGCCCATACCGGGATTCGAACCCGGGACCTCCAGCTTCGTAGGCAGAGTCACTACCAAGTTACTAACTAGGCTACAGGGGGCTCCTATACAACAAACGTGATTTTAGATATATATATTTTGCCGTTTTTAGATATAGATAATGGTACGGAACCCTTCGTGCGCGAGTCCGACTCGCACTTGGCCGGTTTTTTTAACATTTATTTCGAAATAAAGAGTGATACTCGGAAATGTCGAAGGGAAGGTCAATCGTCGAATCCGACTCGGCTGGGCAGCGTTCGGGAAGCTACGGCACATCTTTTCGTCCAATATTCCGCAGTGTCTCAAGACGAGAGTCTTTGACCAGTGTGTGTTGCCAGTGATGACATATGGCACGAAAACGTGGTCGCTTACTATAGGCCTCATAAGAAGGCTCAAAGTCACTCAAAGGGCAATGGAGAGGGCTATGCTGGGAGTTTCTCTGCGCGATCGCATCACAAATGAGGCTATCCGCAGCAGAACCAAGGTAACCGATATATCCCTCCGAATTGCTAAACTTAAGTGGCAGTGGGCGGGGCACATTGCACGTAGAACCGATGGCCGTTGGGGCGGAAAGGTTCTGGAGTGGCAACCACGTACCGGAAGGCGCAGCGTGGGTAGCCCCCCCCCCCCCCCCCCGCAAGGTGGACTGATGACCTGGTAAAGGTCACGGGAATGCGCTGGATGCGGGTGGCGCAGGAACGGCCATTGTGGCACTCTTTGGGGGAGGCCTATGTCCAGCAGTGGACGTCTTTCGGCTGATATGATGATGATGATGATGATGACTCGGAAATGTAATAAAACCCACGTAAAAATCTCCCTTTCCAGTGTAAACCCCCGGTGTGTGTTATTATTATATATAAACGAAAATAATAACTAAATGCAAGGTAGGATCGTGCTGTACTTAACAAACGCCATATAAGCTTGTTTTTTAAAAAGTTTTTTATTCATCTTGTTATTTTCAATAACCCTGCATATTATGTCGCTGGTTCGTGGGTACTTGTACAGACAAATCACACAAACCCAAACAAGATAGGTCTATCTATTTTAGTTTAGGAGTTCCAAGTGTTTACCAAGACAAAACAGATGAGCCCAAACTAGATGGGTTTATCTAGTTTAGTTTAGGAGTTCCATGACCACCTTATAGCTCCATCATCAGACTCTGGAAATCATCCAGCACCAAAGTCTTGCCGTGCCATGACCAAATAAATGAGCCCAAATTCGATGGCTTTATCTTGTTGAGTTTAGGAGTTGCTATGGCCACCTTCCGACTCCATCATCAGACCAGCTCTATGATATTATGTCACCGAAGATACGCAATTGTACCTAATTTGAAGATTTCACCCAAACTCCCATACATACATACATACTAACAAGGTGGACTGATAGTAACAAGTAAATAAATTAAATCTATCAAGTATCACGATCATTCGTACAATAATAATTGACTATAGAACGCGTAGTTTAGACAAAAGGATCCAACCCACAAGACATCACCATTGAAATGTATGACTTTTGTTCTAGGTAGAAGGTTCAATTTTAAATGTTACGTATCCGGTGGGTTTGAGCCTTTTCGCTACACTACGTCATATATGGCAGCTATGCAATTCATAACTTGTCTCGATTAGCCTCACGAATGTATCCCCAGTATAGTTTGACCCCGAGGTTGGTAACAACTATGCCTAGTCGGAGATCAAAATAATATTATTTTATCTGAAGAGTGGCCGGTTAGCTTCGTGAATAGCCACAAATAAACACACTACACGTCTGTCTCGGAGGGCTATTCAGCCGGTACTGAGATATATTCCCGCGCGACGGTAAATTTATACTAGTTTTGAATAATTATTTATAAATATAAATTTTGACAAAAGTTATATTTTTTGGACTGGATCTTGTTGGTACAAGCATGAACTTTAATGTTGTGTAAGATTCAATACAAAAATTATTCAACAATAATGAGAAAATCCTTGAGTTTTCAGTACGATTTTGTTGACAAATATGGTGTAATTGAGAACAGTTTACATATATATACGTGCAGAATAAGGAAAATTCGAGGCGGCTAGGCGCAATGGCAACATATTACGCTAGTGAAAATAGAAAAAAACAAGTAGGTTCTCATATAACATCATGGAGTATTAGGGGCTCAAACTTATGACTCTGCGCTCTCTTCAGAAAACTACTGTCGGTAATCGGGTATTTTCGGTTAAAGTATTCAGTTTTTCGTAAATTGGAGGCGGCTAGGACCAATATGAGGAGTTTACCTATGCAAATAAGTAATCAGGATCTAGAAAAAGCTCTCCGTTTCTTAGAATTACAACGTCAAAAATCCGTCATTCTCGCTTATTCCTGACCAAAAAACGAGCGCCCTCTTAAACACACGTAGTTTACGTGTTCACGTCAAAGAGGTTTTGAGTTATAGGAGGGTCAAAAGTGGCACCAAGTGGTTCGTGTAATATTAGGTACACTCGGCGCTGGCTAGCCAGTTCCTTTGCTTGAACTTGGCTTGACACGCTGCCGCGTGTCTGGATCGTTGGAGGAGCGGATCAACGGCTATCACAAGACGGCGCGCGAGCTCTCTCGATTTTTCTCGCACTATACGTCTCTTTCTAAGTTTTCTAATAAGAGAGAGACGGATAGTGCGAGAAAAATCGAGAGAGCTCGCGCGCCGTCTTGTAGTAGCCGTGCAGGCCTATCCCACTGTCATTTAGGCGCGAAATGACGCTTATCTATGGTAAAAAGGAAACATTTGGTTGTTTAGGTATAATTTAGGCTATGTTAGCAAAATTGGCTTATTAGGATTTGTTGTTTGAGCTCATCATATACATTTACTGTAGGTAGGTATAGACATTGATACACGAGCTTACTTTACTCCAGCTACAATAATTGTATAGGATTATTAACTGTAGAGGTTTAGTAGAGATGTACAGCGTATTGCACACAATGTCGTTTCATAGGTATACGAGTATACGTTCCGTTGTTGCACGTATCTAGTTACAATATAATTCATAACTTGATAATGGATCACTATTACCTTTTATAGACCGCAGCAAGATGTAAATAGATATGTCACACAATTTTTGAGTAACTTGTGAAACAATGAACAAACGAATAAACACCTCGCTCTTCGCATTGTGCTAAATACGTCGATAGGTAGATATACTTATTCTTACTATAAGCACAGATATTATAGAGCACAGCAACATTACTCGGTGAGGAGCGGGACGCAAACATAATGCCTTGAACTATTCTATAGGTTTTTGTCAATATCAATTTGTATAAAATAGTATTTTTCACAATCGTGTTAATACAGAGCTTTTTAGTCGAGTACTTGTGAACAATACTTTTTGTACGAGTTCATTAAAATTAATTTTCTACGAGTCAACTGAACTAATTAAACAAACTCGATACTGTTGAAACGAAGAGCAGCCTATCGCTCGTACGCTCGTTGATATCTTAAAAGACATCAACGAGCGTACGACATCAACGAGTAAACTCAATAATCAAAGCGATTCTATTGGTCCAATTCATTTCAGTTCGGTAAAGCAGCCACTTGATTGGTCGAATTTATTTTAGTTCTATTTTCAATTTTTTTTCGGTTGTCTAGAGCGTATCGAAACAGTTATTTCGGTTGTTTCGGAAGTAACAGACTATTCAACGATGAAAAGAGTGACGTTGCAGTATTCTCTATGAAATCTTAATACACATATTTTAATCGTCGAGTAGGTACAAAAATTTTATTTTGTTTATGCGGCATAAACGGCGGATCTATTGATTGCGAAAACGGATTTTTAAAAAATCGTAGCTCTTGTTTGGATTATATAACGGCTGCACTAAATTTAATTAGTAATCTTGAGGCCTTTCTCGAGGGAAATCAGCTATTCGAATCCTGACTTTCGCTCGATAGAAAAAATCACGAACATAGGTCTAAAATACATTTAAAAAAATCGTAACAAATTATGCACATCAGCTAAACATATTACAATTGGTTCTAAAAATCGGCAATGTCATGTTTGAGGGAAATCAGCTATTACTTTTTTATTTATTAAAACGCACAAAGAAATAAAATAATAAAACATGATATCCGCGCTTCCAAACACGCACTTCCATCTCGCTCACGCTTATGCTCAGTGAGATGGAGAGAAGACCACGAACCTAAGCCCCCTTAACATGGAAGTTTTAATTTTTCACAGCTCCAAGAGACTTGACCTGAGTACCTATTTGACATTAAATTCTCCACGAATTCTCCAAAAATAGGGTCTTGCTTGACATGCACACTGATAACGCAGTGAATCTATAAGGGTCCGTTTTCAGCGTTCCGTTCCTAAAAAAGAAAAAACCGGCCAAGTGCGAGTCGGACTTGCGCACGAAGGGTTCCGTACCATTATCTACCGTTCTGTGTTTTTAGTATTTGTTGTTATAGCGGCAACAGAAATACATCATCTGTGAAAATTTCAGCTGGGAGGAACTATCACGGTATCAGTGAGATACAGCGTGGTGACAGACAGACGGACGGACGGACGGACGGACAGCGGAGTCATAGTAATAGGGTCCCGTTTCACTCTTTGAGTACGGAACCCTAAAAAGGAACCATTATATAATTTTCCCAGGAACGCGTTTACTCATGTAGGCCTGCACATAGATGCGAGGTAAGTATTCTTGAACCGAGAATTGAATTAGGTAATTATTACCATCTTCGTAAATTATTTTGAATGATGCGAAATTATCTTGAGCCAAGATTTTTTCCTGTTGGTTCGAGAGGATCGTCTTAATTCAAGAGGACATCTGTTTAATTCAAGATATTGACGTTCTTCTTAATTTATTTCTTGATTCAAGTAATATTTTTCTGTGTGCAATCTCTTGGAGCTGTGAAATAATCAAACTTCTCCGTTCAAGCAATCAAAAGATATGCACAGTCGCCATCACATACATCGGAGCAAACAAGCACGTCACAAACATCGGAACACATTTCTATTATTTAAAGGTATTACTTAGGGTGCATGTGCCGATATTTTTGAACACCTATAATGTACCTATGTATGTGATGGCGACTGTACAGCCGTTTAAGTCTCATATTGCTGCATATTGTGAGTATTGTGACACTCACAAGATAATCAAAACCATTTCATTTCCAGTTCATGGCATGGCATGGGCATTTTCTGTTGCGCTCCAGAATCGTGAAACTTGGCAAATAGCAAGTTCTTCCATTACAAGTAAAGGAATGAATCTAAAAACTTTGAATTTGCATAAAAATACTGTCCGAATCGCACTTGGCCGGTTGTTTCCTTTTCAGGGACGGAATCAGTTCAAAAAGTCAATTACCCATTACCCAGCTGTTCGACACGCAATCATCAGGTTTTTATTATTAAGCTTAACCATTAACTTTGGAAGCTGGTTAAGGGCGATTGTGCACTACACTGTCCGGCGGTTCGGTCCGATATGGCACGTCATTAAATTTACATAGTAGTTTGTGCACTATACGTAATTTTACCGTCCAAAATTCAATACTAAAAATATCGGACCGTAAAAAATCGGACTGCCGGACGGTAGAATTCATTGTAGTGCACAATTGGCCTAACACTATGACTACTAGGAGCATTTATTACCACGGAAGCTGGGATGAGTGTTAACAAGTAACCTTACACCTACCTAGTAAACAAGTAAGAGTCCCTCTGGGAACCAGCGGCAGCACTACTTTCCCTCCGTGACGTCGGTCGGGAGTTGGGAGGCAGACACAGAGGCGCCATCTCATTGATCGGGTAGTTCATTCAATGTCAGCTCAGCACCCAGGGAGCGCCCCAGCCCCCGCGGACTAGATTCTGACCTTTTACTAAGAAACTCTGTTTGTTTTCAATGAAACTACGTCATGCTTTTGTACGAAGTAAGGTAGAATGAGGACCATTATTTATATATCAATACAAGCTTTAGCCCGCGACTTCGTCCGCGTGGATCTCGTTAATCGCCTTAGACGATAATTGCTATTAAAGTATTTCAAGCGTAGGCTTAAACATCGCTCCGCCGTACTAAGTTGGGGAACTACCTTTTCACCCCTTTAATCGATTATATCCGGGATAATAGCTATCCTATGTTTGAAACTATATATGTACCAAATTGTATCTAAATCGGTTCAGTGGTTTAAATGCATGCAAAGGTTACAGACAGGTGGCTATCCGTAACTCTATAGTTACTTTCGCATTTACTGGAAACATTATTACTTTCTGGATTCACTACATTACTGGATTTTTTTACCAAGTCCGTTAAGGCGCTATAGGTTCAGCGAAGTGAAGCGAACATAGTTTTTGAAACAATACAATGTGTCTGTTTATAATAATATGGTTTCAAAAAAATACGAATAGTAATCTTGAGGCTTTTCTGCAGGGAAATCAGTGATTCGAAACACGATTAAGCAATTTTCGCTCGATAGAAAAAAATCACGAACATAGGTCTAAAACATATTAAAATTCACTTAAAACATTCGTAGCAAATTATGCACAATAGCTAAACATATTAACATTGGTTCTAAAAATCGGCAATATCATGTTTGAGAGAACTTAGTGATTACTTTTTTATTTACGCACAAAAAATTAAAATTAAAAAGCATGATATCCGCGCTTCCAAACACGCACTTCCATCTCGCTCACGCTTATGCTCAGCGAGAGGAAGAGAAGACCATGATACTATAGCGCCTTGGACTACCCGTTATATTATGCCTTGCTCCTTTGAGTGAGACGCAAAACTTTCCATTCCATCCTCATTTGATGGTTTTAGATAATACTCGTACATTGTTTTCACTGATTGATTGATTGATGAACTGATAAGCAACTTCTGATCAAAAAACTTTTCAATAATGGTCCGCAGCGTTCAGTTTTAAGAGGGCGCTCGTTTTTTGGTCAGGAATAAGCGAGAATGACGGATTTTTGACGTTGTAATTCTAAGAAACGGAGAGCTTTTTCTAGATCCTGATTACTTATTTGCAAAGGTAAACTCCTCATATTGGTCCTAGCAGCCTCCAATTTACGAATTACTGAATACTTTAACCGAAAATACCCGATTACCGACAGTAGTTTTCTGAAGAGAGCGCAGAGTCATAAGTTTGAGCCCCTAATACTCCATGATGTTATATGAGAACCTACTTGTTTTATTCTATTTTCACTAGCGTAATATGTTGCCATTGCGCCTAGCCGCCTCGAATTTTCCTTATTCTGCACGTATATATATGTAAACTGTTCTCAATTACACCATATTTGTCAACAAAATCTTACTGAAAACTCAAGGATTTTCTCATTATTGTTGAATTATTTGTGTATTAAATCTTACACAACACTAAAGTTCATGCCTGTACCAACAAGATCCAGTCCAAAAAATATAACTTTAGTCAAAATTTATATTTATAAATAATTATTCAAAACTAGTATAAATTTACCGTCGCGCGGGAATATATCTCAGTACCGGCTGAATAGCCCTCCGAGACAGACGTGTACTGTGTTTATTTGTGGCTATTCACGAAGTTAACCGGCCACTCTTCAGATAAAATAATATTATTTTGATCTCCGACTTGGCATAGTTGTTACCAACCTCGGGGTCAAACTATACTGGGGATACATTCGTGAGGCTAATCGAGACAAGTTATGAATTGCATAGCTGCCAAATATGACGTAGTGCAGCGAAAAGGCTCAAACCCACAGGATATGTAACATTTAAAATTGAACCTTCTACCTAAAACAAAAGTCATACATTTCAATGGTGATGTCTTGTGGGTTGGATCCTTTTGTCTAAACTACGCGTTCTATAGTCAATTATTATTGTACGAGTGATCGTGATACTTGATAGATTTAATTTATTTACTTGTTACTATCAGTCCACCTTGTGGAGGGTCCGCTGCAGTTTCCGGTACGTAGTCGCCTCTCGAGAACCTCCCCGCCCCAACGGCCATTATGATTAGTTAGTATGTATGTATGTATGTATGTTAGTTTGGGCGAAATATTCAAATTAAGAACAAATGCGTATCTTCGGTGACAATGCCATAATATCATAGAGCTGGTCTGATGATGGAGTCGGAAGGTGATCAACAAATCACGGCCATCGGTTCTACGTGCAATGTGCCCCGCCCACTGCCACTTAAGTTTAGCAATTCGGAGGGATAGACATAGACATAGACATAGACATCCTTTATTGGTAATAAGGTATTACAAGTCATTGTTTACAATAAAAATAGAACATTCATTTGTAAATTAAATTAACAAGATTATTAGTTTACTAGCTGTTGCCCGCGACTTCGTCCGCGTATAACATGTTATCGTCTAAATGTTTGTTGAAGGAATGAATTAAAAAAAAAATCTAAATTAATTTTCTACGTAGACTTTTAGAAAACAATCTAAAACCGAAGTTACAAATCTCTTACTTTCAAAATCTCTTGCTCTCTATACAAACTAAGAACCCTCTCTGAACCCTCATAGTAAACAGTCTGAAACCGTAGTTACAAATTTCTTACTTTAAAAATGTCTTGCTCTCTATACAAAGTTCGAACCCCCTTTTAACCTTCTTAAGGATGACTCACGCTAGGACGGGCCGTGTCCGGCCCGGGCCGTTTTCTAAGAAAAGCGTCGGCGTTTTTGCGCGGCCGAGCCATACCGAAGCCAGGACGAGCCACGGCCAAGGCTCGGAAGCGGCTCGGTGTCGGCACGGCCCGGTCGCGGGCTTGCGTATGGCTCGGCCGCGTAAAAACGCCAACGTTTTTGTTAGAAAACGGCCCGGGTCGGACACGACCCGTCCTAGCGTGAGTCATCCTTTAGGCGATGAATTAAAAAAACGCTGAAATAAGTTTTGTAGTCTAAACAGGCTAAGATCGCAGTTACAAATATCATACTTTAAAATGTTCTTGCTCTCCATACAAACTTTGAACGCTTTTCAGGGAAAAATTAAAAATAAAACACTCGGTTTTTTTATTGTAATAGGTAAGTATTTATTCTACAGTATATCTAGTCTCTAGCTAAAAAAAAGTGTTTCCCATACGAACCTTGCACCCCTTTTTAACCCCTTAACGGTGAAATTTTCCAAAACGCTGGCAGTAGGTATTTTTTTGTATTTTAATAAGTAGGTACTCAATCTTTCTACAGAGTTTTAAGTTTCTACCTAAAAAAAATGTTTCCTACACAAACATTGCACCTCTTTATCCCCTTCTTAGCGGGTGGAAACTTTCAAACCACTGAAAGTAATTTACCTATATATTTGTATTCTAATAAATAATCTTTCTACACAATTTCAAGACTCAAGCTCAAAAAAAAGGTTTCCTCCATACAAATTTTCACCTGTTTTAATCACTCTTAGGGGTGGAATTTTCCAAAACGCTGAAAGTTCTTTATTTGTATTGTGATAAGTAATCTTTCAGCAAAGGTTTGTCGCTTGCGATCTTTTTAAAAAGGTTTGAGATTCTAGCTCAAAAAAATCCCCTTTACCAACATTGTACCCCTTTTTCATACCCTTAGGGGTAGAATTTTCTAAAACGCTGTTTTTTTTTATTTGTATTGTAATAAGTAATCTTTCTACAAACTTTTAAGCTTCTATCTCAAAAAGAAGTTTCGCTCATACAAACTTTGCAACCCTTTTTAACCCCCTAAGAGGCTGAATTTTCCAAAACGCTGGCAGTACTTTATTTGTATTCTAATAAGTAAGCTTTCTACAACGTATTGAGTATCTTGCTAAAATAATAAAGTTTCCCCCATACAAAATTTGCACCCCTTGTTTACCCCCTTAGGGGCAAAATTTTCCTAAACGTTGAAAGTATTTTATTCGTATTCTAATAAGTAATATTTATACAAAATTTTAAGTCTCTAGCTATAAAAAATAAAGTTTCCCCCATACAAACTTTGCACCCCTATTTGACCCCTTTAGGGGTAGAATTTACAAAAATCTCTTCTTATCCGTTGCCTACGTTGTAAAAGGTTGTTCTGGTGTAAATTTCAACTCTCTAGCCCCAGTAGTTTCGGCTGTGCGTTGATGAGTGAGTGGGTGAGTCAGTCAGGGCATTTATATGTAGGTATAGATAAATAGAAGATGATGAAAATCCCATTCAAATATCTCAAAACCGTTTTAATGTCGCTTGTTAGAGTGAGAAAACGATCGGGGACTGTGACGTCAAGATCCTCGAGCGTCATAGTAAAAAACAATCGTTTCATTTGAAGGTGCGTTTTGTGAAAAAGGGACAGGGGGCCGATTTTTGACTTTCGAACGCTCGAAAATTAAATAAAAGTAAATACGATTTTTGTGTAAAATTGCAGGCAGTAACTTTCGACCGATAGAATTGAATACGAGTGGTCAACATCATTCGCTTTTCAATTTTCTATCGCTATTTCAAAAGAGCATTTCGTAATTTTTGTCAGTTTTCGAGTGAAAGATTCGAGCGCTCGAAAGTCAAAAATCGGTCCCCAGAACATAAAACTTTGGAACTTAGTGATTACCTATACATATACCTAACCTCTTGCGTTGATTTTTTCTCTATTATCCTTTTTTCGAGAAAAATACATTATGATTATTTTATTTAGTGTCTACCTACAGCCGGGTCCGCTGCACCAATGTTTTCCATGTTTTTAAACATCTAACATGTTTTCAGTCAGGTTCGGCAAACAAAAAGGGTTTTTGTTTTGATTGGCAAAACATGTTTGACGTTTAAAAACCACGAAAACATGGCGCAGCGGACGTGGCTTACGGGGTGTAGTTTCGATTCCTGATCTATAACCACGAACTTCGGAATTCGAAAATATTCGGGTATCTCTTTCTCTATCGCACTAACAATACTCGAGTGACAGGGATGCAGTTATACGAACTTCGAGTGTCGGTTTTCGTGGTAGCGCCGTAGGCACTTTGGCAGATTGCGCAAAGAACGCGTGCCATTGCTATTCAAAAAAAACAAATTCGTGTTAATTATATTGTTCAAATTTGTTAATACATTTTTTGAAATTACGCCGTAATGCGACATTTGCGCATATAAGTTCTCATATCACAATCGAATATTTTTTTATGGTTTAACTTTTGGCATGTGTATCGTAAAGGTCTATCGTAGACTGGATTTAAATTATTAATAAGTGAAAGGCAAAGCAATTCCGCCATTTTGACGAAAATTTGACGTTTCTTATAGCTGACAGTTGGAGCAACGTTTGATTTTAATAAAAATAAATGAAAAATTAAATGAAGTCGTATATTTCGGAAAATTAATTAATTGTCGCAGTCAGATAAAAACTATCCTAAGTTGCAGCTAGAATAATAATGTACCTATATAAAATGTTTCATATTTTTCCGTTCATGGGATGCTGAGAACATTCGTACCACGCAAAGCTTAGTTTCAAACTGGCTGATTCTTTTTTTAATTTAGAGATTTATTATAAGTGGAGATTATATTATATATTATTATTACATTTTTTATATTCTAAAAATTCCTTAATAGTATAGAAACATTGCTTAATAAGCCATTTTTTTAATTTAGCTTTAAAGGTCGGAAGACTGTTATATCGGTGATATATCGGTTACCTTGGTTCTGCTGCGGATAGCCTCATTTCTGATGCGATCGCGCAGAGAAACTCCCAGCATAGCCCTCTCCATTGCCCTTTGAGTGACTTTGAGCCTTCTTATGAGGCCTATAGTAAGCGACCACGTTTCCGTGCCATATGTCATCACTGGCAACACACACTGGTCAAAGACTCTCGTCTTGAGACACTGCGGAATATTGGACGAAAAGATGTGCCGTAGCTTCCCGAATGCTGCCCAGCCGAGTCGGATTCGACGATTGACCTTCCCTTCGACATTTCCGAGTATCACTCTTTATTTCGAAATAAATGTTAAAAAAACCGGCCAAGTGCGAGTCGGACTCGCGCACGAAGGGTTCCGTACCATTATCTATATCTAAAAACGGCAAAATATCTATATCTAAAATCACGTTTGTTGTATAAGAGCCCCCTGTAGCCTAGTTAGTAACTTGGTAGTGACTCTGCCTACGAAGCTGGAGGTCCCGGGTTCGAATCCCGGTAAGGGCATTTATTTGTGTGATGACCACAAATATTTGTTCCTGAGTCATGGATGTTTTCTATGTATTTAAGTATTTATTTATCTATGTAAGTATGTTTATCGTCGCCTAGTACCCATAGTACAAGCTTTGCTTAGTTTGGGGCAAGGTCGATTTGTGTGAGATTGTAAAAGAAAAAGAAACAAATAAAAACTAAAATAAAAATAAAAAGATGTATTATGTTTTTAAGTATTTTTTGTTATAAATAGCGACAACAGAAATACATCATCTGTGAAAATCTCTATCTATCACGGTTTATGAGATACAGCCTGGTGACAGAAGGACAGACAGACATTCAGACAGACAGACGGACAGCGGAGTCTTAGTAATAGGGTCCCGTTTTACTCTTTGAGTACGGAATCCTAATAAGTGACATAGGTGGGTGTCCCTTGTTTTGTCGACAAACTTTTCATCGAATTTCATTTCATCGAAAACGTTTCAAGTAACATTTAGTTCACGAATTATTATTTGGTGTAATTTTATTTCATGACCAGATTATTCCAATTTTTATTATTTTATAGAATAACTGTTCAGGGAATATTATTTGGAAAATTATTCTTTTTGTATGAATTTTAAATGGCAGAATAACAAACCAACGAATTTCATTTGTTCGGAATTGTATTACAGCATTACAAAATAATCAAATCTAACTGATTACAGCGGTTTAACTAGGTTAGGACAGCCAGAAAAACGGCGGAGCCCCCCGCAGTAAAAAAAACAAACAACCGTAACAATTGTATTATAAATAGGTTAGGTTAGGGTTCACTTGTGTCCCTCAGAGCGGAAATAGGCACCCCGCGAAGCGGGGTGACGTCGACACGCTGGCGGTTAGGTTAGGTTAAAATTCTGTACTTTGGAAGGCACGCTAAGCAATTGATCCCGGCTGCTGTCTATGACAGTAGTCGTTAAGCCGAGTTAGAGGCCTTTAGGCGGCTTAAGGACCTCTGAAAGTCGAGTTGCCAACTCACTCGACACAGGGGGGACCACTGTCACTCGCGTCCGCAGGAGCTACCACAACCCTGCACGTGTCCCCTGGGTGGTACTAAAGCCATTGCATTGCGTTCTGTTCTCAACATAATGCCATAGATAACTGTGTAATGCCAACTATTTATCTTAAATTTAAATAAGTAATAAGCCTTGTAATAATTTGTATGTTAATTAAAAATATTTGGAACAATAAATCACAAAACGTTTTCCATGACATAATACAACTATTGAATGAATCATCCGACGAGTAAAAATACACGATTTACAATTCCTTGTAATGACCATTCCACGAAATGAATTTTCGACGAAATGAAAATACATGAAGCGTTGACTTTGAAGTGAAATTCGACGAAGTGAGTGTCGACAATTTGATGATAAACCGACATAGGTTTTAGGCTCAGAACATAAAAAAGGGAGAAGTGCGCTGCTTAATTTCAACCAAAACCGATGTCCCCAGTTTTCTCCCACCGCAGCGCCCACAGGCACACACATTGAACCGTTTAAAAACAAAGACTCGGGCGTTGCCAGTGAGTCTACGGCAACATGCAAACAAGGGCTGTGATTGGCTTAAACGCACTACACTAGGGGGGCGACAAACGTTAAAATTATGTTTTATCAACATTGATATTAAAATTAATATTATGTTATGATATTGATGGGTAACAACTTCAACAACATGGTAAGTTTATGTGGTGGTATTTAAACTTCTAGCTACAAGTTTAAATAACACGTGTTGTTAACTTACCATAAATCGCAAAAGTAAAAAATATTGACGAATACCTACAGAGTAACATAAACGGCTTTTTATAAGTTCGTGTTCACATACATTTAAAACTCTGGTCACATCGATATTTTTGACCTGTAGGTACCAGGCCGATCCGACTCGCATTTTGGCGCGAAATAATATGTCCATTACTCATATTACGAGATTTAAGGCTAAGGGCGAGTATCCACCAAAGATGTGCGAAGATGTGTTACCATACATTTTACACCTAGGTTTCAAGCAAGCGAGGTGTCAAATATTCGAAAAGTGTACGGCTCTTATTAAGTGGTTGGAAACATTTTTCTTGAAAATGTTACGAACACATTAACTCTTCTCTGTACAGGAAACCAGTTAGGACCTCTGCCAGTAGCATCTATCCATTTTTTTAGTACCTACTCGGATTCTTTGGAAAACTGTAATAAGAAACCGAGATTTCTTCTTCAATTATCACATTTCAAATGAAAGTAAAAAATACTCATTTAAAATAAATTATTGGTAATAATATCACATTTTAAGTTGTTCTGAAGCCATTTGCAACTAAATTGTATACTTGTATATACAATTTTAATATGTCTATTTACCGTTCATACTGCAACTTAGTGAAAATCTTATTAGTAGGTACCGTAAACATTTTGTGCCTTTTAATCTTATTAGTATGTTATTAGTTACCTTTAAGATAGGCACCCAACCAAAACAAGTAATTAAATAAAATAAAACAGCGAAAGTAGTCGAAATAAAATAACTAGTATGATATCGTACTTCTATTTTATCGATTACGCGTAAATTGTAACTGCACTTTGGCACCGCTCTAGTTTGCGACGCCAAGCAGCGGCCGTACCACTAAAAAATTCAAGCATCGTCCATATCCATAGTGGTTTAATACATTGCGCCGTGGTTTACTGTATTGAACGTTCAATGTACAACGCATAGAACAAAAATATGCTTTTTCGTTCGATATGTTAGTTCGATCCCGAGAAATGATGCGGCGTTGCGTTTATTTATTAAAATATTAGTTTTTACTGACTTAAGTGAAAATACTAATACTCACATGTGGTGCGTGACTCCACCATTCATGTAGGTTTTAGTTTCATTCCTATTTTTGCATGTAACCACGCTACAATTCGGCATTTTGAGTAAACGTGGAAAAACATTTCAGATTCACGGCAAATTGCGACTAACATGCGGTGGGCAGTGACATGCCCATTTGGCCATGTCGCACCGACACGCGCCAAGCCCCCGTTTCATATCTATTCCTTTTTATCATCTGAGGTTTTAGGCTTTTGAATACAATCACGCATTAATAAATTGTATTCTAGATAAAAAGCTGTGTTTGTATAATTTATAATTTTCAGTTCCTTTGGTAAGAAACGGACATAGCAATTTCTATGAAGGGCAGTTTTTTTTTACTGTCCATAAAAAAAAAAATTCTTCAAGAAATGAATACGTAAGTACCCAGTAATTTCCTAGTAGTGGGTCTACTGGTATAATTTCATTACATTACTATATATAAATAAGACTATAACATGCAAACTATTAATATCCGTAAAACAAATTATTATTCTTATTACTGACAACTTTAAAACTCGTTAGTTTATTTTATACTAAAAAAACGAAACTAAATATACTTTGTCATATCATAGTATTTTAATACAAATAGAAAACGTGTGCTCAAAAATCAAATACTTACCACTTTTTAGTGCAAGTATCAATATCGGTCACAGAGTGAATTCCAACGGTGCGCTATACAGCTATTTGCATCGGCAAGCTCCGCGGTTAGTTCTATCCCGATCGCACTTACATATAGCTAGAAAGGGACGGCACCCGCGGCTGGTGCGATCTCGCTGTGCATGTGGGGGTTAGGTACGTTTGTGTGGGTGGTAGTAGTATTTACACACACAAACGCACTACGCGTGTCAAAATACCGAATTCTGAGCGAGCGCTTTTTTGAAGAGCACTCTTAATAACCTAGCCTACTTTTCTGTAGCAGTTCCGTTCAGTGAGGGTCGCAGTTCTAACCTAAACTAACCTACATTCTTGCTAGTAGTTGGATTCTGTATACAGAGTGGTAAGATAATCTACCAACAAGATGGTGCACCAGCCCACAACAGTAGGGCAAGTAAACTGTGTTTGGACGAGCAGTTTCCAAACCGTTGGATGGGTACATATGGGCCGATAAAGTGGCCCCCACGATCGCCCGACTTTACGCCATTAGCTTAAGGGTCGAATTTATGAATCCCGATACAACTCCGTACAAGAATTAAAAGATATGTTTACAACACTTTAAAACACAATTCACCATAAGTCTCTGTTAAATGCAACTAGAAGTGTCTTGAAGCGTGCTCGTACCTGCATAAGACAACACGGCGGCCACATCGAACATTTACTCAAGTAATAAACCAACTGTATGAAGATTAGTTTTCCTTAAATTTTACCAACTTCTGCTGTTCAGATTTTTTTCTTTCCATACAATGAAATAATCCTTACATGAAACAGAGCCGACCCGCGTCAAAAAAAAATTACCAACTTTATAATTTTTTAAGAACAACTCACGCTTGACCAAAAATTTTAATGAGCCAAATTTGTTTACATAAAAAAACACCTAATGTCTCCTTGGACACTTTTCCTCTATCTCCTTTAGATTCGGATTTCCCCATACTGTCCCATTTAAAAAAAATACTCTGTATATACTGACTGTTTAATCGGAATCTATTTTACTAAATGCTAATTTAAAAAAAATATGTTTTATGAAATATTGCTGTTCAATGAATTATAGTTATTTGTTATACAAGGGTGCAAAGTTGTATTTTAACCGCGAGTGTGGAATTGAAACACGAGCTAGCTTAGAGCATAGATACCTGGAGTAGCCTTTCAGTAACTTACCCCTCTGCTGAAAACCTTGAACAATGTGCAAAAAATCATAGAAAACCAAATTCACAATCGATTAATGGTCAGTCACAAAATTGCCTCGCAAGAAAACACTCATCATACAAATGCCCGCATGTGCTGTAAACACATGTAGGTAATAAACGGTCAACCACTTCAAGCTTAGAAAAAGATGGTATAACATTATATTTGTTAGTACTTTTAGTATCTTTGTATTGCTATAATATTATTTTTACATATTTTTACGAAAACATTTTCATGACACGTCAAATTAAACGATTATGGTAATCGATTTAAAATTCTATCTTGGCTACGTCATGCATGACACTTCCCACGAGACTCGTGATTGATGCTTTGTAAGATAACCTTAACCCTTAATTAAAGCTTTCCTGTCACTTTTTTAGTACCTACAGTTACTAAATGCCGCGCAAAGTTTGAACGCGCCTACAGGCTAGAAAAGCAAATATGCCAAAAGAAAGGGCGACAATATTACTTTTCTCAAAAATGGCCCGCAAAGTGAACATAACTCGCTACATATAGGAAGGTAAAATAGTTGAAGGCCAGATCAAAATTAAA
Organism: Epinotia brunnichana; assembly: GCA_963854355.1. NCBI lineage: Eukaryota > Metazoa > Arthropoda > Insecta > Lepidoptera > Tortricidae > Epinotia > Epinotia brunnichana. Next base: position 33,695,505 of record OY977935.1, on the reverse strand, counting down.
AAATAAAAAACATTGCAGGCCGCCTGGAATGTTACATATGAATTCCTTTATTTGTCGAGTACCAAACTTTTTAAAAAGTAGAAACTGGCATATAAAAAACGGCACAGGTCGTATTCAGCCAAATCAAGTCGTATTTTTCTGTTGCAAACGCGACATTTTTGTATGTGTCATTAAAAGATTGCGTTTTTCGGTGGAAAAATACACTTGCGATTCTGTTTAAAAAAAAATATGACGTTTAATTTTATGTCATTTGCAGTATCCTCAATTTGTATTTAATAATAACGCTTGATTTAAATTAAGTTTTTTTTATTCCCCCATTTTTGAGAAAAGCACTAGGTATATCAGCCTCAGCCGGAATAGCAATTGCAGGCTTCGTATTATAATTAAACGGACTCGCAAGCTCGTCCGTTTAAACAAAATACTCAGCCTGCAATTGTCTCCTTCCCGGCCACGGCAATAATGTACTATTTCTCAAAAATGGCCCGCAAAGTGAACATAACTCACTACATTTTGGAAGGTAAAGTGTATAGTTTAAGGCCAGATAAAAATTAAAAAATAATGACAAAAAATTTTTATGACATTATGTACACAACTATTTCTCTAACAAGTCTATAATTGCGGTCACACACTTAAAATAAGCTTTAATAAATTTTTCTTCCTCACTTGCTTGACCGGGAAAAAAAAATTTGGCTAACAATTTCGCTGTATCAATGACAATCGCACTACTCGATTGCTCGGTTTGTGTAGATATATCTCTCACATGTTCTTCAGTTTGCGTTCCCACGGATATGAAAATCAAAGACTACAATATACATACTGAATGAAAATGTCAGGTGTACTGTCGGTAATGTAATAATTAATGTTGCTTATTTTCGGTGCTATGTTTTGATCACAGCACGAGCAATACACGTTTTTATCACGTATTTCCAAAAACGGAAACATACAACAATATTCTTGTAAACGCGACATTTTTTTGCGTCTTTTGAAAAAATTGTAAAGAAAAATCTAAATAATTACGAAGTCACTTTATTGTTCAACTGAATGACAATGTCAGTCAAAGATGTTTTATTAAAGAGGTTGATAATTGATAAGTAGTAATTGTTTATGAAAATACTTTTTGAAATCATCCTATGTGTGGTTTGACGTCATCCGCATGATTTGTTCGAGGTATGTCAATAAGTCTCTGTCATTATCCAGTAAGATGTTTTGACGGTTTTGACAATTTAAGTTTCTCTAAGGAGGTTGGTGACTGGTTAAAATTCTTTATGTCACTAAAAATTTATTAAATCTGAGGTCAGTGACCTGTCACAGTAAAGTGAGATAGTGTGCGTGAAATGTAGTGGTGTGCGTTACTGGGGAGAATTACGATAACGTTGCGCCGCCAGCGGATTTTTTGTGTCGCGTATGTAGTTTCAATTCGAATTAGAAACCCTTAATGAGTATGGTGATAAAATAGAGGAGTTGTTCATTGGTCTAACGATAGCGCATGCCGACGGGAAACCGTGTCGCGAAGAGGGTTCGCGAGAAATAACCCTTAAATAATATTTGTATATAGCAACATTGACTGAACACCGGATGGACTCAAACTCTATTTTATCTTTGGTAAGCTTTGAATTTTGTCGCTAAAATTCCTTTGTTTTCTGACATTTAAAATGATATAAATTGTGATGGTGAAAATAGTTTTTGTGCCCGTTTCCTGACCTGTTACCCAAAGCTAAGTATCTTGAAAACATGTAGAATATTCCTTTATTTAAGTCTTTATTAATGGAGTGGAAGTTAGGTGACTTGGCGAAACTCATAGAGCTGATCAAGCAACCTATTTCCATCCGATACGCTTATCCGTAATATATCATTAATGTTATTGTCTGTCGCTACTAAGAATCTGAAGAAGGCTTGCGAGCCGCCGTTTTAATATTCGGCAACTTTGAGAACCGAAGGGTTCACCAGTGCACGTAGACTTGGCCAATTCTATAGGCAGGGAATGAGTAAAGAGTCCGCGCGACTCCATCTGGGTTCGTGTGAGCTCAGGACGAAACATAAGTAAGAGGGTCCTTGCGACTCTGTCTGAGCCTGTGGGCTACCAAGTTCATAACATTCAATAACATGCTAAGGATAAGTCAGTTAACGTTTTTACCTATGCGTTGAAGGCATAGTCAAGTACTTAGAGGATCTAGCAGAGATTCATGTTTTCACCTTTAAACAGATGGGACATTCAACCCAACTACATGGGATCAGCGGACGGTGCCAGGTCAAGGAACACTTATAAGGTAAGACAGCTGACCCAACAATCTGACCAGACAAATTGACTCAACGTTCCTATTAAAGGATTCTCACTTAAATTGATAAACTACAAGTTAATGGTCTTAATATCAATTTATTATACATAATATTACATACTCTAATTGCGAAGCAGATATATCATATCCAGAGGAAAGTTAATCCAAGAGTTACATTCCATAGGACCTGGAGCTAGAATGTCCTTGTGAGGTTATTCTTCTTTGAATACACTCATGAAGACATTATCACTTTTGTACGCAGCCGTATGTTAAGGAGCGGGACAAAATTTGGTGGTAGATGCTGGGATTTGAATTTGATAAATATGTTTTTTTTTTTTTTTTTTATTTAAAGTTCCAAATAATTCATAATTATCGCAGAGTTTCATAATTAGGTGCTAAAGCCATTAGTGGCTTATTTACAGCTATAGTACGGTCTAACTATTTACTATTTATATACTATTTATAATACCTACGTATGTTAGTTTACATCAATATATGTACGTACATTCCGTTTACTGTATCACTGATGAACAATAACTTGGTTGGTTACAAGGCGTAATCATAGTTGTTGCTTGACATATAATACTTGTTTACATCTTTAGCTGATATAGGGTTGGATAGGTATAAATCTTGTATGTGTTTTGGGAGACTATTTATTATTTTTGGAAGCATGTAATGATTGGTTCTCATGCCGTAAACGTTTTTCATTGCTGGTAATAAAAATCTGTGTGCATTAGATAAACGCCTTAGCCTATTGTAACGGTGGTATTCATTCAAGTTGGTAATGTATTTATATTCTTCCTTGAGTATGGAAAGTTTGACCATGTTTTGCACGGGAAGTACCTTACAATATTGGAAAAGGTGAGAGTAGTTATTACTGTAAGTTATTTTTAAATTTTTTGGTATAATATTTTTTAGTATACTTTTCTGTAGATTAAATATTTTGGTTAGATTGGTTTTGTACGATCTTCCATAGCTGCTGAGACCTATGTGATGATGATGTAGCTCAGTATTTAAAGATTCAGTTGAAATAAAGTCTAGTGCAGATTAAACCAAGTCTGATAAATAAAACATATTAATAAACCTTTAAGATCAAGAATATATATAACTAAAATTAAAATTTTCATTTTAGTGGTCAGCTGTCTTATGATTTTGATATTGAGGACATCTTTGGTTGAGTAGGGAAACTAATAAAAACAGACATTGTTATTTATTTGTGTAACCCTTAGATATAAGAAATAACAGGGACGTTGGTAAAATGATTAGAACTCATTTTACAAACGTTGTTGTGTATAAAACACAATTTTATCAATTTGAGGGCTAAAATTATCAAGAGCAAATTGGTTTAGCTACGCGGCACCAGTTGTAACGAAGAAGTTCTACTATTCAATCATAGATGGCGAGTTACGAGTTATTCGGAAATAGTATTTTATTTTAGGAAAACGTATTACTTTTATATCAAATAAATATTTATACGTTTTAGAGAATTTTAGTAGATATCAAATAATATTTCTTATTTAAAAAGGTCAATATAAATAATTGGAAAGAAATTGACATCTGGCAAGGTCGAAACGTCAAATTGATATTCAATTTTTCTTTTATCTGTCAGATCAAATCAAAGGAAATTTAATAATTATATTACTAATTAGTTTCGTAATTCAATAAACGTGAAGTAAATACAATTACTTACTTATTGTAATAAATTCTTTAGGTGGAACAAGAAGAACGTTCTCGCAAAAAGGAGACTTATTATTTGTCAACAAGAAAATATTGTTTGAGGCCTTCTACAATATTGATTGAAGTTATTTAAAGGAAACAACTAAAAATAAAACAGGGATAATCGTGATCATCAGGTAAGAGTGATTATTTACGTTTTTCAAGTGTAATTATTCATCGGTCAAAGTATTTTGCCGGTAAGCAATTTACAATTTGAAATTCGCATTTCTAGCGAAATAAAGTATTAGTATAGTGCTGAATGAGTTATATTATGGCAATTGCACATATGGAACGATACATTTGTTAAATTTGACAGTACTGCAACTAATTTTCTTTTAAAAAACCCGTGATTATAAAGTCGCAAACATAATTTGATCAGGTAATATTATTTTCTATTAAAACTTATTGTGTTATCCTCTATCAATAGGATCAGTGATAATAAATGAATAGAAGAACCTATCTTCAAGGAGATATACGATAAATGTAAAACGAAGTGTTACAAGATCGAGAGGTATGTAACAATGTAATCGTGTATACTGTAAAGCGAGTGGTTACTTAGTGTTACCTATGCAGTGCATATATCTTATTTGCAACATAAAACTGGATAAGTAAAGAAGGTTTTTGTTTGTTTATGGATATGTATTAAGAAAGCACAGTAACACTTTGGAACAAACATTGTTTACTCGGATGAGCAAAATTTCACATATATTCTGCATACATATATTGCAGTGTGTGTGTGTTATTAAAGGTGTTCAATCATTGTATATTGTGATAAGACCAAAGCATACAGTTACTAGGGTAAAGTAGTGCTTACTGCGATATTTAGTGACAGGTAGTGACGTATTTGTTTTGATTGATTCAATCAAACCAAATAGGCGCTATCAACATGCATATTTAGTTGTGTGTCATTAATAATAAAGACCTGAGTGATTTTCTTGTGGTTCCATATAACGAGATGAAGGTGCACGGTAGTGCAATGGTCAAGTCAGATAGATAAAAAGTGGAAATGTTTCGAAGGAAACAGACTCGTCCAACTAAGTGTCATGGTTATTGACTATACTAAGTCATGCTTTAATTGTTTATTATGCAATTTATTGGAACAAGAAATCACTTGGTAATATGATATTAATACTTTATGTCAAGTACTGTTTGAGATATGTCACAACATTTATTGCAAGGCAGTAGGGTAACTAATTGAGTGTATACTGGAAGTGAATATGCTTCATACAGAATAAACTTAATTAATATTTACCAAGACAAATTATTAGAGTCAACGCTACTGTGATAAATATGGATGATATGAACTATTGTACTACAGGGTGTTTAAAATAATTTCAGATTTATACTTGTACATGCAAAACCATGGATGAAATATATTTGGGTAGATTAACCAAATTTGTGGAAAACATCAAAAGCTTGTCAAGCAGCTCTCGTGTTCTTTGTGTTCTAAAGTCGTGGTCTTCTGAAGATGAGGAACAAGCAAGAATTTTGGCATCAAAGCTACAAGCTGTACTTGATCGATTCAGCAACGAATTGTATCAATATTTTAACAGTTCTCAAGATCCTAATGCGGATGAGATATCTAATATGACAACTGAACAATTGGAAGGAGACGAGATGTTGGCTGAATTGAATGCTCGAATACAAGTCAAGAAAGACAAGGCTGTTTCTTCTTCTTCAAGCTCGGGTCAGTTAATGAATAGAGGAAAATTACCGGAATTGGTTTTACGAATTTTTTCGGGAGATGTACTTCAATGGACGCAATTTTGGGATCAATTCTGTTCTATCATTGATCAGAGAGAGATGAGAGATGTCGATAAGCTACAGTACTTAAAAGCTTCTTTGAAGGGTGAAGCAATGACAATCTTGGAAGGTCTTGAGACCACTAATGACAACTATAAGATTGCCATCACCACTCTCACAAATCGCTATGGGAAAAGGATTCAAATTATTGACGCGCATTATTCAACTCTCTACAAACTTAAAAGAGCAGAAAAACAAGAAGAGTGTAGAAAAACATTGGATGAAATAGAGAGACATCTTCGTGTATTGAACTCACTAGGAGAAAATATTGAACATAATCACCTTCGATTCGTAATAATGGAGAAGTTTCCAGAAGAAATTATATATGAACTAAAATTGAAACTGAGTAACGAGACTGTAGAAGAAATTAGGAAACAACTTCATGTTGTACTATCAGCTAGAGAAGATGCTAAGAGAACCTTTGAGAAACTGGATAAAGAAGACTCTAGTTATACTACAGAGACGCTTCATATAAAAGAAGAGAGAATCCAGAAGAGACCTAAGATACAAAAACGGAAGAATGGTGAAACTGTGAAGAAATCGAATAAACGATTTAAACCAAATCTAGCCGCTTTTAGCAAAACTCAAACCACTAAGAGATTTCATAACTTCAAGGATGAGAATAATAGACAAGTATCTACACAGAAAAGAAGGAAAATCAGCTGTATCTTTTGCAAGGGTGATCATTTCAATGATGAGTGCACAAACAGTAGAACTGTAGAACAAAGGAAAGCGAAATTAGGAAACCGTTGTTATAATTGTCTGCGTATGGGTCATACCTTAAACTCCTGCAGATTAAGATACAGAGCTTGTTATCATTGTGGTGTGAAGGGTCTACATAACAGAGCGCTTTGCCCTAAAGGAGTGACAACTAAGAAAGAATCTACTAGTGCACTACATGTACATGGGAATGAATCCACAATATTGCAAACAGCTGTTGTCAACGTCAAGGGACTTAACAATACATCAATGAAGTGCCGTGTGTTATTGGACTCTGGGAGTATGAGAAGTTATGTCACTCAAGATGTCGCTAAACACCTTGAATTGGAGAAAGAAGAAAACTGCCATCTGATGGTATTTACGTTTGGTTCAGACAAACCTCAAGAGATAGATAGTTCGATAGTGAAACTTCATATTCGATCAAGGGTTAATAAGCAAAAGGTGATATATGCGAACATTGTACCTTCTATCACGCGTGGCATTTCATCTCATAGTAAGGAACTGGATGAGTGGGAACATCGAGAAGATTACCTACTGGCTGATGATGGTTCACTGTCAGATAGGGTGGATATACTGATTGGTAACGATTATTACCATTCAATTATGGCTGAAGAAAAAGTAAAGATACGAGAGAATCTATATTTGGTGAATTCTAACTTAGGTTGGATACTTTCTGGCAGGACTAGAGACGAACATGGGGACGAGTTGTCAGTACTCACATACTTTCAAGCGTCATATGAAACTAAATTAAATGAACCTGATTTGCCGTTAGATAAGGTATCTATGAAGGTTTTGTGGGACCTAGAGTCCATAGGAATCATCGATTCACCAAACTCTACTAGAGAGGAGGAAGCCATTGAACATTTCAATAAGAACACCACGTTCAAAGAGGGGCGCTATCATGTTAGTTGGCCTTGGAAAGAATATCCACCTGAATTACCTACCAACTATGGATTAGCGTATGGTCGTTTGGTCGGGCTGCTGAAAAGATTAGATTCCGACACCTTATCGACTTATAATCAAACACTCAAGGATCAACTACGAAATGGTGTCATAGAGGTGGTACCTGAAGGTATTAAAGAGGATCATCCAATCCATTTTCTTGCTCATCACCCAGTCATAACACCTGGCAAATCTCTCAGGATTGTTTATGATGCCAGCGCGCGTACGAAGGATACTAAAAGCTTAAACGAATGTTTATACTGTGGTCCTATGATGTTGGAAGATTTGACAGGGCTACTTATGAAATTCAGATGTCATGCCATAGGAATAACGGCAGATGTGGAAAAAGCCTTTCTACAAATCGCTTTAAATGAAAATGACAGAGATGTTACAAGTTTTTTTTGGCTAAAAGATATAAATAAACCCATTACTGAAGACAACTTGTTACAATATAGGTTCTCGCGCGTACCTTTTGGAATAATATGCAGTCCGTTTCTTTTGAATGCTACGGTCAGACATCACTTACAAAAGGCAAATGGAAATTACACTAAACAACTGGCTAATGATATATATGTAGACAACGTTCTCACAGGAGTGGAATCTGTTGAAGAGGCATTGAATCTCTATAAAGAAGGAAAAAGCGTTTTCGCTGAAATTTCAATGAACCTAAGAGAGTGGAGTTCTAATTCTGAAGAATTTGCAGAACAAGTACCTGACATAGTTAAGGGACCAACTATTAAAACACTTGGCCTTAACTGGAATCTGCAAAGCGATGTTTTACAACTCAGAGGCAAAGTTAATGAAAACAACGCCAATACTAAGAGAGGAGTTCTAAAAACCATAGCAGCGATTTATGATCCTTGTGGATTCAGTGCACCTATATTGCTGCCAGCAAAATTGCTGTTACAACAGTTATGGAAGGAACGAATCAAATGGGACACTGTGTTACCTGAGAATTTACTTCAAAAGTGGAAGATTATTCTAAGAGAACTGAAACTAGTAGAGACTATATGTCTACCAAGGAATATTACTGTACCCAATGAAAAGGAAGCACAGGTACATTGCTTCACTGATTCGTCAACAGTCGCATATTCAGCTGTGATTTACTTGGTTCAAAGAGATACAGTTAGCTTTATAATAGGTAAATCGCGTCTGGTTCCTATTAAGGACCAGGAAAACCTGAAAATACCGCGTTTAGAATTGATGGGAGTTTTGATAGGAAGTCGTCTTATTAAATACGTACTCAGATTTTTACAATTGGATGTGACGTCAATGACATTGTGGACAGACAGTCAGATAGTTATCGATTGGTATAACTCTGAGAAGTTGCTTGAACCATTTGTATCCAGAAGACTGGAAGAAATAAAACAAAACAAAAATCTGGTTGTGAGATACGTACCGTCTGGTCTTAATCCTGCAGATGTAGCCACACGTCCAATTACCTCAGATGAAGAAAGAAATAGGTGGTTGGTTGGACCTGACTTTTTGAAGGAAGATCCGAAGTATTGGCCTAGAGGTCCGCAAAGAGACACTTCTCTTCTGATGGGGGAGGGTGTGCCAAACACAGAAAAACAACTAGAAACAACATTGTTAGATGAAGGATTAATCAAAGATAAGGTTTTAGACTCACAATCACAAGAGATAAAAGAATTACAAAAAATATCATTTCCGGAAGAATACAAAGGAAAGATAACACATTTATCCAAGAATTTAGATTTATTCTTTGACACAAATGGCTTATTAAGATGTGAAGGAAGACTAAAAAATTCTGGTTTATTATACGACGCCAAACATCCTATACTTTTACCCAAGAACAGTGAATTGACACAGAAAATTATCAAGAAAATCCATGAGGAAAATCTTCATGTTGGAGTACCTCATACTTTAAGTCTCGTACGACAGAAATTTTGGATTCCTCAAGGAAGAGCACAAGTCCAAAAGATTCTAAGCAAATGTGCAAAGTGCGTGAAACATGGAGGAGGTCCATATGAACTACCTAAGACTCCGGCTCTGCCGGTAGAGAGAGTAACATATACTGCAGCTTTTACGTATGTGGGCGTAGATTATTTCGGTCCAATGACCATTAAGACAGAAAGTGGCTTAAAGAAAAGATGGATTTGCCTTTTCACATGTCTTGTAGTACGAGCAATACATTTGGAAGTAGTTAAAGATCTAACCACAGACGAATGTCTCATGGCGTTCAGACGTTTCATCGCTACTAGAGGAATTCCATCGTCTATACTTTCTGACAATGCATCTCAGTTTAGATTATTAGCTGAGGTAATATCAGAAGGAGCATTGAAAGAGAAAATAAAGTGGAAATTTATACCTCAATTAGCACCCTGGCATGGGGGCGTGTATGAACGTCTTGTGGCTGTTGTGAAACACTGTCTAAAACGAACACTCGAAAAACATATGCTAGGTGAGAATCAGCTCTTGACAATCATCAAAGAAGTCGAGGCTGTAGTCAACACTCGACCACTTACATATGTGGGAGCCGAAATAGATCACATTCTGAAACCAGCCGATTTCTTAACACCTGGAAGATGTTTGAACATTCAAGTGCTTATGGAACATTTACCGATCTCGGGTTCGATCATTAAACAACAACTTATTAAAGGTTGGAAGAGAGGTAACTACATTATGGATGAATATAAGGAAATGTTCATCAATCGATACTTACTCAGCTTGAGAGAAAGGTATAGAAACTCGCCTAAGCAAGTTAGAATAAGATCTCATGATATTCCAAAAATTGGCGATGTAGTACAGATAAAGGGAGAATCTAGAAACCGTGAAGGTTGGAAAGTAGGAGTAATAGTGGAAATAATAAAGTGGAGTGACAATTTATGTAGAGTAGCAAAAATAAAAGTTGGTGATAGTGTATTTACACGTTCCATTTCACACCTCTATCCATTGGAAGTAGAGACTGAGAATTCAGTTGACGAAATGTTTTGTCAAGAAGAAGCTAATGAAGCACACGTCGTTGATGGTGATTTGCTTCAGATGCCGTCTATAGAAATCAAGGAAGTGGAAACAAATAATCCTATAGAAACAGATTACAGTCAAATCGATGACAATGAAATTAATACAGAAGAGAGATACGATTAAACACAAGACACGAGAGAGAAGCTAGATAAAACAAGTATGACAAACGATTTGTCTGATACAGAAAATGATGTACAGAATAGTGAAGGTTTGTGCAATCAACCAAATGAAGAGAAACAACATCGAGCTGCCGCAGTCCACGCTCTGGAGAAAATCCATGAATGGACTCGCGACTTGATGACCAATATAAACTAACCTCGCGTGGCGGGTGTGTAGCGAAGAGGGTTCGCGAGAAATAACCCTTAAATAATATTTGTATATAGCAACATTGACTGAACACCGGATGGACTCAAACTCTATTTTATCTTTGGTAAGCTTTGAATTTTGTCGCTAAAATTCTTTTGTTTTCTGACATTTAAAATGATATAAATTGTGATGGTGAAAATAGTTTTTGTGCCCGTTTCCTGACCTGTTACCCAAAGCTAAGTATCTTGAAAACATGTAGAATATTCCTTTATTTAAGTCTTTATTAATGGAGTGGAAGTTAGGTGACTTGGCGAAACTCATAGAGCTGATCAAGCAACCTATTTCCATCCGATACGCTTATCCGTAATATATCATTAATGTTATTGTCTGTCGCTACTAAGAATCTGAAGAAGGCTTGCGAGCCGCCGTTTTAATATTCGGCAACTTTGAGAACCGAAGGGTTCACCAGTGCACGTAGACTTGGCCAATTCTATAGGCAGGGAATGAGTAAAGAGTCCGCGCGACTCCATCTGGGTTCGTGTGAGCTCAGGACGAAACATAAGTAAGAGGGTCCTTGCGACTCTGTCTGAGCCTGTGGGCTACCAAGTTCATAACATTCAATAACATGCTAAGGATAAGTCAGTTAACGTTTTTACCTATGCGTTGAAGGCATAGTCAAGTACTTAGAGGATCTAGCAGAGATTCATGTTTTCACCTTTAAACAGATGGGACATTCAACCCAACTACATGGGATCAGCGGACGGTGCCAGGTCAAGGAACACTTATAAGGTAAGACAGCTGACCCAACAATCTGACCAGAAAAATTGACTCAACGTTCCTATTAAAGGATTCTCACTTAAATTTATAAACTACAAGTTAATGGTCTTAATATCAATTTATTATACATAATATTACATACTCTAATTGCGAAGCAGATATATCATATCCAGAGGAAAGTTAATCCAAGAGTTACATTCCATAGGACCTGGAGCTAGAATGTCCTTGTGAGGTTATTCTTCTTTGAATACACTCATGAAGACATTATCACTTTTGTACGCAGCCGTATGTTAAGGAGCGGGACAAACCGGAGATAAGCACTATTCTAAGACCGATCAACGAGTCCTTAGCTATAAAAAAGTTTACTGATGGTTTGAGGAACCGTCGTCTCAGCACAATTTTAGCAGCCCGACAATACACGGAACTGAAGGAGGCCGTCAGAGCTGCCCAAGATGAAGAGTTGGCGAGACCGCAGCAGGAACCTGTGGTCATGAACATGAACTACAGGAGAGGCTTCCAGAAACCCCAGCGTTACGGCTGGCATGGTCCAGGTTACCAGTCGAATCGTGGCAAACCTTACAACCCCGGCTGGACATGGACACCGAACTACGCTAGGAATAAAGGTACCGTGCCTAGTAATAATTTCTATAGGGGACGAGGAGCTGCGGCGCGACAGTATTTTTTTAGGGGACACCGAGGCGCACAGAGGAGCCGTGGGCGCCGAGGTAACGGAAATGTGTATACATATACACACGAGTCGCAGACCTCCCACGAGACACCAAATTATGAAACCGAAAGAGTGCAGTTTTTTCGAGCATAAGGTTTTGACATGTGACGGACTTGACTTCGTAATTTTCACAGTAGGCGGACAAGACATTACTTTTATTATTGATACTGGCGCAACTTTGTCTATTTTGCAAAAAGAAAAGGTTCCCATAGAATCGCAGTCATACGAGTCGGACACTGTAATATCAGGCGTAGGCGGCGAGATTACAAGTAACCATGTCGCGGACGTGACTTTACAACACGGTAATACGATATCGTTCATGCATAAGTTTCATATACTGTATGATATGCCCTGTCATGCGGACGGTATTATCGGACTAGATTACCGTATGTAAAATAAAGCAAGGAAGAATACCCGTACGAATTTTGAACACAGGTGACGAGGATGTTAAATTACCTATATTTGAACCTAGTTTAGAAGATTTGAGCGAGTATAACATTTGTAATTTTCAAAAATCTGCCTTGGAGTAAGTAGAGTTAAAAAGTTGTTGTCATCATTAAAATTAAATCATTTAAGTGACGCGGACAGAAAACTTATAGAGTCAATATGTGCTAAATACGCCGACGTTTTTTACTTAGAGTTTAGACGGAGACAAACTAAGGACGACAAATATATATTACTAGCTGTTGCCCGCGACTTCATCCGCGTAGAACTTAATACTTAAAAAATATAATGCAAACAAACTTCTACCATCTTAAAGGATGATTTCCGAGGCAAAAACTATTCTATATCCTTTGAAGGGTCTCAAATTATCTCTATACCAAATTTCATCTAGGTACATGGATTTTATCCAAACTCTCACCCCCTATTTCATACCCTTACGGAATGATTTTCGGGATAAAAACTATCTAATGTCATTCTTCGGGACTCAAACGACCTTTATACCAAATTTCATCTAAACGGGATTCATCCAAATTTTCACCCCCCATTTCACCCCCTTAGGGAGTGATTTCCGGAATTACAACTATCCTATGTCCTTTCCCAGGACTCAAGCTATCTATATACCAAATTGTATTAAAATGGGTTCCATCCGAATTTTCACTCCTAATTTCACCCCCTTAGGGGATGATTTCTGGGGTAAAAACTATCCCATGTCCTTTCCCAGGACTTAACCTATATCTACACCAAATTTCATCAAAATAGATTACATCCAAATTTTCACCCCCCCCCCCCTTTCACCCCTTTAGGGGATGATTTCCGGGATAAAACCTATTATATGTCCTTCCCCGGGACTCAAACTATTTATATACCAAATTTCATCTAAATCGGTGCAGCGGTTTAAGTAGCTCCATACAAATTTCCACCCCCAATTTCAGCCCCTCAGATATAAAAACTACCCTTTGTCCTTCCCCGGGGCTCATTTCATCTAAATCGGTTCAGCGGTTTAGGCGTGAAGAGGTAACAGACAGACACACTTTCGCATTTATAATAGTATGGAAGTATGGATTATTAGTATGGATAGTATGGATTATTTCCGCTTGTCTTCCAAATAGAGGTGTAGCTGTAGACTCACTTCAAAAGAAAGAAGAAACGAAAAACTCATTCAAATATCTCAAAAAATTACGAAGCTACAACCGTTTTTATGTCGCTTGTTAGAGTGAGAAAACGATCAGGGACCGTGACGTCACGATCCTCGAGCGTCATAGTAAAAAACAATCGTTCCATTATAAAGGTGCGTTTTGCGGAAAAGAGACGCAACAAACCCCCTCTTAAAATTTTATACACTTATAACTTAGTGATTACCTATATAGCCTCTTGCGTTGTTTTTTTTCGAGATAATACAACATTATGATTATTTTGTTTAGTGTCTACATCCCTATTTTCGATAAGATAAGATAAAATAAGATTTCTTTATTGTCAGAACTGTGTACATTTAGTTGTTTTGGGTAAAATAAAGTCCAACAGCTTGCCCATTTCGGACGTACAATATTAGGTTTAAAGAACTTTATTTTTTCTCTAAGAAATTATACATTTCACTTATGAGAAACTTAAACTAATTTTACTAAACTTTATCGGTAGGTAAGCACCACAAGGTGCTTAACACTCTAAGCATATTACACAAAATAGATTATAAATTACAGTAGTACACACAATAGGTAGGTAGTTATGTAACAAAATTTATAAAATCTATTAAAATATTCACTTAATCGAAATACGCTATCCAGTTTAAATTATAATAGGTCTAAGCCTGTAATAGTATCTAATACAAAATATTAACAAAGGTATTTGTTGAACAAATTTTGTTCCTAGAAGTAAGAAAGTGTAATACAAATAATACAAAATTGCGCGAATAATTCGCACACTGAGGGTAGGGAGGGATTAGTTGAATACAGTCAGAAAACAGTTCACTTATAACATTGGATTCGATTACATTTTATGCCTTAATGCAATGCATATTAGGTCGAAAATAATTATACGGGGATTAGTTGAATAGTAACACGATACTTCTTTGTTTACGACTTGTCACTGACAGGGCCGGATTTAGATATTTTTAATAACGAAGTCTTTTAATTTCCGTTTAAACATATACAATTTTTTACAATCTTTGATGTGTTTAGGTATTTTGTTATAGAACTTTGCCCCTTCATATTCTATGCTTTTTTGTCCAAATTTAGTCCGCGCTGGCTGGAGACATAGATTGTTGGCATTACGTAGAGGACGTAATCCTGCCTCTGTTTTAGTTTTAAAAGATATTTGTGAATGGATTTTTTTTCCGAGTATTTTTCTTATTAGGAGGCAAGTATTGTTAAAGTATAACTGGTTAAGATTCATAATTTTAGTTTCTGAATAAATTTTAACGCTGGGTGTGAGAAAGTCGTAACGAAAAAGTGTTTTTATGATTTTATTTTGGGCAATCTGTAGACTTTTAAGTGTGGATTTATTGGCGCTACCCCATATCTCTACGAGATAGTTCAGATGTGATTTTACTAACGAATTATAAATTGTGTATAACACTTTGCGAGGGAAACAGTGTACAATATTAAAAAGACACCCTCGAAGTGATGATAGTTTTGATTTTATTCTGTTTATGTGTGGCTTCCATGATAGTTCGCTGTCTAGTATTAGTCCCAAATATTTTTCTTCAGATGTTTTTTTTATTTTTATTGAGTTAATTGTAAGTGGAGTTTCATCATTTATTTTCTTATTTTTGGCCTTAAATATAACATAACTGGTTTTTGCTACATTTATTGTGAGTAGATTATTTTGAAACCATTCGTGTAGTTGATCGAGATCATTTTGCGCTTTTTTTTTTATTTCATCTATCGATTGCCCAAAATAAAATACGCAAGTGTCATCTGCATACACACTAAGTTCTCCTCTTAATGATACTTGGTTAATACTGTTGATATATATTAAAAATAGAAGTGGGCCAAGTATGGAGCCCTGAGGAACGCCATAGGTAATCCGTTGAGGAGAACTTTGTTCATTGCCTATCTTGACAATCTGAAAACGATTTTTTAAGTATGATTCTAAAATTGCATATGCTGCGCCCGAAATTCCTATACTCATTAGTTTTGATAGTAAGATAAAATATTAAACTTAAAGCTAGTCAAATATACTAAAACAATAACAACAATAGTATTTCCAAGTAATTTTAACCATATTCACATATAAAATATTAATTTAGATCTATCCGACATCCGTATTTTCTTTTAAACCACGAACTTCGGAATTCAAAAATATTCGGGTATCTCTATCTCTATCGCACTAACAAATGACAGGAATGCAGAGGGCCTACCGCGAAAGGCATTCGAAGTTTCCCCTCTCTGTCATACTTACAAGTTCGTACATAAGTGCGACAGAGAGGGAAAACTTCGAATGCCGTTCGCGGTAGGCCCTCAGATATACGAACTTCGAGTTTCAGTTTTCGTGGTTTGGCTGAATACGCAAAGAGCGCGCGCGCGTGCCATTAAAAAAAGCCAAGTTTATATTGTTCGAATTTGTTGTTACATTTGTACAAATTACGCCTTAATTCGACATTTGCGCATATAAGTTCGCATATCAAAATCGATTAATTTTATATTTGCTTTTGGTACCTATGTGTCTCGTCAATGTATATCGTAGACGGGATTAAAATTATTAATAGGCGAAAGAAAGGCAAAGCAATTCCGCCATTTTGTCCGTAGTATTTCTTATTACTGTGATTTGGACGTTTCTTTTAGCTGACAGATGTGGCGGCGATATACTTTAAGAATAATAAATGAAAAATTAAATGAAGTCGTATATTACGGAAAATAAATTGTCGCAGTCGGATAAAAACTATCCTAAGTTGCAGCTGGAATAATAATGTACCTATATAAAATGTTTCATATTTTTCCGTCCATGGGATGCTGAGAACATTCGTACCACAGAAAGCTTAGTTTCAAACTGGCTGATTCTTTTTTTAATTTAGAGATTTATTATAAGTGGAGATTATTATAAGTGGAGATTAAATTAAAGTATCACCGTCAAACCGAATACGAAACCCATATATGCAAAACCGTATAGATTACCAGCATCGATGAAATCGGAAATTAAAAAACAAGTTGAGCAAATGATTAAAGATGATATAATTGAAACAACTAACAGCGATTGGAATAGTCCCATACTTTTAGTACCCAAAAAATCAGAAGATAGTACGAAAAAATGGAGATAAGTTCCCACTCCCCAACATTGTTGATATTTTAGATTCTTTGTCAGGAGCAATATATTTTACCCACCTTAATTTACAACAATCATATTATCAGACATCCTTAGACGATAATAGTAGAAATGTCACATCATTCACAACAAGTCAAGGTCAAATTCGAATGAAAAGACTTCCTATGGGGCTCAAGATACGCGGAAGTTCTTTTTCGCGAGTAATGTCGATAGCAATGTCAGGTTTATCGTACGAGAAGTGTTTTGTTTACATGGACGACTTGATCGTTTTTGGTAGGAACATGCAACAGCATAATAAAAACTTGACCGACGTGTTGGAGCGATTGCGTAAAGTCAACTTAAAATTAAATCCTCAGAAATGTGATGTCTTAAAGTAGCAGTTACTATATTTAGGACATATTGTGTCAGCGGAAGGTGTTTTACCAGATCCACAAAAAACTAAAGTGTTAGAGAATTACCCAGCACCAACAAATAGTGACGAAATTAGGCGTTTCGTAGCGTTTTGTAACTACTACAGGAAGTTTATTCCATCTTTGGCAAGAATAACCGTACCATTAAACCAGCTATGTAGGAAAAATGTTTCATTTGACTGGACGGACGAATGTAGACAGGCATTTAAAACCCTTAAAGAAAAACTTGTAACTCCACCTAAGTATTCTACAATATCCAGATTTCTCAACAGACAATGAATTTATTTTACAAACAGATGCATCCGCAAAATCGATTGGTTCCGTGCTATGTAATAAAGACAACAGACCCATAGCGTATGCTAGTCGACCCCTAAATAGAGCGAAATTAAACTACCCAGTAATTCAAAAAGAGCTTTTGTCAATAGTTTGGAGCGTACAGTATTTTAGACCTTATTCGTTTGGAAGAGAGTTCACTGTAATGACCGACCATCGACCACTTTTATATTTATTCAGTAGGTACTAGCTGTTGCCCGCGACTTCGTCCGCGTAGAACTTATACTTAGAAAATATAATGCAAACAAACTTCTACTTACTATCTTAAGGGATGATTTCCGAGGCAAAAACTATTCTTTATCCTTCGAAGGGTCTCGAATTATCTCTATACCAAATTTCATCTAGGTACATGGATTTTATCTAAACTTTCACCCCCTATTTCATACCCTTAGGGAATTATTTTCGGGATAAAAACTATCTAATGTCATTATACGGGACTCAAACGACCTTTATACCAAATTTCATCTAAACGGGATTCATCCAAATTTTCACCCCCCATTTCACCCCCTTAGGGAGTGATTTCCGGAATTAAAACTATCCTATGTCCTTTCCCAGGACTCAAGCTATCTCTATACCAAATTGTATTAAAATGGGTTCCCTCCGAATTTTTACCCCTAATTTCACCCCCTTAGGGGATGATTTCTGGGGTTAAAACTATCCCATGTCCTTTCCCAGGACTTAACCTGTATAATATCTACACCAAATTTCATCAAAATAGATTACATCCAAATTTTCACCCCCACCCCCCTTTCACCCCCTTAGGGGATGATTTCCGGGATAAAACCTATTATATGTCCTTCCCCGGGACTCAAACTATTTGTATACCAAATTTCATCTAAATCGGTGCAGCGGTTTAAGTAGCTCCATACAAATTTCCACCCCCAATTTCAGCCCCTCAGATATAAAAACTACCCTTTGTCCTTCCCCGGGGCTCAAACTATCTGTATACCAAATTTCATCTAAATCGGTTCAGCGGTTTAGGCGTGAAGAGGTAACAGACAGACAGACACACTTTCGCATTTATAATATTAATATGGAAGTATGGATTATTAGTATGGATAGTATGGGTTTTTTCCGCTTGTCTTCCAAATAGAGCTGTAGCTGTAGGAGACACACTTCAAAAGAAAGAAGAAACGAAAAACTCATTCAAATATCTCAAAAAATTACGAAGCTACAACCGTTTTAATGTCGCTTGTTAGAGTGAGAGAACGATCAGGGACCGTGACGTCACGATCCTCGAGCGTCATAGTAAAAAACAATCGTTTCATTATAAAGGTGCGTTTTGCGGAAAAGAGACGCAACAAACCCCTTCTTAAAACTTTATACACTTATAACTTAGTGATTACCTATACGAGTATAGCCTCTTGCTTTGTTTTTTTTCGAGATAATACAACATTATGATTATTTTGTTTAGTGTCTACATCCCTATTTTCGATAAGATAAGATAAAATAAGATTTCTTTATTGTCAGAACTGTGTACATTTAGTTGTTTTGGGTAAAATAAAGTCCAACAGCTTGCCCATTTCGGACGTACAATATTAAACTTAAAGCTAGTATATATATACTAAAACAATAACAACAATAGTATTTCCAAATAATTTAAACCATATTTCAAACATAAAATATTAATTTAGATCTATCCGACATCCGTATTTTCTTTTAAACCACGAACTTCGGAATTCGAAAATATTCGGGTATCTCTATCTCTATCGCACTAACAAATGACAGGAATGCAAATATACGAACTTCGAGTTTCTGTTTTCGCGCGCGTGCCATTCAAAAAAACCAAGTTTATATCGTTCGAATTTGTTGTTACATTTGTACAAATTACGCCTTAATTCGACATTTGCGCATATAAGTTCGCATATCAAAATCGATTAATTTTATATTTGCTTTTGGTACCTATCTGTCTCGTCAATGTACTCGTATATCGTAGACGGGATTAAATTTATTAATAGGCGAAAGAAAGCAAAGAAATTCCACCATTTTGTCCGTAGTATTTCTTATTAGTCTGTGATTTTGACGTTTCTTTTAGCTGACAGATGTGGCGGCGATATACTTTAAGAATAATAAATGAAAATTAAATGAAGTCGTATATTACGGAAAATAAATTAATTGTCGCAGTCGGATAAAAACTATCCTTAGTTGCAGCTGGAATAATAATGTACCTATATAAAATGTTTCATATTTTTCCGTCCATGGGATGCTGAGAACATTCGTACCACAGAAAGCTTAGTTTCAAACTGGCTGATTCTTTTTTTAATTTAGAGATTTATTATAAGTGGAGATGAGAGACCCGTCAAGCAGATTAATAAAATTTCGATTACAATTGGAGTAGTACGACTTTAAAGTAGTTTACATAAAAGGAAAAACAAATGTAGTAGCAGACACCTTAAGTAGAATTACAATAACATCAGATGAATTAAAAAGTATGAGCGAACAAATTATGGTTATGAGTGTTATGACACGGGCACAGAGTAGAATAATTTACTTTCAAAACAAAGTTTTAATTTTAACCGACTTCAATTCAGTACTCCGCCAAGCCACATTAACATTTCCACATTTTTTTTCCAATTTACCACATGAACTGATTTTCGAGAACAAAAGCGTTGATTTTTAGACCAATAAACCAAATCGCTGTATGTGGGCCGATAATATTTGAGGACTTCCGTCGATTCCTCAAGGATCTCAGAATTACCTTTGGCACTTCATTATTTGCTATTTCAACGGAATAATATCAGAATCTGTGACGTACTTATATAGTTTGAAGTACATCATTGAGAAGTTCCACAAGCCATCTGTGGTCTTCACCAACACTTCCACTTCACCAAATTTATGATTTCCGGGTGTAAATACAAGAGTTATAATAGAAAATACCGAAATTACTACACGCGTGCCTAATATATTTGAGGAGTTCCCTCAATTCCTCATGGTTCCCATCATCCAACTGGGGTTTTGGAAACAATAGGACCAATCTGGAAGCATATACTTTCAGTTAAAAAAAGAATTGTACGAATCGGTTCATAAATGACGGAGTTCTGAGGTAACAAACATTAAAAATAAAAAAAATAAAATAAAAAAAATACATCCGAATTGAGAACCTCCTCCTTTTTTTGAAGTCGGTTAAAAATATTACAAGATAGGGAAACGAGTGGAAACAGTGTTACGGATCCTAATATACCCGAAAATTCAACGTCTGATCAACCAAGAATCGCGGAGATATTAAGAAAACCTAACAATTCTGTAGAAATGATGTTTGGATCGGAAGATGAGTTGAAAAAATTTAGAAAAAATAAAATGATAACAAGAGAAAAACAATGTTTTGCGTACCTATGTTAAAGAAAAGTTGGTACTTTATATTAACCTTATAACATGGTCGCTCAGAGAGAGTCAGAAGTCCAAATTGAAGGTTTGTCAACGCGCGATGGAGCGTGGTATTTTAGGTGTTGAAAGGATGGATCGGTTTGTGCCCAAAACTATACTTACTGGACTCCAAAACTAACATAACTGACGTGGGTGCAAAAACTGCCAGGCTCAAGTGGGACTGGGCCAGCCACGTCTGCCGGATGCATCCAGACAAGTTGGCTAATATAGCTACCAAGTGGGTATCACGGGCGACGCAGACGGGCCCGACCTAGAGAAAGACGGCGGTACGGTCTGGATGCATTCCTCACCGATTGGGCAGAAAAAGCACATATAAGGGACTCATGGAAATCACGGTATGAATCTTTGCACAGGCAGCGGGACACTGGATATGCACAGAAAAATAACTTGCATACATTTTTCTTTGTCAAATTATCTACCCTACAGTACAGCGACATCACTAATCCTGTTATAATCGTTTTGATGAATAGATTGTCAACTAAATGTGCAAAGAAACTAAAAGAGAATTTTGACTGAAATTTATTTTGTACCATCCAATCCCGGGATCCCGGGATTGATGAAGACCAATCCCGTTTTAGTACCGGGATCACGAAGTGTCAGGTATTTGGAAGCCCTACAAGGTACTTTCAGAATACTTCCATACAAATTTGAAGGAAAAAAATTCAAGACATAAGTATTCAATTACAAATTTAAATACGCTAGGGAGAGGGATCGTTATACTTTTCCGGTAATATTTACGTTAAATTATTTTCAAAAATTTCGCTCGGTAACCTTCGGAGATAAAAGGGGGGGATAGTATTTTTTTCAACATTATCCTTTGTAAATCAAAATTTTACCACTAAAGAAAAAAAACTGTTTAAGAATGTGCAATTCAAGCCCTTTCATATGATACCCCGCTTGGCCTACTAACGTACTAACTAGCTTTTTAATTTTTGCCCCCCTCTTATCCGTCCTGTGCCGACAAGGCACATTCTAAATTAGCGATTAGACACTTATTGTATAATAACTACGTGCCGTAGATTAAGTACGTGCGAGATGTGCGAATGATAATACATGTAGCTACTCGTATATATACCATGTGAGTTAATGAATAAAGAACTACTATTGTGTTGACAGTACTTCAGAGTCTCTCTCTAAGTGTGGACTGCCATAAACCCCTCTGGGGTGAAGTCCACACTCACCCTGTCTACTCCCCCATCAACATATTAATTATTGCCAGGCAGTGGACACTATCCTCAACCACCAACCACTGTCTGGCAAAGTGGTGACCCTGACTGAAACAAGAAAAACACGCGCGCCCGACGACTAAACACGCAACGATCTGGCAAAGGAGTTGAACAAAATCACTTCCGGCGACTGAACGCGCAACCTGCCGCGCGACTGAATCTGGTAAAGTGGGGACAAAACTACGCCGCGTCACATTGAAGAAACACGCAGCGCCCAACTGAAGAAATACGCTGCGCCGCATTGAAGAAATACGCCGCACCCGCCTGGAGAAATACGCCGCGCCGCATTGAAGATACACGCTGCACCCATCTGAAGAACTACGCCGCGCCACATTGAAGAAATACGCCGCACCCGCCTAAAGAAATACGCCGCGCCGCATTGAAGATACACGCTGCACCCGTCTGAAGAACTACGCCGCGCCACATTGAAGAAATACTCCGCAAGCAAAAGTTCAATGAAGAAACGCGCCGCTCCCGACGAGAAGGATCCGCTCCCGACCAGAACAAACGCGCTCCCGGCTGGAATTACGCCCTTGTTGATGAAGAAACCTATAGGAAATGCCTTAACCTTCTTTCCAGGACCCCATTCAAACGCATTCTCATCGAGTATGATATTCCGACAAGGAAGACATAACTGAGAAGCAGCATCACTATGTTAATTCATATTACAGCGCACTCGACACGACAAGCCAAGAAGCCTAAAACAGCAAATTGTGCATTTTGTCACGCACCTTCGTGCCACACTAATCGTGGCCGACATTTTTGCCGTTCATCGAGCAGCGTCCATGGTGCGACGCCTGCTGCGTCACGGCCCGGGGACATACTGGATGAAGAATTTGCAGCCGTTTAAGCCTGCCTCCAAAATTGCGCGAAAAAGGAGTGTAAGGTCGAAGACGTCACTCATTACAAGGATAGCGTCGCAACGCAACACAGTTGGCGAAAATGCAACTCGTCATAATTAGACAGAACAAACGATTCACAGTACGCGCAGTGAAATGTCGACGCAGCGCTGAGCGTAGGTAAATATTTACATTGATATTTTTTTGTTAAGATCAAGGTCGCGGAGTCGCGTCGTCAGCATATATTTATAAGTGAGCATGTCAGTTTCCATTTTTTCAAGGTAATTTACTTAACAAACTATTTTTAATTGTGTGATTTATATTTAGGCAACTAATCATGTTTTTTTTTCTATTATTATGCTGTATGTAACATTGCCCTGGATGACGATTGCCCAGGATGAGATAAGCTGCTGATCAGAGGCTCTAGTATAAGTTTTATCGATACAATACGTTTTCGAACGCGTTTGCGTTTAGTCTCAATTTATATGGCAACGCGAACAGCGCCTCTTGTGGTAACTATTAGGAACTACGCGTTGCCATACAAATTGAGACTAAACGCAAACGCGTTCGAAAACGTATTGTATGGATAAAACTTATACTAGAGCCTCTGAGCCTATATGCCTCTATTTATTTTTATTGTGCTAAGCCCAACTTGTAATTGACCGAAAAGGTAATTCAAGTCTGGATTGTATGTACACGACTATTGTAAGTACTTTCTTTCGCACTGTTTTATAAATGTTGTGGTCTTATACACACAGCAAGTTTAACATTTCTCAAGCATCCGAAAACGAGCTTAGAAATGCGTGTGCCTATTATATTAAGTATTTTGTTTTTTTTAGTGATATAGTTGATTTGATTGTTATTGTGTAGTTACCTACCTACATTTCTCATATATGTATATGTGACCAGTAACTTAGCAGGAAATGGGATTTCATCCCATTTTTGTTGTAAAGGGGGAGATATGTGCCGACAAGGCACATTCTAAATTAGCGATTAGACACTTACTGTATAATAACTACGTGCCGTAGATTAAGTACGTGCGAGATGTGCGAATGATAATACATATTTTTTTTTTCCTTCATTTATATCTGCGATCAGTCGCAAGACTATAAGCAGATGGGTACTAGGTGGTAGATGTTTGGAGAGATAAGACCAATGTCCTAGTCCATGATAATACATGTAGCTACTCGTATATATACCGTGTGAGTTAATGAATAAAGAACTACTTTTGTGTTGACAGTACTTCAGAGTCTCTCTCTGAGTGTGGACTGCCATAATATACCATAATAATAAACCCCTCTGGGGTGAAGTCCACACTCACCCTGTCTACTCCCCCATCAACATATTAATTATTGCCAGGCAGTGGACACTATCCTCAACCACCAACCACCGTCTGGCAAACGTCCTTTTTTATAGAAATCCCAAGTAATACATCAAAGCAGTATAACTTACAGCATTTCTGTATCGTTTTCGCATTTTGAATTAGTTCTATAGTAGCCGTATAAACGTTTATACGGCTATTATAATGCTTATTTGGGCACAAATTATACGGCTTTAGATCCTAAATAGGGTCACGATAGTTGTTTAATTGCATTACAGGCGCATTATATTAGCATTATTGTGGTCAAAGAAGGTATCAATCGCATTAAAGAAGCATTATTATGGTCAATAAAGTTGCTAATCGCATTACAGAAGCATTATACGAGCAATATTATTGATAGTGAAGATGTTAATTGCATTACAAAAGCATTAGAATAGCATTAGAATGTAGAAAAAGCATGATTGGATCTATTTAAATGTTCACAATTAGAACTTAAATAAACCCTACAACATTGCAAAAACATCTCTATTACCCCGGCCGTACAAATGTTAATTGTAAAGTAACTACTTACTTTTGTCTCGCAATATAAAGTATGGACCGTCAAAACTGAGCGACTGAAGACGTTCGCAAAATTTATAATTCCTGGATAAGTGTTTGACTCTTTTGTTAAGTCAGGCCTTCAAATATTACTGCGCAATGTAGTTTACTGTAAATGTCTATATGAGTTTCATTGAATATTTTCACGCACCTTCGATATTTTGTGGTTTTGATATAAAATGTTATACAAAGATATGAGTGAAATAACCTAAACAATTCTGTATTTCTATTATAGAACGAATTTTGCATAATTAACATAACAGTATTGGTTGGGTAGTATTAAATTAAGTTATATCATTATTATAAAGGATTATATTACTTTTATATAAAGGTCCGCATGATAATATTTATTGGTTATAATAATAACAAAATGGTGTCGGTCTAGGGCAGCCCGGTGAGCCTTAAGAAAGGCTAATTAATGCCACCATCAGTATAAATACTCACACGTGAATAATTATTAAGCCAGAGGTCTGAAAGGAGACTTTTGATGAACCACTGTAGTGCCATTGTCTATAAAGTAGTTCTATATGGGTTCACCGGAATACCTGTTTACGGAGCATTGTAATGGTAAAAGTTTATGCTATTATGCAGCATTAGGCATTATTTTGGTACTTAAAAATGCTATTGTAGACCCTTAAGCATTAAGAACAGCTGAAAGCTGTATAGCGGATTTACGTGGCATTATAATGGTTCATGTTTATGCTATTAAACAGCATTAAGCATTTATTTCCTACTTAAAAATGCTATTGTAGTCCCAAAGGCATTAAAACAGATAGCAGATTTACATGGCATTATAGTGGTTCATGTGTATGCTATTAAACAGCAATAAGCATTCATTTACTAAGTACTTAAAAATGCTATTGTAGATCCAAATGCACTAAAAACGGCTGAAAGCTGTATAGCTGCGTTTTGGTTTGGTGCACTAAAACTAAAGGCTTTACAAAAACATTTTGATATGCCATTATCCAACCGTTATACAGTGTAAAGCATCATAATGGTTTCGAAATGCCAATATAAAGCGTCAAGATGCTCGGTGAACTTATATAAGAGTTTATACGAATCTTAAGTTCTACATAAGTTTACTATTCGTTTGATAAAATGCTTTCTGTGTTACTTGGGATATAAATATGCCTAACTTAAATTTTTCATTTTCTATGCACGTGGATTAGCTTTGTTTACAACTATTCTAAATTTCACATTGATAGCATCAGTAGTTCCTGAGATATTTAGCTTTGTGACAGACAGACAGACGGACAGAATCGCCACCACAAGGGTTCCGTTTTTACCTTTTTTGTCCGGAACCCTAAAAATTTAAGATAGGGCGATTGTGCACTACACTGTCCGGTCCGATATGGCACGCCATTAAATGTACATAGTAGTTTGTGCACTATACGTAATTTTACCGTCCACATTCAATACAAAAAATATCGGACCGTAAAAAATCGGACTGCCGGACAATAATAGTACATTGTTTAACAAGGGGCGTATGAGAAATATTGCAAACGAGAGTCTATCAGGAGCCCGACGCCGTAAGGCGGAGGGCTTTTGATGACTCGAGTTTGCAATATTCTTACGCCCGTGTTATACGCAATGTTTTTCATCACATTTGCGAGGAAATAAACAACCAAAAAAGACAGAAAACCTATGTTTTATACAAGCGCATCAATCAAATGTTGACGAGATTGACAACTTCACTTCCAGATCAGTGCGAGTGGAGGGCGTAGCTTCAATATTTCAACCAATCACAGAGCCTGCTTGATCATATTTTCAACCAATCATAGAGCAGAATTCTTGTCGATAGCGGCCGTCCAGATTTGCTTAACCAATCAGATCACACACAAGCTCATAACTCCTATGTGTCATTATTTCCCGCGGGGACAATTTAGGCCATTGTCCTTCTGTATACAGGCAAGGAATAACACCATTTATGAGCAAGTGTGATGAAAAAGTACATTACTTACCTAGGGCGGTTAAACAAAGAATGTCTCAGATCGCAGGTATTTGACGCCCGAGCCGAAGGCAAGGGCGATAAATATGCGCTCTGAGGCTTTCTTTATTACCGCCCGTGGTGAGTACAAAATTTTACGTCTCTATCTGGCCAGGAAGTGGGGTTTTCCGCACGCATAGCGTGCGGTAATTCCTACTTTATGGCCAGGTATGACGTAAAATTCATTGCACAATCCTTGCATGTAGGTAATTGTGGACTGTTCGATTAGGCATTTGTTTTTTTTGTGTTACAGATCAGATCACTAGATAGGTACTAGATACAGTCGCTCGCTTTATTTTTTAATTATTTTTCGGATTACTGGCCTTAAAGAATTAATTTGCTACCAAACCAACCGGCTCGGCTTGATAGAGCTTCGTTTTGTGCAAGCGCATGGCAGGGAAGAGGAGTAGAGGACGGATGCCTATGCGTTGAGCGGACAAGGTAACAACCTGTGGCTAGATCCACACTACAGGCCAGCATGCATCAAGCCCAGGACCAAGCAGCTAGGAGAGTGACGGTGAAGAGCGCCCACAGCCGTCACATGTCTCACCCATGAGGATACCACCACACAAGGAAGGAAGGAATTAATTAGAAATGGTCCGCGTTGGTTCGGAGATATCATCTCATCACTCTACAATTCCGGTGATAAATGTCTGAAGAAGCCCGCAGTTGCTCATACAGTGTTTTTTTTTAATACTTAAATGACACGGCGGGAATGTAGCCAAATAGATTTAGCGAAACGACAAAGTCAGAAATTATATATTCTTATAATGTATGTAGTTACTTAGGTAATTACGTAAAAACGCGTTTTTTATATAGAAGTGCCTATTTTTAACTAAAAATGTGCGTTGCTTGGACGAGTGACAAACAAACTACGCGCTTGTTTTTATTTTGATAATATCAATGGACCATGCTTGTTATTTAGAAGGAAGAAACGGCTGTTTATGCCGCAAAAAACGTATATTTCGACACTCTCAAGGGAATCAAAATTTATAGGGTACTTTCCGTGGACTATGATACTTGGCAAGTAATATCGTCTTACATATACTGCAACTACAGGTACAGGGTAAAATCTGAAAACTATACATTTGTCATTAAATCATAATAATGTATTTATTAAAAGTACTGTCTGTCTGCCTCTCAAGACCCTTTATCTCGGGAACGCGTGAAGGCATCGAGTTGAAATTAAAACCATATACTCAAGTCTACAGTTTCTTGAAGCTGTGAAAAAACCAAACTTCTGAGTTAACGTAAAAAAAAGATACGGGCGTTTATACCGCAAAAAACGAATATTTCGACATTTTCGACACTCAAGGGAAAGGAAGGGAAACTATGAAATTTATTGGGTACTTTCCGTTGACCTAGAACCTAGAACTATGAAATTTGGCAAATAATATCTTCTTATACTACAAGTACAGGGAAACATTTGAAAACTATACATTTGTAATTAGATCATAAAAAATATAGTATTTATCTAAAGTACGTAATCAATCATCGAGGTAGGAGGAAATTTGTTAACTAAGTACGGAACCCTCGGTGGGCGAGTCCGCCTCGCACTTGTCCGGTTTTTTTTACCTTAACTTAGAAGGTTGATATTTTCACAGCTTCAAGGGGCTGTAGACCTGAGTATATGATTTGAATTTCAACTCAGATAAAGGGTCTTGACGTCTTCAGTTTTCATTCAGACAGACAGACAGACGGACAACAAAGTGATCCTATAACGGTTATGTTTTTTCCTTTTGAGGTACGGAACCCTAGAAACTAATAATATATTTTTTTCTTTTTTATTTATATGTTCAAATTACATCTTACAAAACATTTATATTCTCGCCAAACTGTTACGTTTGATGGCGAGACGCGCTCAGTTTTTATACAACTTAACCTATTAAACTCATCTTATCTCCACTTATAATAAATCTCTAAATTAAAAAAAGAATCAGCCAGTTTGAAACTAAGTTTTGTGTGGTACGAATGTTCTCAGCATCCCATGAACGGAAAAATATGAAACATTTTATATAGGTACATTATTATTCTAGCTGCAACTTAGGATAGTTTTTATCCGGCTGCGACAGTTAATTAATTTTCCGAAATATACGACTTCATTTAATTTTTCATTTATTTTTATTGAAATCAAACGTTGCTCCAACTGTCAGCTATAAGAAACGTCAAATTTTCGTCAAAATGGCGGAATTGCTTTGCCTTTCACTTATTAATAATTTAAATCCAGTCTACGATAGACCTTTACAATACACATGCCAAAAAATAAACCATAAAAAAATATTCGATTGTGATATGAGAACTTATATGCGCAAATGTCGCATTATGGCGTAATTTCAAAAAATGTATTAACAAATTTGAACAATATAATTAACACGAATTTGTTTTTTTTGAATGGCAATGGCACGCGTTCTTTGCGCATTCTGTCAAAGTGCCTACGGCGCTACCACGAAAACCGAAACTCGAAGTTCGTATAACTGCATCCCTGTCACTCGAGTAGTGTTAGTGCGATAGAGATAGAGATACCAGAATATTTTCGAATTCTGAAGTTCGTGGTTATAGCTCAGGAATCGAAACTACACCCCGTAAGCCACGTCCGCTGCGCCATGTTTTCGTGGTTTTTAAACGTCAAACATGTTCATCAATCAAAACAAAACCCTATTTGTTTGCCGAACCTGACTGAAAACATGTTAGATGTTTAAAAACATGGAAAACATTGGTGCAGCGGGCCCGGCTGTAGGTAGACACTAAATAGAATAATCATAATGTATTTTCTCGAAAAAAGGATACCTAATAGAGAAAAAATCAACGCAAGAGGTTAGGTATATGTATAGGTAATCACTAAGTTCCAAAGTTTTATGTTCTGTCCCTTTTTCACAAAACGCACCTTCAAATGAAACGATTGTTTTTTACTATGACGCTCGAGGATCTTGACGTTACAGTCCCCGATCGTTTTCTCACTCTAACAAGCGACATTAAAACGATTTTGAGATATTTGAATGGGATTTTCGTCATCTTCTATCTATCTATACCTACATATAAATGCCCTGACTGACTCACCCACTCACTCATCAACGCAAAGCCGAAACTACTGGGGCTAGAGAG
This sequence comes from Epinotia brunnichana, assembly GCA_963854355.1. Taxonomy (NCBI): domain Eukaryota; kingdom Metazoa; phylum Arthropoda; class Insecta; order Lepidoptera; family Tortricidae; genus Epinotia; species Epinotia brunnichana. Next base: position 33,665,353 of record OY977935.1, on the reverse strand, counting down.
TTGAAATTTACACCAGAACCTTTTACAACGTAGGCAACGGATAAGAAGAGATTTTTGGAAATTCTACCCCTAAAGGGGTCAAATAGGGGTGCAAAGTTTGTATGGGGGAAACTTTATTTTTTATAGCTAGAGACTTAAAATTTTGTATATATATTACTTATTAGAATACGAATAAAATACTTTCAACGTTTAGGAAAATTCTGCCCCTAAGGGGGTAAACAAGGGGTGCAAATTTTGTATGGGGGAAACTTTATTATTTTAGCAAGAGACTCAATACGTTGTAGAAAGCTTACTTATTAGAATACAAATAAAGCACTGCCAGCGTTTTGGAAAATTCAACCTCTTAGGGGGTTAAAAAGGGTTGCAAAGTTTGTATGAGCGAAACTTCTTTTTGAGATAGAAGCTTAAAAATTTGTAGAAAGATTACTTAATAAAATACAAATAAAAAAAAACAGCATTTTGGAAAATTCCACCCCTAAGGGTATGAAAAAGTGGTACAATGTTGGTAAAGGGGATTTTTTTGAGCTAGAATCTCAAACCTTTTTAAAAAGATCGCAAGCGACAAACCTTTGCTGAAAGATTACTTATTACAATACAAATAAAGAACTTTCAACGTTTTGGAAAATTCCACCCCTAAGGGTAATTAAAACAAGTGAAAATTTGTATGGAGGAAACTTTTTTTTGAGCTAGAGACTTGAAATTGTGTAGAAAGATTATTTATTAGAATACAAATATATAGGTAAATTACTTTCAGTGGTTTGAAAATTTCCACCCGCTAAGAGGGGGATAAAGAGGTGCAATGTTTGTGTAGGAAAATTTTTTTTTAGGTAGAAACTTAAAACTCTGTAGAAAGATTAAGTACCTACTTATTAAAATACAAAAAAATACCTACTGCCAGCGTTTTGGAAAATTTCACCCCTTAAGGGGTTAAACAGGGGTGCAAGGTTCGTATGGGAAACACTTTTTTTTAGCTAGAGACTAGATAAATAGTTTGTAGAAAAAATACTTACCTATTACAATAAAAAAACCGAGTGTTTTATTTTTAATTTTTCCCTGAAAAGCGTTCAAAGTTTGTATGGAGAGCAAGAAATTTTTAAAGTATGATATTTGTAACTGCGGTCTTAGCCTGTTTAGACTACAAAACTTATTTCAGCGTTTTTTTAATTCATCGCCTAAGAAGGTTAAAAGGGGGTTCGAACTTTGTATAGAGAGTAAGAGCATTTTTAAAGTAAGAAATTTGTTACTACGGTTTCAGACTGTTTACTATGAGGGTTCAGAGAGGGTTCTTAGTTTGTATAGAATTCAAGAGATTTTGAAAGTAAGAGATTTGTAACTTCGGTTTTAGATTGTTTTCTAAAAGTCTAGGTAGAAAATTAATTTCAATGTTTTTTTTTTAATTCATTTCTTCAACAAACATTTAGACGATAACATGTTATACGCGGACGAAGTCGCGGGCAACAGCTAGTATAAAATAAAGTTTCATGCCTAAAGTAACTAAAGAAAATAAATATACCTATTTCTGCAAGTACCTATACATATATCTACATACCACATACACATCCATATGTGATAAGTCGAGAGTGTGTTCTCGTCTCATCACACATGCACACGCATATACATATATACATACACACTACACTACACACACACACTTAATTATGACAAGTCGAGAAGACAATTCTTTAGTCTAGTTTTTATCCTAGATTTACTTAGTTTAGGACTTTGTCTTAATAAGCTAATCTTGTTGAATATTTTTGGGACTAGGTATTTTGAACATCTTTCGCCATAATAGTTTTTCGTTCTCGGCTGTACTAACTTTTTGTCGCTTACACTCCTAGTATTATATTTACTGTTAATTAACACTCTGTACTCTGAATTGTAATAATGCTCTAAACCTAAGAGGTACTTATGTGACTTTCTTATCTACGGGTAAAATTTTACATAAGGGAAATAGTTTATTATAATCTTTTTCACAATCATTCTTCACCTTTTTAGTAACTAAGAACTTAATCAGCCTTGTTTGTAGTTTTCTTACATCTCTAATATATGTTATGAATGTTCGCCCGTGTACAACTAGACCATAACTAATAAGTGAGTCGGCAAGAGCGTAATAGACAACCATTATTGTTTTTTTACTCAATGTTCTATAAAACCATTCAATAATTGCCTCTGTTTATTGTAATACTTCCGCTTATTAACACTTAATGCACTTAATCACATTATCATTTATCAATCACATATTGTATACTAGCTGTTGCCCGCGACTTCGTCCGCGTAGAACTTTTTATCGTCTTAAAAAATGATTTCTCTCAATACAAAATTTGAACCCTCTTTTATGGGATAATTAAAAAAAAAGTTGATGTTCATTTTCTAGTTTGTGAACAAACAGTCTAAAACCAAAGTTAAAAATCTCATACTTTAGAAATGCCTTGAAATACTCAAACTTTGAACCAATTTTAACACTCTTAGGGGATGAATTTGGAAAACTCTGAAATCAGTTTTGTAGTCTTTTAACGTACAGAATAAGACCGAAGTTAAAAATCTCTTACTCACACTTTAAAATTTTATTGCTCGCCATTTAAAATTTGAACCCCCTTTTAAACCCCCTTAGAGGTTGAATTTTTCTAATCGCTGAAAGAACTTTTTTCGTAAACTTTTAAGTCTCTAGCTCAAAAACAAGTGTTGCCCATACAAAGCTTTCTTAACCCCCTTAGGAGTGGAATTTTCTAAAACTCTGAAAGTACTTTATTATTAATTTTAATAAGTAACATTTTGAATAGTTTTAAGTCTAGTAAAAAAAAAAGTTTTTCCCACACAACACTGGCTACCCTTCTTAAGGATCTTAAGGATCCCCTTAGGGATGGAGTTTTCTAAAACGCTGAAAGTTCTTTTTTAGTATTCTAATAATGAGTAATCTTTTTGCAAAGTTTTAAGTCTAACTCAAAAAAAAGTGTTGCCCATGCAAAGCTTGCTCTCCTTTTTAACCCTATTAGGGGTGGAATTTTCTAAAACGATTTGTGTTCTTTTTTTGTATTTTAATAAGTAATCTTTCTACAAAGTTTCAAGTCTCTAACTCAAAAACATAAACTTTCCCTGATAAAAACTTTGCACCCCTTTTTATCCCCCTTAGGGATAGATTTTTTCAAAACGCTGAAAGTCTTTTTTTTTGTATTTTTATAAGTAATCTTTCTACAAAGTTTTAAGTGTCTAGCTCAGAAAAAGTGTTCCCCATACAAACTTTGCACCCTTTTTTAACCCCCTTAGGGAATGATTTTTGTAAAACGCCGAATGTAGTATTTTTCATGTTCTAATAAGTAATTTTTCGTCAAAATTTTAAGTCTCTATTAAAAAAAAAAATGTTTTTCCCATACAAACTTTGCACCCTATTTTACCCCCTTAGGGGTGAAATTTTCCAAAACGCTGAAAGTACTTTCTTTGTATTTAAATAATCTTTCTACAAAGTTTTAGGACTCTAGCTAAAAAAAATAGTTTCCCACATACAAACTTTGCACCCCTATTTTAGCCCCCTATTTTTAGGGGTAGAATTTTCTAAAACGCTGAAAGTACTTAATTTGTATTCTGATGACTAATCTTTCTACAAAGTTTTAAGTCTCTATTTAAAAAAAATATTGTTTCCCCCATACAAAATTTGCACCCCTATTTTACCCCCTGAGGGGTAGATTTTTTTAAAACACTGAATCTAGGTACTTTATTTGTATTCTAATGAATAATTTCTCTACAAAGTTTTAAGTATCTATTTAAAAAAAAGTAGTTTTTCCCATACAAACTTTGCACTCTATTTTACCCCTTTAGGGGTAGAATTTTCTAAAACCCTGAAAGTTCTTTATTTGTATTCTAATGACTGATCTTTCTACAAAGTTTTAAGTCTCTATTTAAAAAAAAATGTTTCCCCCATACAAACCTTGCACCCCTATTTTACCCCCGTAGGGGTGGAATTTTCCAAAACGCTGAAAGTGTTTCATTTGTATTCTAATAACTAATTTTTCTACAAAGTTTAAGTCTATAGCTCAAAAAAAAAAGGTTCTCCCATACAAACTTTGCACCCCCATTTTACCCCCTTAGGGGTAGAATTTTCAAAAATCCCTTTTTATCCCTAGCCCACGTTATAAAAGCAACATACTGTGCAAAAATCAACTCTCTAAGATTAGTAGTTTCGGCTGTGCGTTGATGAGTGAGTGATTGAGTAAATACGTCAGTCAGGACATAGGCATTTATTATGTATAAATAGATAGAAGATAATGAAACTCCCATTCAAATATCTCAAAAAAATATGAAGCTACATCCGTTTTAATGTCGCTTGTTAGAGTGAGAAAACGATGAGGGACTGTGACGTCAATATACTCGAGCGTCATAGTAAAAAACAATCGTTTCATATGAAGGTGCGTTTTGCGGAAAAGGGACAGAACACCCTCTTAAAACTTTGGACTCTTATAACTTAATCATTACCTATATAACCTCTTGCTTTGTTTTTTTCTCCATTTGACTATATTTATTTTAAATTCTTTTTCGAGAAAATACATTATGATTATTTACCATATTTTCGATTCCTGAGCTATAACCACGAACTTCGGAATTCGAAAATATTCGGGTATCTCTATTTCTATCGCACTAACCATACTCGAGTGACAGGGATGCAAATATATGAACATTGAGTATCGGTTTTCGTGGTAGCGCCGCAGGTACTTTGGCTGAATGCGCCGAGCGCGTGCCATTGTCATTCAAAAAAAACAAATTCGTGTTAATTATATTGTTCAAATTTGTTGATTTCATTTATTGAAATTACGACATAAAACGACATTTGCGCATATAAGTTCTCATATCAGAATCGAATATTTTTTTATGGTTTATATTTTAGCATTTGTCTCGTAAAGGTCTATCGTAGACGGGATTTAAATTATTAATAAGTGAAAGGCAAAGCAATTCCGCCATTTTGACGAAAATTTGACGGTTCTTATAGCTGACAGTTGGAGCAGCGTTTGATTTCAATAAAAATAAATGAAAAATTAAATGAAGTCGTATATTTCGGAAAATTAATTAACTGTCGCAGTCGGATAAAAACTATCCTAAGTTGCAGCTAGAATAATAATGTACCTATATAAAATGTTTCATATTTTTCCGTTCATGGGATGCTGAGAACATTCGAACCGCGCAAAGCTTAGTTTCAAACTGGCTGATTCTTTTTTTAATTTAGAGATTTATTATAAGTGGAGATAAATAGATAGAAGATAATGAAACTCCCATTCAAATATCTCAAAAAATTATGAAGCTACATCCGTTTTAATGTCGCTTGTTAGAGTGAGAAAACGATGAGGGACTGTGACGTCAATATACTCGAGCGTCATAGTAAAAAACAATCGTTTCATATGAAGGTGCGTTTTGCGGAAAAGGGACAGAACATACCCCCTCTTAAAACTTTGGACTCTTATAACTTAATCATTACCTATATAACCTCTTGCTTTGTTTTTTTCTCCATTTGACTATATTTATTTTAAATTCTTTTTCGAGAAAATACATTATGATTATTTACCATATTATTTTCGATTCCTGAGCTATAACCACGAACTTCGGAATTCGAAAATATTCGGGTATCTCTATCTCTATCGCACTAACCATACTCGAGTGACAGGGATGCAAATATATGAACATTGAGTATCGGTTTTCGTGGTAGCGCCGCAGGTACTTTGGCTGAATGCGCCGAGCGCGTGCCATTGTCATTAAAAAAAAAACAAATTCGTGTTAATTATATTGTTCAAATTTGTTGATTTCATTTATTGAAATTACGACATAAAACGACATTTGCGCATATAAGTTCTCATATCAGAATAGAATATTTTTTTATGGTTAATATTTTAGCATTTGTCTCGTAAAGGTCTATCGTAGACGGGATTTAAATTATTAAGAGTGCTCTTCAAAAAAGCGCTCGCTCAGAATTCGGTATTTTGACACGCGTAGTGCGTTTGTGTGTGTAAATACTACTACCACCCACACAAACGTACCTAACCCCCACATGCACAGCGAGATCGCACCAGCCGCGGGTGCCGTCCCTTTCTAGCTATATGTAAGTGCGATCGGGATAGAACTAACCGCGGAGCTTGCCGATGCAAATAGCTGTATAGCGCACCGTTGGAATTCACTCCGTGACCGATATTGATACTTGCACTAAAAAGTGTTCTAGAACATCATGTTAGCGAAGTTAGATAACTTGAATAAAGTAAGTATTTGATTTTTGAGCACAAGTTTTCTATTTGTATTAAAATACTATGATATGACAAAGTATATTTAGTTTCGTTTTTTTAGTATAAAATAAACGAACGAGTTTTAAAGTTGTCAGTAATAAGAATAATAATTTGTTTTACGGATATTAATAGTTTGCATATTATCTGAGTCTTATTTATATGTAGTAATGTAATGAAATTATACCAGTAGACCCACTACTAGGAAATTACTGGGTACTTACGTATTCATTTCTTGAAGAAATTTTTTTTTGTTATGTACAGAAAAAAAAAACGGCCCTTTATAGAAATTGCTATGTCCGTTTCTTACCAAAGGAACTGAAAATTATAAATTATACAAACACAGCTTTTTATCTAGAATACAATTAATTAATGCGTGATTTTATTCAAAAGCCTAAAACCTCAGATGATAAAAAGGAATAGATATGAAACGGGGGCTTGGCGCGTGTCGGTGCGACATGGCCAAATGGGCATGTCACTGCCCACCGCATGTTAGTCGCAATTTGCCGTGAATCTGAAATGTTTTTCTACGTTTACTCAAAATGCCGAATTGTAGCGTGGTTACATGCAAAAATAGGAATGAAACTAAAACCTACATGAATGGTGGAGTCACGCACCACATGTGAGTATTAGTATTTTCACTTAAGTCAGTAAAAACTAATATTTTAATAAATAAACGCAACGCCGCATCATTTCTCGGGATCGAACTAACATATCGAACGAAAAAGCATATTTTTGTTCTATGCGTTGTACATTGAACGTTCAATACAGTAAACCACGGCACAATGTATTAAACCACTATGGATATGGACGATGCTTGAATTTTTTAGTGGTACGGCCGCTGCTTGGCGTCGCAAACTAGAGCGGTGCCAAAGTGCAGTTACAATTTACGCGTAATCGATAAAATAGAAGGACGATATCATACTAGTTATTTTATTTCGACTACTTTCGCTGTTTTATTTTATTTAATTACTTGTTTTGGTTGGGTGCCTATCTTAAAGGTAACTAATAACATACTAATAAGATTAAAAGGCACAAAATGTTTACGGTACCTACTAATAAGATTTTCACTAAGTTGCAGTATGAACGGTAAATAGACATATTAAAATTGTATATACAAGTATATAATTTAGTTGCAAATGGCTTCAGAACAACTTAATATGTGATATTATTACCAATAATTTATTTTAAATGAGTATTTTTTACTTTCATTTGAAATGTGATAATTGAAGAAGAAATCTCGGTTTCTTATTACAGTTTTCCAAAGAATTCGAGTAGGTACTAAAAAAATGGATAGATTCTACTGGCAGAGGTCCTAACTGGTTTCCTGTACAGAGAAGAGTTAATGTGTAACATTTTCAAGAAAAATGTTTCCAACCACTTAATAAGAGCCGTACACTTTTCGAATATTTGACACCTCGCTTGCTTGAAACCTTGGTGTAAAATGTATGGTAACACATCTTCGCACATCTTTGGTGGATACTCGCCCTTAGCCTTAAATCTCGTAATATGAGTAATGGACATATTATTTCGCGCCAAAATGCGAGTCGGATCGGCCTGGTACCTACAGGTCAAAAATATCGATGTGACCAGAGTTTTAAATGTATGTGAACACGAACTTATAAAAAGCCGTTTATGTTACTCTGTAGGTATTCGTCAATATTTTTTACTTTTGCGATTTATGGTAAGTTAACAACCCGTGTTATTTAAACTTGTAGCTAAAAGTTTAAATACCACCACATAAACTTACCATGTTGTTGAAGTTGTTACCCATCAATATCATAACATAATATTAATTTTAATTTCAATGTCGATAAAACATAATTTTAACGTTTGTCGCCCCCCTAGTGTAGTGCGTTTAAGCCAATCACAGCCCTTGTTTGCATGTTGCCGTAGACTCACTGGCAACGCCCGAGTCTTTGTTTTTACACGGTTCAATGTGTGTGCCTGTGGGCGCTGCGGTGGGAGAAAACTGGGGACATCGGTTTTGGTTGAAATTAAGCAGTACGGCACTTCTCCCTTTTTTTATGTTCTGAGCCTAAAACCAACTCTCATCATCAATCACTTATTAGGATTCCGTACTCAAAGAGTAAAACGGGACCCTATTACTAAGACTCCGCTGTCCGTCTGTCTGTCTGAATGCCTGTCTGTCCTTCTGTCACCAGGCTGTATCTCATGAACCGTGATAGATAGAGATTTTCACAGATGATGTATTTCTGTTGTCGCTATTTATAACAAAAAATACTAAAAAACAGAATACATCTTTTTATTTTTATTTTAGTTTTTATTTGTTTCTTTTTCTTTTACAATCTTACACAAATCGACCTTGCCCCAAACTAAGCAAAGCTTGTACTGTGGGTACTAGACGACGATAAACATACTTATATAGATAAATAAATACTTAAATACATAGAAAACATCCATGACTCAGGAACAAATATTTGTGGTCATCACACAAATAAATGCCCATACCGGGATTCGAACCCGGGACCTCCAGCTTCGTAGGCAGAGTCACTACCAAGTTACTAACTAGGCTACAGGGGGCTCCTATACAACAAACGTGATTTTAGATATATATATTTTGCCGTTTTTAGATATTGATAATGGTACGGAACCCTTCGTGCGCGAGTCCGACTCGCACTTGGCCGGTTTTTTTAACATTTATTTCGAAATAAAGAGTGATACTCGGAAATGTCGAAGGGAAGGTCAATCGTCGAATCCGACTCGGCTGGGCAGCATTCGGGAAGCTACGGCACATCTTTTCGTCCAATATTCCGCAGTGTCTCAAGACGAGAGTCTTTGACCAGTGTGTGTTGCCAGTGATGACATATGGCACGAAAACGTGGTCGCTTACTATAGGCCTCATAAGAAGGCTCAAAGTCACTCAAAGGGCAATGGAGAGGGCTATGCTGGGAGTTTCTCTGCGCGATCGCATCACAAATGAGGCTATCCGCAGCAGAACCAAGGTAACCGATATATCCCTCCGAATTGCTAAACTTAAGTGGCAGTGGGCGGGGCACATTGCACGTAGAACCGATGGCCGTTGGGGCGGAAAGGTTCTGGAGTGGCAACCACGTACCGGAAGGCGCAGCGTGGGTAGGCCCCCCCCCCGCAAGGTGGACTGATGACCTGGTAAAGGTCGCGGGAATCCGCTGGATGCGGGTGGCGCAGGAACGGCCATTGTGGCACTCTTTGGGGGAGGCCTATGTCCAGCAGTGGACGTCTTTCGGCTGATATGATGATGATGATGATGATGACTCGGAAATGTAATAAAACCACGTAAAAATCTCCCTTTCCAGTGTAAACCCCCGGTGTGTGTTATTATTATATATAAACGAAAATAATAACTAAATGCAAGGTTGGATCGTGCTGTACTTAACAAACGCCATATAAGCTTGTTTTTTAAAAAGTTTTTTATTCATCTTGTTATTTTCAATAACCCTGCATATTATGTCGCTGGTTCGTGGGTACTTGTACAGACAAATCACACAAACCCAAACAAGATAGGTCTATCTATTTTAGTTTAGGAGTTCCAAGTGTTTACCAAGACAAAACAGATGAGCCCAAACTAGATGGGTTTATCTAGTTTAGTTTAGGAGTTCCATGACCACCTTATAGCTCCATCATCAGACTCTGGAAATCATCCAGCACCAAAGTCTTGCCGTGCCATGACCAAATAAATGAGCCCAAATTCGATGGCTTTATCTTGTTGAGTTTAGGAGTTGCTATGGCCACCTTCCGACTCCATCATCAGACCAGCTCTATGATATTATGTCACCGAAGATACGCAATTGTACCTAATTTGAAGATTTCACCCAAACTCCCATACATGGTTTATCATCAAATTGTCGACACTCACTTCGTCGAATTTCACTTCAAAGTCAACGTTTCATGTATTTTCATTTCGTCGACAATTCAGTTCGTGGAATGGTCATTACAAGTAATTTTACATCGTGTAATTTTACTTGTCGGATGATTCATTCAATAGTTGTATTATGTCATGGAAAACGTTTTGTGATTTATTGTTTCAAATATTTTTATTTAACATACAAATTATTACAAGGATTATTATTTAAATTTAAGATACACAGTTATCTATGACATTATGTTGAGAACGGAACGCAATGCAATCGGGATCCACGCGCTGAATGAGGGTACTTGAGATTTTGGCTCATAACTATTCATACTGTCATTACTAAGAACATGTTTGAACTCATTATTTTTACCGCACGGCAATTATTTTAACTTAACCTAAACCTAACCTAACCGCCAGCGTGTCGACGTCACCCCGCTTCGCGGGGTGCCTATTTCCGCTCTGAGGGACACAAGTGAACCCTAACCTAACCTACTTATAATGCAATTGTTACGGTTGTTTGTTTTTTTTACTGGTGGGGTGCTCCTCCCCCATCCCCCCTTTTTCTGACTGCCTTAATCTAGTTAAACACCTGTAGGTAATCAGTTTAATTTGATTGTTTTGTAATGTTGTAATTAAATTTCGAACAAATGAAATTAGTTTTTTTGTTATTCTGCCATTTTAAATTCATATAAAATGAATCATTTGCCAAATAATATTCCCTGAACAGTTATTCTATAAAATAATAAAAATTGGAATGATCTGGTCATGAAATAAAATTACACCAAACAATAATTCGTGAACTAAATGTTACTTGAAACGTTTTCGATGAAATGAAATTCAATGAAAAGTTTGTCGACAAAACAAGGGACACCCCCCATACATACATACATACTAACAAGGTGGACTGATAGTAACAAGTAAATAAATTAAATCTATCAAGTATCACGATCACTCGTACAATAATAATTGACTATAGAACGCGTAGTTTAGACAAAAGGATCCAACCCACAAGACATCACCATTGAAATGTATGACTTTTGTTCTAGGTAGAAGGTTCAATTTTAAATGTTACGTATCCGGTGGGTTTGAGCCTTTTTGCTACACTACGTCATATATGGCAGCTATGCAATTCATAACTTGTCTCGATTAGCCTCACGAATGTATCCCCAGTATAGTTTGACCCCGAGGTTGGTAACAACTATGCCTAGTCGGAGATCAAAATAATATTATTTTATCTGAAGAGTGGCCGGTTAGCTTCGTGAATAGCCACAAATAAACACACTACACGTCTGTCTCGGAGGGCTATTCAGCCGGTACTGAGATATATTCCCGCGCGACGGTAAATTTATACTAGTTTTGAATAATTATTTATAAATATAAATTTTGACAAAAGTTATATTTTTTGGACTGGATCTTGTTGGTACAAGCATGAACTTTAATGTTGTGTAAGATTCAATACAAAAATTATTCAACAATAATGAGAAAATCCTTGAGTTTTCAGTACAATTTTGTTGACAAATATGGTGTAATTGAGAACAGTTTACATATATATACGTGCAGAATAAGGAAAATTCGAGGCGGCTAGGCGCAATGGCAACATATTACGCTAGTGAAAATAGAAAAAAACAAGTAGGTTCTCATATAACATCGTGGAGTATTAGGGGCTCAAACTTATGACTCTGCGCTCTCTTCAGAAAACTACTGTCGGTAATCGGGTATTTTCGGTTAAAGTATTCAGTTTTTCGTAAATTGGAGGCGGCTAGGACCAATATGAGGAGTTTACCTATGCAAATAAGTAATCAGGATCTAGAAAAAGCTCTCCGTTTCTTAGAATTACAACGTCAAAAATCCGTCATTCTCGCTTATTCCTGACCAAAAAACGAGCGCCCTCTTAATAAGTGAAAGGCAAAGCAATTCCGCCATTTTGACGAAAATTTGACGGTTCTTATAGCTGACAGTTGGAGCAGCGTTTGATTTCAATAAAAATAAATGAAAATTTAAATGAAGTCGTATATTTCGGAAAATTAATTAACTGTCGCAGTCGGATAAAAACTATCCTAAGTTGCAGCTAGAATAATAATGTACCTATATAAAATATTTCATATTTTTCCGTTCATGGGATGCTGAGAACATTCGAACCGCGCAAAGCTTAGTTTCAAACTGGCTGATTCTTTTTTTAATTTAGAGATTTATTATAAGTGGAGATAATTCATCCGTTTTTTCTGTCTGACATTCACACTTGATGACTTCAAGCCATCCTTCCCGCCATCCGAAATCTCCTCCTTTTTTTCTTTTATACCGCATCAGTGTTGCCAACCTGATGCGCGTTTGTTCGAGCTTAATAGATAATATGAAAATATAAAGGTAATGAGCGCTGCCAACAATACAAAACATTTTCAGCAAGTAATTAGTGTAACAGCTCGGCCATCCTTTTCATAAACGAGTCTCATCGTTTTAAGGTATTCGTTGTCTTCTTAATTTAATCCTTGCTATGACATATAATATAGCACCGCATATAGAATAAGAATACGAACCATCATGTCCTGACATACTTGAATCCGGTCGATACGAAGGTGTCAGATCCAAGTGTGCAGTTCGATAGTGTGCGCAGTTCACAGCGTCCTGAGTTCCCGTGCCGCCCTGGCTGGCCATCATGATGTAAATTTTCGTTGAACAACCTAATGATATTACTCAAGGTTTAGAGGGTAACAACTAGTGAAACTCTAACATTAGTTACTGTACTTACCACAATTGATTGTCAGGTAAACACATATATTTCAAATCAGATACAGATTGTATCAGGTATCCTTTTCTTACACATCTGTAAATCTTGCGTTACGGTTATTGCGCCTAACAGAATTTAGTTTTGTGACCTGATAATATATATGTATTTAAATTGCGATTTTTTTTTTATCAAAAATTTATAACATCTAACCCTTTCCGTGTTCTGTCCAATAACACTACTCAGTATAATAATAAAATTACAATCCAATCTTTTGTACCAAAGTAGCTATCAATCGGTTTTTTTTTAATTAATGAAAAAAAAATACTGTCTCACTTAATTAAACACCAGCGAAAATAAGATTAATTGAGACAATGTCTGTCTACTTGTAACAATAATAATTGCCATATTTGTAGCTAGATATCAGTTCACTTTTGTATTAAATTATGAATTTTCAAAAATAAACATGAGTCAGTTTATTAAGCACAGCCATTATAAAAATGTTAACGAGATCAGATATCACTATAAACGTGTCTATTCTTACATACACTTTAAAGTATGTACTATACTTATATGCATTTAAAGCATGTAAATTGAATTTTATACCGCTCTGCCATCCTACCTAAGCGAGACCCATCGCTTTGAAAACAATATAAAAACATAACTTGTAACTTTTTTTTCCATAATTTTCAATTCAATAGTATTGTCTTAAGAAAACAATAACGCATTTATCAACTAGTGTAAATAATAATGATACATAATAACACTAATCATTATAAAAATACTCTAATACCTATGTAATATTCTAATTGTCATTCACTTGAGTTTTCATTGGATATGTCCGATTCTACGTACTACTAAAACTGAACCATGGATTAATTTTATCAATTGCAACAATTGTATTTTATTCCTTACAGTAGGACGTGTTACGCTAAAAACGTATTTATAAGATGTGCTAGCATTTTTTAATAAAGATTTGTTTAACTGCTCAATCACCGCACTAACATCCGCTTTTCAGTAAGTAAATGTGTCTCTTTTTATTTTTCATATTATAATATCTTTTTAGGGTTTCATAATATTATATTCAAACTTACAGATCATCATCATCATCAACTTACAGATAAATCACTAGAATTTATTATAATGTAAAAAATACAGACTGCATTAATCTAAGATAAGAAAACTCCAAATCTTATATTTAAGCAAGTTTTCTTAATTGAATACCTAAACAAATACCTAATTTTTTTGTATCTTTTTTTTTTGTGTCATGAGCATTTTCTATCAGAACTATGTCACTAGGGCGCACTTTCATTTACTATAAGGTCCATGGTATTTTACAACAAGCTTTTCAGACTCCTTGTCATGTAGCACTTTCCTTACTAAACGTTTCGGAACACCAGCATACCGACAGTAAATATTCTTCTATCACGCGACCAGTCGTAGACGATTTAGTAGTTTTCACGGGAGTAATACTTACGTATTTTATAAACCAATCTACTTTACGAGTAAATAGCAATCAAAACCATACCTTTTTGTACAACCCATTTGTTAATTCGTCGTCAACTACCCCATACAAGCGTCGGTTTTAAAGTATACTTAAAATGTTGGTAAGCCTCTGTAAGTATTTCTTTGCTTCTTCTCACCTCATCGTCTGCTGACTGTACTTTAACTATCCAGTCAGTTTCCAGAACATCCTGATTTCCTTCAGTCAGCCCTGGATTACGGCTCGATGCATTCGAGCCATTTGAACATCCGGTTGATATTCACCTTCACACGTATATTTCATCAGGTGCATCCACCAGCGTGGTAAACTCGCTTGACAAAGGTGGATTCAGTAATTACTTGCTTTCATAGGACATAGGGATTTGACAGCGTTGCAGTTCATCACAATTTTTAAAATGGTATTCCTAAAAACTAAATTCTACATCTGTTCAGCGACTCGACAGCCGCCAGAGTTTCAAGTTCGTATGAAGATAAATCAAGTTTTCCGACTAGAGAAAGAAACTGGTTGCAATACCTTTATTACGTTGCATCAAAATTACCCTTCGATCATATGAAGCTAAGAGTTCTTTTAACCTTTTCTGGATTTCTAAGAATGCTTGTTGCTGTTTGTCGGTCCAATTACAGTTTCTATCTGTAGTAAATCTTTAATAAATTGTCTAAAGAAAACCCTACAAACCCAAAAACTGATGCAGTTCGTGTTGATAGCTTGGCGCCGTAAACTTAATAGAAACAGCTTCGCTCTTATTTAAATTATTGTTTGACACGGGTCTAACGCGATATTTGCTGACCTTTATTCATGACGTTTCGACACGGGTTGCACCGGTCATGGTCCCAGGTGATGATATTTTAAATATGTGTACAAGTACTCGCACATTCAAAAGTTACACATGCTCAGCTTTAGTGTGCGTCCGCCTTTCTTAAATAGTTGCAACACTTCATCTAGTGTTTGTAGAGTTAGTAAATTGTAGAGTGTCGTCCATGTATCCATATGGCATATATTCTACCTTAGCCTCATTCACGATCGTGTTAATGGCGCGATGAGAGACACACGGGGCATCGTTTTTGTTACCACTCCCGTTAGAAGAAAATCCTTTTTATTACAATACTGTTCGGGTTAAGGTAATATGTTTGCACAACTCCTTGGCCATTCTTGCTATCATAAATCCCAGAAAAGAGTATGTCTCTTGCCTCTCAATGAGGCATGAACATATATAAAATAATCGCCTTGTTAATCTTGAAATATACCTCAGTTACTGCCAATATTGTTGTTGTAATTCTATAAGAAAATGTTTCTGTGGGGGTGGTTTTTGTCATGATGACGATATCAGGTTTTTCCATAGAGGTAGAATAGAATAGAGGGACTCACCCACACATACACACATGAATGACAAAGATGTATGCATAGACGATACCGCAAGTGGGAACGTGATACAGTGTCATGTTTTCTATCCCTCATCGCGTATACGGATTGTTTGCCACCAAACCTGTCAAAATTTGTACTGAAACTGACACCACCATGACTTCACTGATATAACACGACTAAATTATAAATGACATTAGACGTCAAGAATGTATAAGCTTCTGATACTTCTTAATTTAGTAAGGTTAATTTACCATCGTTCCTTTTGGGTATACGCTAGGACGTCATCTATTATATCCTCTATCTAAGGGTTTTTCTGTAAACGAATGACCCAACAACCTTGACTATAGAGACACCTATGGGTCTAGTTATCATACCCCCCTCTGAGTATCGATAAACCTTCAAGGGATTGCATGAGAGGTCCTATGGATGTTGTTTGTCAATATCGTTTTTGACCACGTGTTAATACCGAAACTTGTGATCTTCTAATTTTTTATAATAACTTTTGCTGCTACATTTCTTATATTGTGAAGTCGTACACTCCTCTGTCAAATGTCCATATCGGAACCACATAGTATGTTTGGCACTTTGTCACACTCAAAGACAGTGTGCCCTAAATCATGACAATGAATGTATCATTCCCTTTTTTCCAAATGCAAATAATCCCAAGGTTGACACCTTAACATATTTTTTTTTAATGTTCCAATCATCATCATGTTATCAGCCGAAAGACGTCCACTGCTGGACATAGGCCTCCCCCAGATAGTGCCTCAATGAGCGGTCCTACGCCACCCGCATCCAGCGGACTCCCGCGACCTTTATCAGGTTCAAACAGCTCCTCATAAAAATGGCTTGCTACAGCATAGACGACTTTATGACCAATATATCATTGACCCACTCATCAGTCCGCCTACCCCTTTCAGACCCGGCCAATACAATTGTGCGGGATGATTACATTTAATTGTCAAATCAAAAACATAATGTCAATATACTTCATTTTACGTTAGCAGGGTCTTGTTTCTCCGGTCTGAAAGGGCTACCCACGCTGCGCCTTCCGGTACGTGGTTGCCACTCTAGAACCTTTCCGCCCCAACGGCCATCTATTCTACGTGCAATGCCAATAACAATACTTATTCCAGTTTTCTAAAGTTCGCAGTTTTTGAAGTAATCATTATTATTATTATTTTACAGTCCATTCTTTCACTGAAAATCATAGTCTTCATTGAAAGTAAATGACTCAAATATTTTTCCATTTTGGCTATGTGTATATTAGTGTACCTAATCCTTGACACCATGTTTTTGCCACCCTGCTTAACTAGGGTAATGCACAGTGAACTCTCACTTTCATTCCATCCGTAAATCACAACTCACTTATTTACATTTGTCAACATGGGATCAAATTCTAGGATCATGTAAGGGTTACAATTAATTTTTGGCTTGTCAGAGCTCCAAACTTGTTTTATTATTGATAAAAACTTATCAAACATTCTATCAGTGTCCACATCCTTATTATTAATAATATTATAACATACCTTTTTGTCACAAAATTTTTCTTGAAGCATGTTGTGTCTAACCTGTTCCCACGTCAGACTCCGTATTCTCCTCTTCCAACTGTGTTGAGGCTCCTCATTCTCAGCGCCAATATCGGTAGATGAGTAGTTCACTCTTCAACTGGGTCTCCCAGCTGTCCTCCATCTGTTCCTGACATCATCACCGGCCTTAATATCATCACCATGGTCCCTTTTTGATGTCCTTCCTGTTGGGCATAGCAAAGCTTTGCCATTCTATCCAACTATTTCCATCATGAGTCAGCCTTCGACCATGCATCTCTCCTCGAGATTCAGGTACGCCCTGGCTAAACATCCTGAGGCAGCCTTCGACCATGCATCTCTCCTCGAGATTCAGGTACTCCCTGGCTAAATATCCTGAGGCAGCCTTCGACCATGCATCTCTCCTCGAGATTTGGGTACGCCCTGGCTAAATCCTCTTTTAATATTATTCCAACTATTTTCATTTGAATCCATCCCCCTGATCCTTGTTATTTCAAAGGAATCTCCTTAGATGGATTCTACCTCAATTCTTCCATGTGACATGTCCCGCCACTAATTTCACTTCCATCAGATACCATTTCAGACAGGCATTGTTCATTATAATCATCATTTGTCTCATCCATTACAAATCCATTAATCTGAAACTGTTAAACACATTAGCTACTGATTTATTCACATTATAATCTCATTCAATATAAAGTCCACCCATGTCCAACTTTTGATGATTAGTTATATTCATCCCAGTGCAACTGTCCCTCATGTAGACCACATCTATTATGCACATATTATGTGCATAAATTGTGCCAGTAATAACTACACATTCTTGTTTTTACATATCTACCCTGTAAAATTGTAACTAAATTCACTTTTCATTTCATTCACCGACTGTCTACTTTAATAGATTAATCAAATTGTGTCTTTTCATCACACTAGGATGTTGTTTCCACTAACAGTAAATATCAAATTACAAAGATTTCCCAGACCATCCTCGTTGCCAAAGGAGCTGGGACGATGTATGCTGCAAAATTTATGTTGATTCTCTCCTGAGCCACAGTACAGGTGCGGAGCGGGCCAGACTTTTGGCGTCAGGTACCAAGGAATCCGGTGAATGGCTCCACGCGTACCCGTCGCCAAACACTGGCACTTTCTTGGAGCCTGAAACGCTCCGTATCTCAACATGTCTGCGACTCGGGATTCCTATATGCACTCCACACAGATGTCCCTGCGGCAGTTCTGTAGACTCACTGGGACATCACGGGCTTTCTTGCCAGAAAAGCGCTGGCCGGTTTTCCAGGCACGCCGCTCTGAATGACATTCTACGCCGCTCTCTTGCCAGCGTCAATGTGCCGGCCTTGTTAGAGCCGCCCGGCATTTTCAGGGACGATGGCAAGAGACCGGATGGAATGTCATTAATTCCGTGGAAGATGGGTCGGGTGCTCGTGTGGGACGCCACCTGTGTCGACACATTGGCCCCATCCCATCTCCACGGAACATCCTCCAGAGCCGGTGCGGCTGCAGAGGCTGCAGAAAAGGCCAAAGTTAATAAATATAGGGGTCTCGGCGCTGAATACTGCTTTGTTCCATTCGGCGTCGAGACCCTTGGTCCATGGGGTCCCAGCGCACTCAACCTAATCAAAGAGCTCGCCAAAAAATTAGCCGACACCACCGGGGACCGAAGAGCTGGCAGCTTCCTCGCTCAACGCATTAGTATTGCGATACAGCGGGGAAATGCTGCCAGCATCTTCGGCACCATGCCGCGGGGAGACCCCTTAGTTTAGTCATAAGTAGTTTTATTTAGTTTTTTTTTTTTTTTTTTTTTTTTTTTTTCTGGTTTTTAAGTTGAATTTGTTACTGTACCTAGTTAATTACATATTTTCAAATTACATATACAAACACCATTCAGTCATGAAATAAGTTTTAACAAAAATGTCATTAGAGTATTGCATATGTAACAAAATTTATTCTAGAACTTTCCATCTAACTTCAACTCCTTTGTATATACAATATTACCATGGCTTGCATGTTCCATAAAATAGTACATCCTAGTCATTCTGTAAAAATATTTACATGAATGTAATAATGCAGTTTACAAATACTCCACTACCCTAAAGAGAAGTAATAAACTGCAAATTACTCCACTGACAAGAGTTTAGCTCTTAAATAAATATGATGATGACAAAACACTCTGGTGTATAATTTAGTAAGCCTTCTTTCTATTAACAAATTCCCACAGATTGTTTCATACAAGTGTATTCTAGAAAATGTTACAATGTGGAAGATGATCTCCTCCGACACATATCCATCGACGGCGACATCCTGTATGATGTAAATCTTTTTCAATTACTTACATGTAATGTGATGTCAATCTTTTTCGATTGTCGTATCCATATGAACAAAGTGGCGTATGAACAAGTGCATAATGCACCAAGCAAAACAAACACTCCGTCAATGCTTTTTATAACACAATACACATACAAATCTATTTTAACCAAATATTTCTTACAAAGACAAAGGTTTCATGTCATTATACATATTCATCATTAGTTATCCAAACTTTTATGTTAAATTTGTAAAACAAATTACTTACTTGGCGTTGCGATAAAGTTGTGGACGTGATTAATGGTGAATTAAGTAATTCACTCGTTCTTGTCACTTCTGACCTATAAAACCATTCAATAATTGCCTCTGTTTATTGTAATACTTCCGCTTATTAGCACTTAATGCACTTAATCACATTATCATTTATCAATCACATTAATCACATATTGTATATAATTCATCCGTTTTTTCTGTCTGACATTCACACTTTTTTTTTTTTTTTTTTTTTTCGTTTTTGGCTTTACGGTTGATTAGCCAGTGTCATGTCGATTTCGAAACATTAAAAACAAAATTCGATTCGGAAACTACAAAAAATTACAAAGAACTAGTTGCTATTCCTGCAAAAGAACAGTTAACAATCCCACACATATTTAGTAAGACGAATCAAAAACTACAATATACATACAGACGAATCACAACTACCTTATTAGTACATTTTACAACACATTTATAACATTGTAAGAATGACATATTATATTTATACAATATAAACCAAGTTTACTAAATTTTTAACTTATTTAGTTCACAAAATAAGCATAAAGCTACAACAATTTCTTTATCTTTACAAGTAATTAAATCTAAAACACGGGTTGGGAATTGAACTTTTAGTCTAATCAGATCTTTGTATAGGAAAGTATTATTATAAAGGGGGCACGCTAGGAAAATATGATTGAGATCACCCTCATCCAACCCACACTCGCACAGAGAGGAATCTCGGATATGAATCTTTGCTAAATGAGTAGGGATGCTACAATGACCCAATCTCATACGGATAATGGTCGAACAAAATTGTTTTGGGATGTACATTTTTGAAAACCAAGGTTTTCTAGAAATTGTGGGTTGGACCAGAGAAAAAAGTCTTCCACGAGATTTACTTGACCTGGCCCAGGAGGAGGACCACGCCCGAAACAGGAACTTCGACGCAAACGGGACTATGTCGTGACTATAGTTTTTGAATTAAATTTTATCGCCGGACACCACCGCATCCTTAGCTATTTGGTCTACTGTTTCATTACCGGTCACCCCTGAATGTCCTGGGATCCAGATAAGTGTTACTTCGTATCCTTTACTTTTACAGACTATAAGTTTATCCTTAATTTCATAGATAATTGGGTTTTGGACTTTGGCCGCAAAAGGGTTAGTTAATAAAGCTTGTAAACAGCTGCGAGAGTCGGAAAAAATTATTGATTTCTCTAAATTGTATTGCAATATATATTTTACGCTTTCCAATATACCAATGCATTCGCCAGTAAAAACCGAGGTTTCTGGGGGATATTTCACTTTAATTGATGTGTTGAACTGCGAGTGGAACACGCCCACTCCCACACACCCAACCTCAGAGAACTTAGACGCATCACAGTAAATGGTATTCCAATCGTGCCACTCACGTGACAATATTTGGCGGAGATATTCATCTGCATGCGGATCATCGTGACAGATGTCGAAATCTATAATTACACGGGGCTGGTAGATAATAGTTTCGTAGTTGAATTCAAAGAGAGGGAGTCTACGAGAATGACACACTGGGTCTTTGATAGATTGGAACTTCACTAAACTGTTGACTATACATGGAGGGCCCTTGCTATTCGACCAGGAAGCATCTTTTAATTCGTAAGCGCGATGGAAAATGGAATGGTGAGAAAATTGGAGCGAGCGGAAAAAATAGCTATCAGCCAAAAACTGTCTACGCAATTGTAGGGGTGGGTCCGCACATTCAACTTGTAGGGCATTAATTGGGCTAGATCTCATTGCTCCTGTGATTATTCTCATAGCCTTTGATTGAATGAGGTCTAGTTTTTTGAACCCCGTCCTATTTCCTGGCTCCAGAAGGAATGTCCCGTAATCTAATACACTCCTAACCGTGGCATTGTATAGTAACCTGAGGGAGGTTGGGTGGGCGCCCCACCAAACCCCTGCAAGGCATCTTAGGGTGTTGAGGCCGCGTTCACATTTTTTTAACAGGTATTCAAAGTGAGGGGTTCCATTCAATTTAGTGTCTAAAATTACGCCTAAAAATTTATATGAGGAGCTAACAGGGATAGCTGAATTATTAATAGTAATGGAAATGTAAGGTAACAATCTCTTACGTGAGTATATAACAGCACAACTCTTACTCGGTGAAAGGGATAACCCGTTATTTTGAAGCCAGCTATTTAATGACTGCAAGGAATGATTTATCACCCCGCTCGCAGTTTCGATATTTTTATTAGAGCAGTAAATCAGTAGGTCATCAGCATATTGTAAAATTTGACATCCACTAATTGACTTCTCCAAATCGTAGGTGTAAAGGTTATACAACAGAGGGCTCAGAACAGACCCTTGAGGTAAGCCACGCCAAACTGTTCTCGATGGATTTATATTAGGGTCTCTTCCGCGAAAAGTGACCTGCCGTTCTGAAAGGAGATTGCCGACGAGTGTGGCCAGCCTCACCGGAATTCTCAGCTCGCGGATTTTTTCCCTGAGAATAGGGAGCTGGACGTTGTCATAGGCAGCCTCAACATCCAGGAACACAGCCACCACTGATGCAGAATTAGAGAAAGCTAGTCTTACATCGGTTGTGAAAATGCCTAAACTGTCTAGAGTGCTTTTTCCCTTTCGAAATCCGTATTGCGAACTACCAAGTATCTCATGATTTTCTATAAACCACTCCAACCGGTTTTTAATGAGGTGTTCAAGGATCTTCATCAGAACAGAGGAAAGAGCTATGGGACGGTAAGATCGAAGGTTATTTGGGTCTTTCGAAGGTTTTAAAATTGGCATAATCAGTTGGGCTTTCCAGGAAGCCGGAGGGTGGCCAGAGAGAAGTATGCAGTTTAATAAGTCCAGAAAATATTTAAGGAAGGGTTCACTCGCCTTAGATATAAAAGAATATGTAATTCCGTCATATCCCGGGGCAGAGTCCTTAACAGATCGTAGTACATTCCTAAGCTCCGTGAATGTGAATAGTTGATCTAGAGGATCCATTGAATTATTATTAAGTAGGCCTATAGGAGAGTCAAGTACATTTGGGACATACGAGGGAGCTATAGTATCTAGAAAGGACTCCGCCCAGAGAAGTGACGTTGGGAATTGGGAGCTGCGGGGGTTATATGACCTTCTAAATCTGCGTATGTTATTCCATACTATTGTATCTGGAGTAGAGGGGCTCAGTGAGGTACAAAAAGATTTCCAACCTTCTGTTTTTTTATTATTAAGTACTGATTTAGTTTCACCCATAACGTTAATCAATGTTTCAAAATTTTCGTTAGACATATTTGATGCATATAACCGCTCAGCTTTCTTTCTTTCTTTTACAGCTTTAGTGCAGTCTTTATCCCACCATGGAGGAGATGTTAATTTCCCTAATACAGCATTCTTGAGAGGGAATACCTTATCAGCCGCTGATTTTATAGCTGATATCAACTCATTCGAACAGATTTGAATCGACTTAGACGTGATAGAAGGCAAATATTTAATCTTTGAGTTAAGGCATTTTTTATATCCATCCCAATCCGCTCCATTGATATTATAGACTAGGAGGGGCTGGACAATAGCTGGCCCTTTTTGAAGAGTAGATGCTGCTGGAAAACTGAGCAGAATGGGAAAATGATCACTGCCATAGGTGCTATCCAAGACTTCCCAGGTAATTCGGGAGGCGAGAATAGGAGACGAAAGAGATAAATCCACTGCACTGGCCGCTTGTTCAGGCGAGGTGCGTAAGGTTGGTGAACCTGTATTCAAAATACATAAATTTGCCGAGTCTACAATTTCCAGAAGTTGCTCACCTAGGGTATCAATTTTATGACATCCCCATATATGATGATGGACATTAAAGTCCCCCAAAATAATAACCGGTTGAGGGAGATTTACTACTAACAATTTTAATTCATGAAGAATTGCGGCGGTGGGGTTAGGTATATATAACGATAAGAAGGTAATTCCTTCCACACGGGCACAAACTGAATGAAAGCTGTTAATATGTTGAGGAATGGGCACTGGAGTGAAAGATACGTGGTCTCTAATAAATAGGGCACATCCGGCTCGTCCATCAGCTCTATAATCCATTAGGGAAACATATCGGGGTAGAGTAAAGTTGGAACCGGTTCTTAGCCATGTTTCAGATATGGCTAAAATTGATGGGTTATATTTATTGATTAAAAAGATTAAGTCACTTTTTTTATTTGATATACTACGGCAATTCCACTGTAGGATTGTTTGATCCATTATTGAAAGAGAAGAGAAGAGAAGAAATAAACGGGGCAGCGTGGGATAACAGGGATGGGTCAGCCAGGGGGCTGGAAGGTGAAAAGGCTTTTACGACAGAGGAAATCATTTTAATTAATTCCCTAATAATCTGCTCATTTGATTGACGCGGGGGGTTTTCTTGATAAATTGGTCTAGACTGGATTGTTGGATCTCTAGTAATGCTCTCATGGGCTTGTCTATCATACCCTTTAGCTAGAGGGGCATGTGATCGGGGTCTAAGAGGAATTGTTTTCTTATACCAAGTTTGTGTCTGTTGGAGAGGCTGGGAAGGGGTCGCGGCTATGTTAGCATATGATTTTTGAGAGGGCTTTGGATATAAATTTGAAGCCTCCATATAAGATATGTTTTCATCTGCCATCGTTTTCTTTATAGCAGTTTGCCTAAGCAGTTCTGGACATCCCTTACTATTGGCAGTGTGTCCAGACCCCACTCCTTGAGGACAGTTACAACAATTAGCATCGGAGGGATCAATGTTGCAAGTGTCCCCCGTGTGGGATCCTCCGCAACGATAACAGCGAGGTAGAGATCTGCATTTTTCTTTCGTATGTCCAAATCGGCAACACCGGAAACATTGTATAGTGGGATATTGGTACTTTTCTACGGGCAGGGAATTGAGACACACGAAAACCCTTTTCGGCAGAAACTGCCCGTCAAAAGTAACCACCACTGACTCCGACGGAAGCCAGCAGTAGCCACCATCAGGTTTGTTCTTTTTAAAGTTTAAGCGACGGACCTTTACCGGCTTCGCACCCCCCGAGTTAAGCGGGATTTGTAAATTTTCTATAACCTCCTCAGGTGTCCATTCAGCTGGCACTCCACGTACCAGTCCCAGCCTAGTGATATTAAAGGACGGGATAAATGTCTTGTAGTTATGATGGGGGAGGGTGTGAGATTCTAAAAACGTATTGGCGTCTTCCGCTGAATGAAAACTAACAGCCACTCTGTTGCGTCCTAACCTTTTTATACTTCCGTCCACCACATTCGGGAATTCCCGTCCTCTTTTCTGTAAGAATTGTCCGAAAGAGACGGGATGAAGTATGCTTCCTGAATTCGGGGTCGCTTCTACTCTCTGAACATGAACCACAAAAGGTCCTGAATCGTTGCGGTTGTAACTATTCCGCCCAATGGGTGTAAAAGGAGACTCAGGGGTCTGACTTTGTGTCTGGGTTGCGTGAGGCGCGTCGGTAACCAGGTGTGCCGGAGGCGATGATGGTGTAACATTTTGAGCCATAGATAGCTGGGCGGCAGGGAGAAGTGTGTCACT
Source organism: Epinotia brunnichana (assembly GCA_963854355.1). Lineage (NCBI taxonomy): Eukaryota > Metazoa > Arthropoda > Insecta > Lepidoptera > Tortricidae > Epinotia > Epinotia brunnichana. The sequence continues at coordinate 33,640,001 of OY977935.1, read as the reverse complement.
CAAATCATTCTGCGTAATTTTATCATCATCAGATGTCTCCGATCGAACTGACGCCTTCGTACTGGCCCGTGAACGGGACCGATCGGCGTTTCTAGCTTGGTCAAGGTCGCGCTCACGTGCCCTTCTACTCTCTTCTTTATTTCTTTTATGTTTTTTATTTGATTTATTTTTCCCCCCCATTGTGGGAGTGGGAACATTCACCTGCGAATTTTCAAAATCCTCGTACTGGACTAAGCTTACATTTCTAAATCCTGGGTAAAAATTCCCATCCCCAGGGTCAACCAAGCCAGCATCCTCATTCATGAGGACGCTGGCATAGATCTACCCTCTTAAAACTAAAAACACTATAATCTACTTACTTCTATATACAATCACAAGCATAAAAACTCTTACCAATCCTCCCCATAAACAAAAAATAAGGAATAGCAACTGTTTTACGGAAACAAACCCTTCTACAAACACAAAAAACAAATATCTCTCAGAAAGTCAACCGATCGCGATCGACACTCAACCGCCATTTCACATTCACACTTGACAGCCATCCTTCCCGACCCCGCCATCCGAAACCTCCTCCTTTTTTTCTTTTATACCGCATCAGTGTTGCCAACCTGATGCGCGTTTGTTCGAGCTTAATAGATAATATGAAAATATAAAGGTAATGAGCTAGCACAGATCTTAGCCTATTACAAACATCTCCACTTATAATAAATCTCTAAATTAAAAAAAGAATCAGCCAGTTTGAAACCAAGCTTTGCGCGGTACGAATGTTCTCAGCATCCCATGAACGGAAAAATATGAAACATTTTATATAGGTACATTATTATTCTAGCTGCAACTTAGGATAGTTTTTATCCGACTGCGACAGTTAATTAATTTTCCGAAATATACGACTTCATTTAATTTTTCATTTATTTTTATTGAAATCAAACGCTGCTCCAACTGTCAGCTATAAGAAACGTCAAATTTTCGTCAAAATGGCGGAATTGCTTTGCCTTTCACTTATTAATAATTTAAATCCCGTCTACGATAGACCTTTACGAGACAAATGCTAAAATATAAACCATAAAAAAATATTCGATTCTGATATGAGAACTTATATGCGCAAATGTCGTTTTATGTCGTAATTTCAATAAATGAAATCAACAAATTTGAACAATATAATTAACACGAATTTGTTTTTTTTGAATGACAATGGCACGCGCTCGGCGCATTCAGCCAAAGTACCTGGGGACCGATTTTTGACTTTCGAGCGCTCGACTCTTTCACTCGAAAACTGTCAGAAACGATGAAATACTATTTTTGAAATCCGAGCGATAGAAAATTCAAAAACGAGTGGTATTGACCACTCGTATTCAATTCTATCGGTAGAAAATAAGTGCCGACAATTTGGACACTTCACTTGTATTTAATTTTGGACTGACAATGAACTTAGAAAGAGATAAATAAAGATTAATATATTTTATATTATTTTTCTACCGAATTTTGTGAACTTAGTCTTTTGGCGGGTTTGTTTTAAAATTAAATAATTTAACTTGTCTGTCTCTCTCTCTCTCTCTCTCTCTCTTTGCACAGGTTAAAAAGAGACAGAGATATAGTAATATGTAAAGGCCTGGCAATGATTCACAACAACTCGCTATACTTAGAATGAAAAGTATGAATTGCTGTCTCATTCTAACTAAAGAAAGTTGTTGTGACAAATTGTATCATTTGTAATTTGTATTAAGCCGGGTCCGCTGCACCAATGTTTTCCATGTTTTTAAACAACTAACATGTTTCCGTCAGTTTCGGCAAACAAATAGGGTATTATTTTGATTGGCAAAACATGTTTGACGTTTAAAAACCACGAAAACATGGCGCAGCGGACGCGGCTTTACTTTTATAACAGACGGGAAACGAAACGTTTCGTTTACTAGGTATTATTTACTACGTTCTTAGTTTTTTCTGTTATGTAACGCATAAAACACAAAAAAAAACACTTAAACATTAATATTATAGCCTAAAATAGACCTTCTAATGATGTTTTATTTTTATTCCATGTGTAGAATACAATTTTAAATAACCAGTACTTATCGAATTTCTGCGTACAACGAAGCGCAAAAGTATAAATAGCCAAACCACTAGCTTTCGAGTGATGAATGTCAAAAATACCTATTATTGGGTTCATGCGAAAATAATCGTGACAAATTTTCGCATGCGATTATTTTCTACCGCTCGCTTTTGATTTCGAGCGCTCGAAAGTCAAAAATCGGTCCCCTGCGGCGCTACCACGAAAACCGATACTCAATGTTCATATATTTGCATCCCTGTCACTCGAGTATGGTTAGTGCGATAGAGATAGAGATACCCGAATATTTTCGAATTCCGAAGTTCGTGGTTATAGCTCAGGAATCGAAAATATGGTAAATAATCATAATGTATTTTCTCGAAAAAGAATTTAAAATAAATATAGTCAAATGAAGAAAAAAACAAAGCAAGAAGTTATATAGGTAATGATTAAGTTATAAGAGTCCAAAGTTTTAAGAGGGGGTATGTTCTGTCCCTTTTCCGCAAAACGCACCTTCATATGAAACGATTATTTTTTACTATGACGCTCGAGTATATTGACGTCACAGTCCCTCATCGTTTTCTCACTCTAACAAGCGACATTAAAACGGATGTAGCTTCATAATTTTTTGAGATATTTGAATGGGAGTTTCATTATCTTCTATCTATTTATACATAATAAATGCCTATGTCCTGACTGACTTATTCACTCACTCACTCACTCATCAACGCACAGCCGAAACTACTAATCTTAGAGAGTTGATTTTTGCAGAGTATGTTGCTTTTATAACGTGGGCTAGGGATAAAAAGGGATTTTTGAAAATTCTACCCCTAAGGGGGTAAAATAGGGGTGCAAAGTTTGTATGGGAGAACCTTTTTTTTTTGAGCTATAGACTAAACTTTGTAGAAAAATTAGTTATTAGAATACAAATGAAACACTTTCAGCGTTTTGGAAAATTCCACCCCTACGGGGGTAAAATAGGGGTGCAAGGTTTGTATGGGGGAAACATTTTTTTTTTAAATAGAGACTTAAAACTTTGTAGAAAGATCAGTCATTAGAATACAAATAAAGAACTTTCAGGGTTTTAGAAAATTCTACCCCTAAAGCGGTAAAATAGAGTGCAAAGTTTGTATGGGAAAAACTACTTTTTTTTAAATAGAGACTTAAAACTTTGTAGAGAAATTATTCATTAGAATACAAATAAAGTACCTAGATTCAGTGTTTTAAAAAAATCTACCCCTAAGGGGGTAAAATAGGGGTGCAAATTTTGTATGGGGGAAACAATATTTTTTTTAAATAGAGACTTAAAACTTTGTAGAAAGATTAGTCATCAGAATACAAATTAAGTACTTTCAGCGTTTTAGAAAATTCTACCCCTAAAAATAGGGGGCTAAAATAGGGGTGCAAAGTTTGTATGTGGGAAACTATATTTTTTAGCTAGAGTCCTAAAACTTTGTAGTAAGATTATTTAAATACAAAGAAAGTACTTTCATCGTTTTGGAAAATTTCACCCCTAAGGGGGTAAAATAGGGTGCAAAGTTTGTATGGGAAAAACATATTTTTTTTTAATAGAGACTTAAAATTTTTAAGAAAAATTACTTATTAGAACATGAAAAATACTACATTCGGCGTTTTACAAAAATCATTCCCTAAGGGGGTTAAAAAAGGGTGCAAGGTTTGTATGGGGAACACTTTTTCTGAGCTAGACACTTAAAACTTTGTAGAAAGATTACTTATAAAAATACAAAAAAAAAAAACTTTTAGCGTTTTGAAAAAATCTATCCCTAAGGGGGATAAAAAGGGGTGCAAAGTTTTTATCAGGGAAAGTTTATGTTTTTGAGTTAGAGACTTGAAACTTTGTAGAAAGATTACTTATTAAAATACAAAAAAAGAACACAAATCGTTTTAGAAAATTCCACCCCTAATAGGGTTAAAAAGGAGAGCAAGCTTTGCATGGGCAACACTTTTTTTGAGTTAGACTTAAAACTTTGCAAAAAGATTACTTATTAGAATACTAAAAAAGAACTTTCAGCGTTTTAGAAAACTCCATCCCTAAGGGGATCCTTAAGATCCTTAAGAAGGGTAGCCAGTGTTGTGTGGGAAAAACTTTTATTTTTACTAGACTTAAAACTATTCGAAATGTTACTTATTAAAATTAATAATAAAGTACTTTCAGAGTTTTAGAAAATTCCACCCCTAAGGGGGTTAAGAAAGTTTTGTATGGGCAACACTTTTTTTGAGCTAGAGACTTAAAAGTTTACGAAAAAAGTTCTTTCAGCGATTAGAAAAATTCAACCTCTAAGGGGGTTTAAAAGGGGGTTCAAATTTTAAATGGCGAGCAATAAAATTTTAAAGTGTGAGTAAGAGATTTTTAACTTCGGTCTTATTCTGTACGTTAAAATACTACAAAACTGATTTCAGAGTTTTTCCAAATTCATCCCCTAAGAGTGTTAAAATTGGTTCAAAGTTTGAGTATTTCAAGGCATTTTTAAAGTATGAGATTTTTAACTTTGGTTTTAGACTGTTTGTTCACAAACTAGAAAATGAACATCAACTTTTTTTTTAATTATCCCCTAAAAGAGGGTTCAAATTTTGTATTGAGAGAAATCATTTTCTAAGACGATAAAAAGTTCTACGCGGACGAAGTCGCGGGCAACAGCTAGTCGTTAATATGCGGTTTCCAGTTAAAGTGCCTGTCAATTGTTAACCCTAAGTATTTGAATGTTTCCACATATTTCACTTTAGCACAACTGCAATTATTTTTATCTATATGCAGGCAATCGTATGTATGTCCTATAATATCCAAATTTTCTTTGTTCACTTTTTTGGCGACCTGGTTATACGGCGAGTGAATATGCATGCATTTGGTTTTTTCAAAATTTAAGATGATTCCGTTATCATGTGCCAATTAGTGATACTTTCGAAGTCCTCTTGTATGCACTTTTGCACCTCCGTTATATCTTTAGCGGCATAAAGTAGACACATGTCATCTGCGTACATAAACACCCGGCACCATTTTACAACGTTTGCGACACTGTTGACATGCATTACATATCCCACGGGACCATACACGGATCCGGTTGGCACTCCGAGCTCCACCGCTGCATCTTGCCCCGTCTCCCCCACGATGCTCCTGCCCGTCAAGAAACTTTTAAACCACTTATTCGTGGGTCCACGGATTCCGCATTCATCCATCGCCTGCAATAAAATATCGTGATCCAAAGTGTCGAAGGCCTAAAGATACAGCGTTGACTCTAAATATTTTATGAACTTTTCGGCCCACCAAAACTTACACTACCCATATTCAACGTTGTCTCACACGCGTTACTAACGTTAGCTACGGGTAATTATATATGTTGTGTTGTCAGCAATAAGTTTAACTCACAGCAAAAATAATAATAGGCCAAGAAAATTAGAATTCTTCGAAGAATTAATCCCCATAAAGCTGGAAATCGTTTTAATACCTTCATTTGGCCCTAAATGCATGTAATCCGACTTTGCAGCATCCCAGGAGGTGTGCTAAACTTTTGGGAGCCCAATAACCGAGAAATTGTTGCTCCTTTTCAGTTATTTGCATATAGCACAAAAACGGTACGTCGGATGAAAAATGTATTCGAAACAATATTAAAGAGGGTCAAATTCTGCGTCTACTGAATATCTAAAACCTCAAATTTGGTTCAGTGGTATAGTCGAAATCAAAGGTCTAATAAGCTAAGGAACTGGGAAAAGGGGTCTAGCAGGCTAAGCTAGTGAGAGTGCCCCCCGACGAGGGATTTGGTGATTATTTCTGAGAACCTAACGAACGAGGACGATAGTAGGATTGTAGTACTTAAAGATCGATATTGATAATATTAGAACCCAACGTTATCGATATCGATAAATTATGATTAGGGACGTCGTTGGGCCCACTGCATGAACAGAAAATTGCTTTACAAAATCTAAAACTAATCCGATTTAGGTATGAAATAATAAAAGGAGAACAAATATTTCATACAGTTTATTTCACACTTATTTCCAAATCACAGTATATTTACAAAAATTCACCAATCTGTATACATATCTTTGCGGGTCTCAGTGAATTCTTCTCGAACTAAGAAACCTCGCGCTTGTAGGTTTTATCCAAGTACGAACCGTTGTTTATCATAAGTAAATCAATATTGGCGCTTGATATTTCGTTATTAATACTTACGTGTTTTATTTTAAGATAATTATTAATTTAATTTCGTCAAAAGCATTGTTTGTTTGACACACACATGTTTTCTCGTGAAGTTATAATATCCATGGTAACCGGCCAAAGTCACCATGACAAAATGACATACAGAGAAAGAACGGAAGTAGGAGATAGCATAAGTCCGCCCACAGATTACAGAGAAAAACAGATAGGCCCTAATAAATTGAACGTTTTCTATACATCGGATCTCTTTAAACTTACGTACTGAGAGTAAGAAAGGGATAGAACTACGTTATCTGCCAGATCTTCATACGTCATTGTCTCCGCTCTCTCGCTCACATGATGTAATTCGCTCACTCGCTCGCTCGAGATTTAGTGCAGAGAAAGATATTTCCTTGCAAGTTATCGATATCGATATTTACTGTGAATATTCACTACAAATTCAGACATGTTACTTTATAACCCTGACCATTTTATGGATTTTTAGTACAACTAATTTATATATTTTTAACCGACTTCAAAAAGGAGGAGGTTCTCAATTCCGCGGGTTCTTTATTTTTATGTATGTATATGTAGCTTCCTCGATTACTCGAAAACGCCTGGACCGATTTGGTTTTTTTTGTTTGAAAGGGTGGTCCCATGACTATTAGGTCAGGATCTGATGATGGGATGCTGGAGAAAACCAAAGAAAACTTAAAATTTTATAGGCACACTTGAAACGATTTGGATATTTTTAATAGTGACTCGTGCATTTGCTTTCGGAAAGCATTTCATGTGGTAATGTGGAATAGAAACGTGAAAATGTTTATGTGGCTTCGCAGAGTATTGATTTGAAGTCGGTTAAAACTTTGTTTTTAAAGTATAACCCGCAAGAGTTAACTTGAGACCTCTTTCATATGTCGTTAGTACGCGCTCGAGTCTTAAGTTAACTCTTGCGGGTTATACTTTAAAAACAAAGTTTTAACCGACTTCAAATCAATACTCTGCGAAGCCACATAAACATTTTCACGTTTCTATTCCACATTACCACATGAAATGCTTTCCGAAAGCAAATGCACGAGTCACTATTAAAAATATCCAAATCGTTTCAAGTGTGCCTATAAAATTTTAAGTTTTCTTTGGTTTTCTCCAGCATCCCATCATCAGATCCTGACCTAATAGTCATGGGACCACCCTTTCAAACAAAAAAAACCAAATCGGTCCAGGCGTTTTCGAGTAATCGAGGAAGCTACATATACATACATAAAAATAAAGAACCCGCGGAATTGAGAACCTCCTCCTTTTTGAAGTCGGTTAAAAATATATAAATTAGTTGTACTAAAAATCCATAAAATGGTCAGGGTTATAAAGTAACATGTCTGAATTTGTAGTGAATATTCACAGTAAATATCGATATCGATAACTTGCAAGGAAATATCTTTCTCTGCACTAAATCTCGAGCGAGCGAGTGAGCGAATTACATCATGTGAGCGAGAGAGCGGAGACAATGACGTATGAAGATCTGGCAGATAACGTAGTTCTATCCCTTTCTTACTCTCAGTACGTAAGTTTAAAGAGATCCGATGTATAGAAAACGTTCAATTTATTAGGGCCTATCTGTTTTTCTCTGTAATCTGTGGGCGGACTTATGCTATCTCCTACTTCCGTTCTTTCTCTGTATGTCATTTTGTCATGGTGACTTTGGCCGGTTACCATGGATATTATAACTTCACGAGAAAACATGTGTGTGTCAAACAAACAATGCTTTTGACGAAATTAAATTAATAATTATCTTAAAATAAAACACGTAAGTATTAATAACGAAATATCAAGCGCCAATATTGATTTACTTATGATAAACAACGGTTCGTACTTGGATAAAACCTACAAGCGCGAGGTTTCTTAGTTCGAGAAGAATTCACTGAGACCCGCAAAGATATGTATACAGATTGGTGAATTTTTGTAAATATACTGTGATTTGGAAATAAGTGTGAAATAAACTGTATGAAATATTTGTTCTCCTTTTATTATTTCATACCTAAATCGGATTAGTTTTAGATTTTGTAAAGCAATTTTCTGTTCATGCAGTGGGCCCAACGACGTCCCTAATCATAATTTATCGATATCGATAACGTTGGGTTCTAATATTATCAATATCGATCTTTAAGTACTACAATCCTACTATCGTCCTCGTTCGTTAGGTTCTCAGAAATAATCACCAAATCCCTCGTCGGGGGGCACTCTCACTAGCTTAGCCTGCTAGACCCCTTTTCCCAGTTCCTTAGCTTATTAGACCTTTGATTTCGACTATACCACTGAACCAAATTTGAGGTTTTAGATATTCAGTAGACGCAGAATTTGACCCTCTTTAATATTGTTTCGAATACATTTTTCATCCGACGTACCGTTTTTGTGCTATATGCAAATAACTGAAAAGGAGCAACAATTTCTCGGTTATTGGGCTCCCAAAAGTTTAGCACACCTCCTGGGATGCTGCAAAGTCGGATTACATGCATTTAGGGCCAAATGAAGGTATTAAAACGATTTCCAGCTTTATGGGGATTAATTCTTCACCAATTCAATTTGGATATTTTTAATAGTGACTCGTGCATTTGCTTTCGGAAAGCATTTCATGTGGTAATGTGGAATAGAAACGTGAAAATGTTTATGTGGCTTCGCAGAGTATTGATTTGAAGTCGGTTAAAACTTTGTTTTTAAAGTATAACCCGCAAGAGTTAACTTGAGACCTCTTTCATATGTCGTTAGTACGCGCTCGAGTCTTAAGTTAACTCTTGCGGGATATAGGTTATTATGGCAACTATAATCAAATTAAAGGTCATCGAGTGCCACTAATGTAAACAATGAGAATGACCTTTCAACAGCCTGATGTTAATTACGCAATTTGAAAACATTTAACAGCACAGTATCTAATAGCAAAACTAGTACACAGTAATACGAGAAAAAGAATATTGCCCATATAGTTCGATATTTAGTAGATATATCTAAATATATAAACACGCTACCCTACTTCCATTAATATTAACTCGAATCCAATTCACGCAACCCTGACTATACATGTTAATAGGTGTATATTTTTGACTATAAGGCCTACAACACACTGGCGTGGCCTGCGGTGGCGGTTAATAGTAAATTTGACACCTAATGACAAGTTTACTATTGACCGCCACGGCGGACAATAGAAAACTTGTTATCAGCTGTGAAGTTTACTATGGTCCGCCACCGCAGGCCGCGCCAGTGTGATGCAGGCTTAACTCGAGCATGACTTTTGCACATTATTGCCGTATGTAAATTGTTTGTAGCGCCATTATATCATGGTTATAAAGAAACTAGTCCAGCTTAACTTTAATTTAACGAAGAAATACAAATTCAAACATAAGTTAAAACTGTACAAGCCTTATTTATTTTTACACATTATACATTCAAGGTACTCTCTCTCTCTCTCTCTCTCTCTCTCTCTCTCTCTCTTCCCAGCTATATATCCCACATTCAAGGTACGTTTCAAGTAAATTGTCTCAAATATCACATACTAGCTTCTGCCCGCGACTCCGTCCGCGTGGAACTCGTTTATATCGTAGCTCCATACAAACGTATCCCGGCCCTATATCAGCCCCGTAGGGGATGATTTCCGGAATAAAATCTCAGGATTCACACTGCCTCTTTACCAAATTTCATCTTAATCAGTTCAGCTGTTTAAGCATGAAAAGGTAAGAAACAAACAGACAGACGGAGTTACTTTTGCATTTATAATACATATTAGTATGGATATATACAAAAAATCAATGTAGTTATTCACAGTCTTTAAATATACAAAACTTAAATCAAACTAATTCATCTGGAGGGACATCAGAAATGTCAGTCATAAAACTCTCACTTTTCCAACTTACCTCAAGTAGTCTCTGGAAAACTGTAGGTATCGCATCTGGCAACAATTTAACGAAACAGTCTGATTTTAATTAAGGCGAGACCCGTTCAGGTCGATTCGTTTTGCTGCAAATTTGTCGGATTATACTGTCTATTGAACAGGGCCCAGATGCACCATCCTCCTAGCGTTATTCCCGGCTGTGCCCCAAAGGCTCCCGGGGTCCGCTTTGACACCTAATCCCAAGATTTGGCATAGGCACTAGTTTTACTAAAGCGACTGCCATCTGACCTTCCAACCCAGATGCACCATGCGCAAAGAACATAAGAATTCGCCAAGCTAGTCAAGCGAGTGATATTTTGGACCAAGTATATCCAGTTTATTTTATTTTATGATTTTTAAATATTTTATCGACAATAGCTTAATGAAGATTACACAACACTAGTTGTGATGACATCTGTCAAATATATAGTTGAGAATTTAATCCATAAATGGGTCCATTGCACCAAATAGAGTAGCCATATTTGTCTCTCTTTCTCTTATGAACATACTTTTTAAGAAAGTAAAGGACGGCACTAGTTATTCAGATCCTTCAAGATACATTCCATCTATGCTATTTATTTATCTTTGGGTGGTAGCATTTACTTTCGGGTTTCGATCGGGCTTCGTTGCGGGCTTCGTGTCGAGTTTCGAAGTTCGTGGTACCGCCGCAGCGGCGGTACCACGAACTTCGAATCTCGAACTTCGTATATCTCCGTTTCGGTCGCTCGAGTACCATAAACCATAAGTGCGATAGAGACGGAGATATACGAAGTTCGAGATTCGAAGTTCGTGGTAGCGCAGCTGAGGGCCTACCGCGAACGGCATTCGAAGTTTTCCCTCTCTGTCGCACTTGTGTACGAACTCGTGAGTATGACAGAGAGGGGAAACTTCGAATGCCTTTCGCGGTAGGCCCTCAGAGGGCCTACCGCGAACGGCATTCGAAGTTTTCCCTCTCTGTCGCACTTATGTACGAACTCGTAAGTATGACAGAGAGGGGAAACTTCGAATGCCTTTCGCGGTAGGCCCTCTGTTTCTGACAAATTGAGGCTGACAAATCATGACATGATTTGTCAGCCCCAATTATTTATATTCTCTTTGACTGTCTCTGTCTATAACATGCAATGAGATAGAGACAGGACAGCAAATATCAAATGGCAAGTTCACTATCGACCGCCGTGGCCACGCCGCGCCAGTCTGTGATGGCCGTTCTACACTATCGGCGATGATCGTTGATCGTGTGATCGTCTATAATCGGCACGATCATCGTGCAAGCATCCACACAATCGTCTGTAGTAGTTGTCGAACTCGAACGGCAAGCGAACAAGAGGGACGTGGAATTGGACGTGGTGTGTTGCTGCTGCAACCATTTATTTAATGGCGGTATATAACCATTACGTCAACGTGCTCCAACGAAAAGTTGTAAAAAAATGCAAGAAAATAAGATGGTGGTGTTTGAGTATTCACCGTAATAGAACAAGGAAAGTTGTTAAAATGAATATATACATACATACATATTTATTTATTTATCGTATAGCTATTAAAATACACTGTTTTTATAATCTAAATTTACATTCTGCCAGGTAGTTAGCAGCTGCACTCGTACATTTTTTTAAATCTTCTGCTTGACCATCGTATTTGGTTAGTGGACACTCCAAGACGATATGTCGCACAGTTTGCTTTGGGCATCCGCAATCGCAGCCTCCCTGCTCGCTCCAGCCCCATTTTTTCCGGAGATGGGCACAGTGGCCTATGCCCGTTCTCAGTCGACTCAGCATGCACCAGATGTCGCGAAGATCGCGAATCCATCAAGACCGTGTCGTGTAGCGACACCTTTATAATAATCTGTACATAATTTATGATAAAAGAAGACTCAATGCTACCAAACGCTTCCGTATCCTGTTGTTGATTCTAGAAGCGATGATTCTATTTAGTTTATGGTAAGAGACCTTTTACGTTATTTTGTTGAGCCATTTTGAAATGCATTGTTTTAATAATATATGTTCATCTTGGAACATATAGTTTTTGTTCAGTTAATCAGATATTATTAGTCAGTGTGTGGTTCCTGCTCTGATGGGAGGAACTGTGAATTAAGAGCTAAGTATACTATTTTGGTAAATGAATATTTCTTATTCTTGCTGGCAATCTTTGAAACTTACTTTGTGCCAATCATATTTAGCTTAGCAATTTGTATATCTATTCTGAACTTGAGGATGTCACAAAGGTGACGGTCCATATTATTTGGATGCTCGCTTTCGAGGGGCAGTCCAACTCTTGAGGATGTCACAAAGGTGACGGTCCATATTATTTGGATGCTCGCTTTCGAGGGGCAGTCCAACTCTTGAGGATGTCATAAAGGTGACGGTCCATCTATATTTGGATGCACACTTGATGTGCAGTCCAACGGTACCAGGATGCCCTTTTGGGGGGCAGTCCAACTGTACCAGGATGCCCTCTTGCGAGGGAGGCAGTCCAACATGATAATGATGTTTTTCCATTATTCATAATGAGGGTGAAGGCCCGTCCGTAAGTGCATGCCCGGTAAATACCTTTTGTTGAAGTGAGTGAAAGATTCCTCCTTTAGTACTTTGTATGGTACGTGGATATGATAAGAGATTATATTTACATGTGTCTGGTCCCGCTTGCGAGGGGATCAGATGCGTTGGAGCCCTCTTGCGAGGGGGTCCAGCATAAGTCGTGGGTATGTATGTATGGTTTGTAGATGATAATAAGAGATTATATCTACATGTGTTTGATCTCGCTTGCGAGGAGATCTAACAGTTCTTGTAAGTGTGTTTGTATGTATACAGGATATTATTCAATACAATATCTAAATCCTGATAAATGTGTTCAGTCCTGTAAGAGGAAACTGATCTCATATAATGTTTGACATTAATTCTTCTTCTTCTGAGGAAGTCAGTAACCTAAATCATATTAAATTCATATGACATTTCTAATCAGAAGTATTTATTAACTTACCATAATTATACTTAACTTCACATAAAAGATGGTACTATATTTCATACACAACAATAGTATATTTAGTGATATCGGAGAAGTCATAGATATCTTTCTCCACAGATCTACATATGTTAATATCCTCTGAAGCTGGTGAGCTTCAGGGTAGCTGACGAATGACTGCCAACATTTCATCGGTTCTGGATAACTAATCACATAAGGTATAAATCTGTTCTCTTTCAATAGTTTATTATTTGAATCAAGGATATTTTTGACCATTTGTTTAATCATTCAATTTAGCGAAGCAGATAAAATAAACCAGAGTTACTGTTATATCATCTATTTAGTTAAATAAAGAACCAGGGCAATTTGAAGTGAGTGTGTGCCATGATCCCCTATGAAAACGTGGCGACACATTCTCTTTTTGGAAGGTGCTTGCTGGGATACTTTCTTTGTGGTTCTAGTTGTTGTAATATCCAGTAATATACAGAACATAGTCTAATAGCTAAGATTATAGTGCATACATTTTTAAATCCTTGGTGTCAAATGTGAGAACATGATTTGTACAATAATACGACGTAATAGTAAGACGATAATAATATCATAAATAATCCAGGATGACAGTGAAGGCAGTCATTCTATCAGCATTATAAGACTTGTAAATATAATAAAATATTTCATTAAAAAATAAGCATAATTGACATTTTTATTTCAACTCCATCTAGCGGGGAGTAGCGGAACTAAAGAGTCACTATTGCCAGCGTAATAAATGTCTTGTGTGTTAAATTGTAAACAGAGAGTTGCAAGACTAAATAATATTAGTCAAAGGTTTAATGGTATAAATATTATAGATATAAGCTGTTTTCAATAAAAATGATATGATTAATTGTTATTATTTCAATAATGGATAATAGTTGTACGAAAATAAAATGAAACCGAATTTTTTCCATTCGAATTTATCCGGATGGATCAATGTGATAAGTTGGTACACAAATTGACGTTGGAGTTAATCTATGGCATGAACGTTTATCGTTTCAATGTATCTGGCTGGTCTGTGGTGAAAAAGAAAAACAATTCTTTTACCGGCAGATCGTATTTTGTTTTGTGACAAAAATGAATAAAATGGTGTTATTTCTGTAATAAAAGTGAATGTGAAGTGATTTTGCAGATACCTGAAGGGTAAGTGCGTGTATAACAATGTATATAATAGAAAAAGGATGCAATGAGACGATGTACCAGTTACTTGAATTGTAATCGTAAAGAAATATGGTTGAGAATATTCACAAATTGGTGAAAGTATGGTCTGAAATATCCTTGGTCGTAATCACATCAATGAATGTTATGTTGTTTAATGAAATTGAGCACTCATTTAAATATCATTGTATACAAATATGAAGCTATCAAGAAAAGCGGTCATTAAAGTTGCCACCAGTATGGCCATTGGAGTTCATACATTTTATATGTGTTTGTTTCTTTGTAAACTTTAGATTCATCACAGTCGCTCGAAGAACCGAGGGATATTTGCTTATCTTTCAAAGTTACTACCCAGAACATAAATAAAAGTATCCATTTGGACCAATTGTCAAGGTGTGTATACAGTTACATAGTTTAACTATTTTCTGCAATTTTTATTGATAATTTGTACTTTATAATATGTCTTATGAGAAACTATCAATAGTGAGAGATGATTAATATGATATTCAAGTAACATGGACATACAGTAAAAGCAATAATAGACAAATCGTATTGTCAATGATTATGGAAATATAAATACTTGAAAGTTCAATTATTTATTTTTTTGAATTATTTGTAATGATCACCAGAGGTGTAATTATGTTGAACGATATGTGTGGCATCATGGAAAGTAAATTTCCATAAATTAGTGAAGAAAATCATATAAGCTAGTAATACACCATATTTACTTTATTAAGTGATAAAAAATGCTTGTATGGGAGAAAATACAATCGCTATTAATGTAATATGTGTCTGAGGATGACCTAAATTACATTCCAACAATGTTTATTCACATATAATAGTACTTATTTGAATTTAGTACACGGTATTATGAAAAACGAATACAATTCTAATGGAAACTTTGGTATAGTGAAAAAATTTCTATCATCATCATATCAGTAAATAAGATAAGGCTTGCTATATGACTTTTTTTGCCTATATTGTCGACTTTAATCATAAAATTACACTCTAATCTGGAATAAGGCAGTGCGGAGGTAAAGTTAATATCAATTTACAATTTAAATTTGAATTTCCTTTTTGGACACTGGTCATGCAATGCTTGTGTAATCCATTATGATATAATGTTGACAAGTTGGTGTTACATGTATAATCTGATAAGAGATGTTGTATATACTTTGATGATATTATGCATTAACATTCTTAATATAGAGCGAGCTTAACCCACACAGGAACAGCTCATTATACTTTTTCTGAATTTAAAATTAATATGGATCTTAATGCAAGTATACATATACTGGAATATATACATAGGCATAATGGAAGTGTTTGCTCTATTATAATGATTATTGAATTGAATTT
Organism: Epinotia brunnichana; assembly: GCA_963854355.1. Lineage (NCBI taxonomy): Eukaryota > Metazoa > Arthropoda > Insecta > Lepidoptera > Tortricidae > Epinotia > Epinotia brunnichana. Next base: position 33,624,377 of record OY977935.1, on the reverse strand, counting down.
GAATGTTTATAATGAACAATTTCAGAATATAGAAGACTACAAAATGGATGAGATATTGTTTGGAAGGCTTACAACATTTTCAAATAAAATCGAAGTATTGGCAAATGAAGCGAAGGATCTGTGCATATGTCAACCATGGGATAAGAAGATCCGTGAGAGGAGTATCATTACTATCTCAAGATTACAAGCTGCATTGACAAGTTTCGACTCGAATCTTCATCATTATTTTAATAAAGTGGAACATCCTGATGCGGATGGAATTTCACTTTTGACCACTTCTCAAATCGAAGGCGAGGAGGCGTTAGCTGATCTTAAGGCGCAATTACAAATGAATAAGAATGAGGAATCATCTTAAGACTCTACTCGTATGACTAATAGAAGCAAGTTACCAGAATTAACGCTGGTGAAATTTCAAGGAGACATCTTGAATTGGTACCCTTTCTGGGACCAGTTTAATTCAAATATTGGACAAAGAAGGTTAAGCGAGGTAGATAAATTACTTTACTTGAAGGCTTCGCTGCAGGGTGAAGCAAGAAATATGATCGAAGGATTGAAAACCACGAATGAAAATTATCAAATCGCCGTGGACACGTTACAAGCGCGCTACGGTAGGAAGGAACAAGTCGTCGATGCACATTATGCTGCGCTACATAAAGTCAAACCTTCAATAAAACGGGAAGAGTGTCGGAAGACTTTCGATGAAATCGAGAGACATCTGCGAGTATTAAAATCGTTAGGAGAAGACACCGACAGTAATCACCTGAGATTTTTGATCATGGAAAAATTTCCTGAAGATGTAATTTACGAAGTAAGGTTGAAGGCTAGTACCGGGTCTATAGAAAATCTTCGAAGAGAGTTAGACACTATCATTTCTGCAAAAGAGGATGCTAAAGGCTTTAGTGAAAGAGTCAGTTTTAAGGAAATGAAGTATACTACAGAAGCATTACATATTAATGAAGTACGGCATAAAAGAAAGTTTGTTAAGCCCAAGTGGGAGTCAAACAAAAGAGGAAAATTTCATAGGAACTGTACTCCTAATACTAGTACTACTGCGTTTGCTGGTGCAATTAGAAAGAGGTACCATGAGTCCCGACTGGACGGTTCTACGCAAGCGACAGGTCTGAAACGAAGAAGAATGCAATGTATATTTTGTCAAGGAGAGCATTTTAATGATAAATGCAGAAACTTTAAAACTCTATTCGAAAGAAAGCGGAAACTTGGAGATAGCTGTTACAAATGTTTTCAAAAGGGTCATCGTGGAAATACATGTAGAAAAGATACTGTTTGCGTTTATTGTCAATCGAGATCTCATAACAGAGCATTATGTCCTAAAACTATGGTAGAAAGTAAAACAGCCAAACCGGAATCAGTGCAGACTTTGCATACACATGGAGAGAGCTTTACCATGCTACAAACAGCCATCGTGTATATTAAAGATCAAACGGATACTTTACGCAAATATCGTTTGTTATTGGATTCTGGGTCTCAAAGAAGTTACATATCAAAGAAGGTTGCTACCGAACTGAACTTAGTAGCTGAGGAAGAAAATCAATTATTGATATTTACTTTTGGGTCAAAGAAACCTCAAGAAATAAGGAGTCCTTTAGTCAAGCTGAGTCTCGTAACGAGAATAAACAAAACCAAGATCATCTATGCGAATGTCGTATCGTCGATCACAGAAGGAATAGCTTGTCCCACAAGAAAGTGGCTCGAACAAAAGCGTGAAGATAAATATGTCATGGCGGATGATGGTTCATTGTCAGATCAAGTAGATATCTTGATAGGTAATGACTATTACTATGCTCTCATGTCTACCGAAAAGATTAGGTTGAAAGAAAATCTTTATCTCATTAACTCAGAATTTGGATGGATCCTGTCAGGAAGAACGGAGAAAGTTCGTGACGATGAACTGAAAGTTCTCACGTACTTTCAATCATCTTACGAAACAAAATTAAATAATCCCAATTTGCCATTAGATATGGGCAATGTAAAAAATCTATGGGATTTGGAAACAATAGGGATCACGGATTCACCAAAAATTGATCAGGAAGAGGAAGCAATCAAACGTTTTAATGAAACAACTACAGTGAAAGAAAATAGATGCTGTGTTAGTTGGCCATGGATAGAATATCCACCCAATTTGCCTGCTAATTTAGGTTTAGCTTACGGCAGACTTGTAAGTCTGTTGAAAAGGCTGGATAAGGATACTCTAAATGACTATGACAAAACAATAAAGAGTCAGTTAGACAAAGAAATCATAGAACCTGTTCTTGAAGAAGAAAGACGTGACCACCCGGTGCATTATCTTGCTCATCACGGAGTATCAACACCTGGGAAGCCTCTTAGAATTGTCTTTGATGCTTCTGCAAGAGTAGGAGACAATAAGAGTCTCAATCAATGTTTGTATAGCGGTCCTATACTTTTGGAAGAGCTAACGGGAATTTTGATACGATTCCGAAGTTATAAAATAGGAATCACAGCCGATGTAGAAAAGGCATTCCTTCAAATGGCTTTATATGAAAAGGATCGAGATGTAACAAGATTTCTATGGGTAAAAGATATTACCAAAGCAATTAATGAAGATAATCTTCTACATTTTAGGTTCAAAAGAGTCCCATTTGGAATTATATCTTCTCCATTCTTATTGAATGCCACGATAAAGCTACATTTATCTAATTCAACATCAGATTCTGTAAGAAAATTAGCTGATGACATATATGTTGACAATCTTGTCACTGGAACGAATGATATACAGAGTGCTAAAACTTTGTATAAAGACACAAAGCTAGCATTTCAACAAATTTCGATGAATATGCGCGAATGGATCTCTAACTCAGAAGAGTTTATGCAATACATTGGAGATAAAAATAACGAAGAGAACGTGAAAGTCCTAGGTTTAAACTGGAATGTCAAGAGGGATACACTTCAATTGAAATGGAAAGAAGTACACAATGCTCATACAAAGAGGGGCATACTTAAGACTGTGGCGTCTATTTACGATCCTTGTGGATATGCTGCACCTGTAATTGTATCTGCTAAACTGCTATTTCAGTCTTTATGGAAAGAAAAGTATCAGTGGGATACATCTTTACCAGAAGACATTGTTAACCAATGGAAGACCATTCTAAAAGACTTTGAATTGGTGAGAGATATATGTTTACCGAGAAATATGTCACAGCATACAAGCTGTCAGTTACACTGTTTTACAGACTCATCTACAAAAGCTTACGCAGCAGTCGTATACTTGGTGCAAGAGGATAACGTGCAATTTGTTATAGGAAAAACAAGACTGGCACCTGTAAAAGATCAGGAAAATCTAAAGATACCGCGTTTGGAGCTTTTGAGCGTTTTGATCGGCAACAGATTGTTACAGTATGTAGCAAAGTACATTGATGTAAATGTTCGACAACAGTTTTTGTGGACAGATAGTCAGATAGTTATAAGCTGGTATCATTCAAATAAATTTTTAACACCTTTCGTTGCACGAAGAATAGAAGAGATCAGAAGAAACAAGGCTTTGGTGATAAGACATGTTCCGTCAGAACTTAATGCAGCAGACGTTGCAACGAGACCGCTCAAGGTGAAACAAGACCTGAGTAAGTGGTTAAATGGTCCAACGTTCTTGAGATTAGATTCTAAAAAATGGCCTGACAGTCTTGTTTCCAGCATTTCATGCGTCGCGCGGGAGGGTCTTCTTCCGAACGATGGTACACTACAGTCAAAACCACATTCTGAAGAAGAACTTAGTGACAATCTAAGAAATAATGTACAAATTGAGAATACTGGAAACTTAAGACAAGTTAATGTTCAGAATGAAGATGTGACAAGGTCAAATGAAAACATGAAGATAACATCAGAAACGCAAGAGCTAGTGAAATTACAAAAATTACACTTTCCTGACGAAGTAAGAGGAAAAGAGACCAATCTGACAAGAAATCTTGGAGTATTTAAGGATGTAGACAGTGTCTTAAGATGCGAAGGTCGCTTGACACACTCAGATTTATCTTACGATGCAAAACATCCAATCCTTTTACCAAAAGACTGTGATTATAGTAATAAAATTATAAAGAATATACATGAAGGTAATTACCATGTGGGCGTACCACACACTCTAAGTCTGATAAGACAAAAATATTGGATTCCGCAAGGTCGAGCTCAAGTTCAAAAGATCATAGGCAAGTGCCCTCAATGTAAGAGACATGGAGGTGGTCCATATACTTTGTTATCAACACCTGCACTACCTACGGAGAGAGTTAAATACGATAAACCATTTGCTTATGTGGGAATCGATTATTTCGGTCCAATGCTAGTTAGATCGGAAAATGGGAAGGAAAAGCGTTGGATTTCTCTTTTCACATGCTTAGTGATAAGAGCAATACATCTTGAAGTCGTTAAAGACATGTCGACAGAAGAATGTTCTTTAGCATTTAGACGTTTCATCGCATCTAAAGGAATCCCTGAGTTGATTCTGTCGGATAATGCCCTTCAATTCAGATTGTTGTCTGAAATATTAACAGCCAAAGGAGTAGCAGAAAAGGAAATAAAATGGAAATTCATTCCTCAATTAGCACCATGGCATGGCGGAGTCTATGAGCGCTTAGTAGCAGTAGTCAAGCACTGTCTAAAGCGTACTCTACAAAAACATCTAGTAGGAAATGACCAATTGTTGACTATTATAAAAGAAGTAGAATCAGTAGTTAATACTAGACCGTTGACTTATGTGAGTGGTGATTTAGATCACATTCTCAAACCGGCAGATTTCCTTACGCCTGGAAAATGTATTGATTCTCTTAGCATAATGAAAAATATAACATCATCTACAACTTCTACCAAACAACAACTTGTAGAAGCCTGGAAGAGAGGTGAAATTATCATTGATGAATACAGAGATATGTTTATAAACCAATACCTGTTGAGTTTGAGAGAGCGTTACAAACACTCTCCCAAACAGCCAAGAGTGAAGACTCATGATGAACCACGCGTTGGTGACATAGTACAGATACGAGGTGAAGTCAAAAATCGAAATAACTGGAAAGTAGGTCGTATTTCAGAGTTATTACATGGTTCGGATGGACAATGTAGAGTCGCTAAAGTTAAAGTAGGCGACGTTACATTTACTAGATCGATAGCACACTTGTATCCATTGGAAACGGATGACACTGTAGTAACAGAAGACAATGTTTGTTCAAAGACGGAAGAACCTGGTGTAATATCAGAAGATTCAGATATTAACATCTCACTACCAGTGGAAGAGATCGTTCACTCATTGAATGAGGAAGTAAACGATTCTAACAACTTAAATTTACTTAAAGAAACGGAAGTAACAGAACTCTCACAGGAAGAAGTTGACATAAATGCACTAGAAGAAAATAATTTAATGAAAGATATAGATGAAGACATAGAAACAAATAATAGTAATTTAAATGATTTGCCAAATGAAGAAAGTAAAGAAAAAAGAGTGGCCGCTGTCCAAGCAATGAAAAAGATAAAAGAATGGACGCGCCATTTAATGAATACACTATCCATACAATGTTAACGCTGCGGGCGGGAGTGTCGCGAAGATCGCGAATCCATCAAGACCGTGTCGTGTAGCGACACCTTTATAATAATCTGTACATAATTTATGACAAAAGAAGACTCAATGCTACCAAACGCTTCCGTATCCTGTTGTTGATTCTAGAAGCGATGATTCTATTTAGTTTATGGTAAGAGACCTTTTACGTTATTTTGTTGAGCCATTTTGAAATGCATTGTTTTAATAATATATGTTCATCTTGGAACATATAGTTTTTGTTCAGTTAATCAGATATTATTAGTCAGTGTGTGGTTCCTGCTCTGATGGGAGGAACTGTGAATTAAGAGCTAAGTATACTATTTTGGTAAATGAATATTTCTTATTCTTGCTGGCAATCTTTGAAACTTACTTTGTGCCAATCATATTTAGCTTAGCAATTTGTATATCTATTCTGAACTTGAGGATGTCACAAAGGTGACGGTCCATATTATTTGGATGCTCGCTTTCGAGGGGCAGTCCAACTCTTGAGGATGTCACAAAGGTGACGGTCCATATTATTTGGATGCTCGCTTTCGAGGGGCAGTCCAACTCTTGAGGATGTCATAAAGGTGACGGTCCATCTATATTTGGATGCACACTTGATGTGCAGTCCAACGGTACCAGGATGCCCTTTTGGGGGGCAGTCCAACTGTACCAGGATGCCCTCTTGCGAGGGAGGCAGTCCAACATGATAATGATGTTTTTCCATTATTCATAATGAGGGTGAAGGCCCGTCCGTAAGTGCATGCCCGGTAAATACCTTTTGTTGAAGTGAGTGAAAGATTCCTCCTTTAGTACTTTGTATGGTACGTGGATATGATAAGAGATTATATTTACATGTGTCTGGTCCCGCTTGCGAGGGGATCAGATGCGTTGGAGCCCTCTTGCGAGGGGGTCCAGCATAAGTCGTGGGTATGTATGTATGGTTTGTAGATGATAATAAGAGATTATATCTACATGTGTTTGATCTCGCTTTGCGAGGAGATCTAACAGTTCTTGTAAGTGTGTTTGTATGTATACAGGATATTATTCAATACAATATCTAAATCCTGATAAATGTGTTCAGTCCTGTAAGAGGAAACTGATCTCATATAATGTTTGACATTAATTCTTCTTCTTCTGAGGAAGTCAGTAACCTAAATCATATTAAATTCATATGACATTTCTAATCAGAAGTATTTATTAACTTACCATAATTATACTTAACTTCACATAAAAGATGGTACTATATTTCATACACAACAATAGTATATTTAGTGATATCGGAGAAGTCATAGATATCTTTCTCCACAGATCTACATATGTTAATATCCTCTGAAGCTGGTGAGCTTCAGGGTAGCTGACGAATGACTGCCAACATTTCATCGGTTCTGGATAACTAATCACATAAGGTATAAATCTGTTCTCTTTCAATAGTTTATTATTTGAATCAAGGATATTTTCGACCATTTGTTTAATCATTCAATTTAGCGAAGCAGATAAAATAAACCAGAGTTACTGTTATATCATCTATTTAGTTAAATAAAGAACCAGGGCAATTTGAAGTGAGTGTGTGCCATGATCCCCTATGAAAACGTGGCGACACCAGACCCGGCGTGATTTTTTGAATCCAGTTGGATGGCTGCCCGGGTCCAGGTCAAAAAGTTCAGGAGGGGTATCAGCGGCAGACCATTCATCAGACCAAGCCTCATTTAGACTCCGTTGGAAGCTAGGTTGGTGGGCCAGCAACGCCGGAGGGTTACGTGACTTAAGTCGTTTTTTGGTAAAAGCAGCTAAATCCTTTTTGGTAAAAGCAGATAAAAACATATAATGACGCCCAATTCCCGGAGGGGTAGGCAGACATCACGGCTTTCCACTTGCTACGATCTTGAAAAACCTTTCTTGGTTCATTCACTTTCATTAACCCCCGACGCAAAAAGAGGGGGTGTTATATGTTTGACGTATCTGTCTGTCTGTCTGTGTGTCTGTCTGTCTGTGGCATCGTAGTCCCTATTAAAACGAATGGACCGATTTGAATGTGGTTTGTTGTATCCAATAGCTGGTGTGATCGAGGTGGTTCTTAGCTATGTTTCAACAAAATAGGTTTAGCAGTTTTTGAGATATTGAACTTTGAAATGAAAATGTCGGGAGTTTGTCAACTTTTCTAAGTTGTAGTTATGATATTCTGCATACATGCTCGTTGGTTAAGGGTACTCATGACCTGACCTTTCTTCAGGATTTCTCCAATTTGGTCGGAAAAAGTTTGATGAGGTAGGATGAGAGAAGAATAAATATAAAATATAATTTAACTTTAAGGCGGGCTTGTTCAATTTAAGTCAAGTAAGCTTAGGTCAAATAAATGGTTAGGTATCCGAAACTGATCTACAAACAGAGCTTATTTTTTTGAATCATATTATTTATCTATGCCGTGGTTGCTAACTATGACCCTCATAAGAAAGAAAGAAAGAAAGAAAGATAAATTTATTCACTAACACACAGGACACACATATTAAGCAAAAATAAATAAAAATAACAGTAAAAAACATGTAACAAGTGTGTCTCTGCGGCAGTGAACCGGACACTGGCTCAGCATTATGCTGAGGTGTCAGTCAGACACCTACAGCGCTGATTTTCAGCCAGCACCGTTGGTGACTCACGGAAACGTCATACAATTATAATTACACAACTATATAATTAATTGTGAAAGACGAGAGAGAAATAAACATAAAGACATAGTGAGATAGTACATGTACGCACTACCTACATCACAGAATAATGCCTACATGCAGCTTTAGTAAAATAATAACTACGTTACACATTAAAGTAAATTTTACTATTAAACTAAAAACAAAAACTAGATAAAAATTTGCAATTGGCATATTTTTTGGTGTCAAAAGTGCAGGATTAGGATTAGGATTTTTGGAGCGTCATTAACAAATAGCCTTTAAGCTTACGCTTAAACGTGTATCTGCTAAGCGCCCCTTGGATAGGGGGAGGGATATCATTCCAGCACTTAGACGCCGCGAACTTGAAGCTACCTCGGAAAGCAGCGGTTCGGCATAAGAAGGCTCAAAGTCACGCAAAGGGCTATGGAGAGGGCTATGCTGGAAGTTTATCTGCGCGATCGCATCAGAAATGAGGCTTACCGCAGCAGAACCAAGGTAACCGATATAGCCCTCCGAATCGCTAAACTTAAGTGGCAGTGGGCGGGGCACATTGCACGTAGAACCGATGGCCATTGGGGCGGAAAGGTTCTCGAGTGGCCACCAAGTACCGTAAGGCGCGGCGTGGGTAGGCCCCCCACAAGGTGGACTGATGACCTGGTAAAGGTCGCGGGAGTCCGCTTGATGCGGGTGGCGCAGGACCGGCCATTGTGGCACTCTTTGGGGGAGGCATATGTCCAGCAGTGGACGTCTTTCGGCTGATATGATGATGATAATGATTATGATGATCTATGCCGTGAAAACTCCACTGTCCGACGTCGAATGAATGATCGGCGATCGTGTGAGCAGCTCAACGCACCACGCCGCGATTCCCTTTGATGCGTGCCCGAAAAACCGACAAGTCATAGGCGATGATCGGCGAGTATAGCCGAGTACGCCCTCTACACGATCGTAATCGCTCGTAATCGTCTGTAATCGCCGATAGTGTAGAGGAGCCATGGAAGCCGTGTCCGCAGCGTCATCTTTTCGTGGTTTTTAAACGTTAAACATGTTTTGCCAATCAAAATAATACTACGTTTACACTATGCCGAAGTGAGCAGGGAAGTGGGCAGAACGGGCGTAATACCGCATTTTACGCCCATCCTGCCAACACTTCCCTGCTCACTTCGGCATAGTTTAAACTAGGCATAATACCCTATTTTGTTTGCTGAAACTGACGGAAAACATGTTAGACGTTTAAAAACATGGAAAACATTGGTGCAGCGGATCCGGCTTGAGAGTGATGGAGTCTACAGATTATATGATTTCACCACAATTTGTCAGTAAAACATGTCGAAGTCAGAATTGGGTGTGTCGTACAGATGTAACAATCTGCAAATTTCCAACTATTTATTTCATTCAGTGTGGTCAGTCAATTCGGTGTTTTTAAACATCTAACATGAATCCGTCAGTTTCAGCAAACAAATAGGGTATTGTTTTGATTGGCAAAACATTTTTGACATTAAAAAACCACGAAAACATGGCGCTGCGGACGCGGCTTTAGAAAGCGAAAATTGCCGCATTCAAACTTCTCTCGTAAATACTTTTTTCGCGTGTACCTAAGTGTATAAATTTTCCTAAAATCACTTAAAAGTTTACATTTAAACAAACAGAGCGCGGTTCGGTGCAATAAAGGTTGGCAGTAGCACGACTCTCCAGTTATTTTTATTCCATCTACCAGTGTAGCGCAACTAGGAACAAAAATATCTCTTTTTTTTTGGCTTTCTGGCCAACTGAGTCGGCTCAATTTTGCCAACAAAAATATGAATGACGTCCAACTGCTCAAATTCAGATCAAATCTGACAAGCTCTTACAAGGTGACAAGTTTTCTATCTGTGCTGTTGCTATGGCGGACTCATGCTATCTCCTACTTCCGTTCTTTCTCTGTCTGTCATTTTGTCATGATGACTTTGGCCGGTTACCATGGATATTATCACTTCACGAGAAAACATGTGTGTGTCAAACAAACAATGCTTTTGACGAAATAAAATTAATAATTATCTTAAAACAAAACACGTAAGTATTCATAATGAAATATCAAGCGCCAATATTGATTTACTTATGATAAACAACGGTTGGTACTTGGATAAAACCTACAAGCGCGAGGTTTCTTAGTTCGAGAAGAATTCATTGCGACCCGCAAAGATATGTGTAAAGACTAAGACTAAGTAAAAATTATTCTTTGCTCTGAGGTGTAAAGATTGGTGATTTTTTGTAAATATACTGTGATTTGGAAATAAGTGTGAAATAAACTGTATGAAATATTTGTTCTCCTTTTATTATTTCATACCTAAATCGGATTAGTTTTAGATTTTGTAAAGCAATTTTCTGTTCATGCAGTGGGCCCAACGACGTCCCTAATCATAATTTATCGATATCGATAACGTTGGGTTCTAATATTATCGATAACGTTAAGTACTACAACCCTTCTATCGTTCTCGTTCGTTAGGTTGGTAAGTCTACTTCCGTACTAGCGTTTATTTTTACTGGTATTGTGGTATTTCAAACTAGCTAAAGTTCGAATGAGTTGTCATGTCAAAATCAAACGACAATGTCACTGTCATCCAAAACCTTCTTCGAAGTCCCGTCTCGTATTTATATTGTCTTTGCCATCTACAAGCGGTTTTAAATTGGCGTCCAAATTTGAGAATTACTATGTAAAATATTAAAACAATATTCTTTCTTAAATCGTTTTTAATTTTCAATACAATTTATTTTAATGTAATTTGTGGATTAAATAAAACACTTGGCAGATCATGGATATTCCATGGCCCAAATTGTGATTTTCATGCAACTCGTTTGACCGTATAGACCGTAAAGCCTGAGAACTTTACGGTTTCGCTCTATGAAAACACAACAATATATTGATATCAGAGATATTTTTACACCAAAAAATAGGTCGGGTAATTTGACTAAATATTCATTAATAATCCACCAAAATTTAATACCGATACGGTAATAAATAATGAAAAGTAATCTTCATAAATTCCGTAAAAATCAGGCAAAAATGGTATAAACTTTCTTTACTTTACAATTGACTACGTCTATATACGTTCTTTGGGATACGCGCATAATCCACTTATTTTTGTTAATGGATAAACCTTTCTATAGGCCAGATGAAATTCAATATTATCTCAAGGTCGTAAAATATTTAATTAAAATGCCGTTATTTCCTGATGTATATATTTTTGGATTCAGGTAGTAAGTCTCCAAATTTGTGTACTCAAACATGTTTTCATTATAAAAATACTGATAGCATTTTTGCTTGCGGGTTAATTTTTTTTCTTAACTTCCGGTCCATAGAATTATTGATGTCAATAGTAAAAGTTGTTTAAAATAACACATAAAAGCCGTGTACAAATAATTTGCCTGATATTGAATTATTTCCAAAAAAACCGTAATTTTCTCAGGGTAGTAGTATAGACCCCATTGAAAGGCTTTAGAAGTCCGCAAGCTCCACCCCTTTGACCTATCTCGCCTGCACGGTTAGGACAACCTCTCTCCCGCTTGCCGTCTCTCTCTTATTAGAAAACTTAGAAAGAAACGGATAGTGCGAGAGAGCTCGCGCGCCGTCTTGTGCTAACCGTGCTTTCCACCATGCTTGACCGTCTGAATACGCCTTGATACGGTAGTCAGTTATTTCAATCAATGTTTTTTACGTTTTTTAAATTAACGAAAAACTGTCTACTAATTTATTGTATTATGTCGTTTTAAAGTAAAAGCTTTAAGTCAATTCTTATTCTTTCGTTCTTATTCTTGATTAAAGTCTACTTAAACATGCGTTTGTCACTAGTCTGTGGTTTGCATCCAAAACAAAATGCACTTTTTTACCTATGCTATGCTATTTCGCTTTGCTTGGATTTAATGGTTAATGGCTGCGAGGGAGGAGAATACAAGAAATATTGTTTAAAAGTAGTAAAAGAAACCATTTATCAAACAGCGTCGAAAATTAAAACATAGTTATATGTGTTTGATTGTGTGTCATTATGACTTCATTGTATCGTTATTGCTAGGAGCAGGTGAGGTGAAATACGTTTGTCAATAACCAAACAAAAGTAAAGATGAATGAATGAGTTATTACCGGGGATTTAGATATTCTGCAACAATGAGCGTATTAATACTATTTTGGTAAATATGCAATAATCAGATGGGAGCTGGACATCACATAGTCAAAATTCATAGCATAGGTTTTCTCTCCATCTTACTTCAAATTGTATTAGCTCGTTAGGATTTTTCTTGTTGGTTATGAAGCGTTTGGAAATGTGATTCTCCTATTCTAAATGTATACCGATTTTGAAGATCATAATATCAACACGTTTTCAGCTACTTTTGCTTGATCTATCATTTAAGAAAAAAAGTAGTATTTAGCTTTATATTAATATCATAAAAAAACAGGTTTACTTACTACATTTATATCAAATAGTAAGCTTGCATACATAGCTTATGGTTGCTCTGGTCATGAACCAGATGATTTTGCTTTACTTTTTTGATTTAAATAAAAGGACTGTAGAGAACACCAAAGTTGCCTGACACCTCTTTTTATTTTAAATACCTCGCCCAAGGATTCAAGTTGCATTCTTGCTTTACTGTTGGAGTATATACACTCAAGAGCAAAAGTTTCGGGTCACCCTAAATTAAATAACCGCAATAGGTTTATTTAAATATTTTACACTAGTCTTATTTACATAATATACTAGTCTTCGTAATACCCAAATGTATTAGCAATTTCCGGAACCTATCATAAAGATATCAACATCCAAAAATGACGATTTTTGCGATTTCTCGCTCCGTTAACGTTGTTTTTTTCATGGGTTTTTACGAGTCCGATTTAAACCTGGTAACGTGTTTCTTTTTTACTATTATTTCTGCAGTTTAGATGTAAAATTTAATAAAGATCATGAAAGGATTAAAAAACTGTACAACATTTGGACTATTTTAGGAAATATGACGGTATTTCATCGACCCGAAACTTTTGCTCTTGAGTGTATTTGTGTACAGTGGCTGTTTTTCAAGGCTTTCCAATATGGCTGTATGGCTTATACTGTCAAAAGCTTTAGAGTAGTTGATGAAAGCCATATATAGAGGTTTTTTGTACTCATTATATTTCTCCATAATCTGTTCCAACATTGTAAATATGGTCAAATCTGAATGATTACCATTGAGTTGTAGTATGTTAGAGTTAAATACAATTTGGAGCTACCACACTTCATGTCATAATCAATGTAAACCAATTCAAGAACAAATTAGACATTTGCACAAAAAAGAAAATTTTAGCTCAACAATTTAATTTAATTGGATACAGGCATCATCAGTTATTTCAACTGCCTGCCTAATAAATACATAAAAAAATGTTCTTTATGAATTGATCTCATTTATCTAGGACTCAGTTTCAGTCATTTACAATTAGTTGTGAAAAAAGGGAATTTCACTCTCGGAATGATCTTTTTTACATCATCATATCATCCGCAAGTTGTCCACTGCTGGACATAGGCCTCCCCCTAAGAGTGCCAAAGTGATCGGTCCTGCGCCACCCACATCCCGCATCTTTTTTTTACATAGGTCCTATCAACATTTTCAGGGTAATACTGGTAAACTGGGTGTTATTACTGTTATTACATTATAATCCCTGTTAGTATATTGTTTTTTAATATCTATTATTATTTATATTGCATAATAAAAAGGGAATCAGATTTATCATGAGTATGTGAATGCAAAAATGCCTATTATGGGTACTGATACTGAAGAAAATATATCAGGATCATTTTGTTTTTTCCTTAGTTTATAAAGCATTTACAGTCATGGCTAGATAATTAAGGACAATATTTTTACCCCCATACAACTGCATACAAATATGACTTTACAATTTAATGATGATTTAAAATATGTTTGGCCAATTTTATTTCTGAGTATATGGAGGTATCTGTGTATAAATAAGATTTAATTTAGTTTATCTAAAAGTTCTGTAAAAGTTGTGCTTAAAAAAATACGGATGGTCAAATGGACAGTTTTTACGAGTTCATACTGTAATTAGGAACAATGTATGAACTTATAAAAAGTGTTGATTTGATCGCCTGTATTTTTAGTCAAAATTTTACTGAAGCTCTTTTGCACTATATTAAATACTATTTAAACACGGTTACATCCGTATAATCAGAAACAAAATTAATCAAACACATTATAAATTATCATCAAATTTTAAAAGTCATATTTGTATGCAACTGTATGGGGAAAAAAATCATCATACAGTACATGTAACTGTTAATAGTTGTGAAGATTGTCTTTCTTACTCCAACAATTTATTCATTGTGACTTGTATGGCATTTGTGATTAATGTGCTTCACTTGATTGGTTTTTAGAGTATGGTGGAAATTGGTCCATCATCATATCTCCAGATCCATTCCTAATTCATTGTTGTTGCTTTTATGATTTATTACACCAGGAATAGCTAGCCCTATAACATCAACTAATTTCAGATTTTGAAATAATAATGAGGAGTTCAATATGAAGGAGATGGTAGGAGGATGCTGTGTGTGCTCGGACGAGCGAGGTTGGCCGGACAACCCGCTGGTGTACTGCGACGGAAACGGATGCACAGTTGCAGTCCACCAAGGTAAACACTACTCATGTCTGTTGCATAGAACAGACATTAAACATTATGTACCCTAAATGTATGTGGTGTTAGATTATTTATTATTAGTATCTATATTATTATTATTAATACTTATACTCGTTATCTGAAGAGATCGGAAATTCGGATATTTACCTATCAGATTGTCAGGATTTAATGTTGTTATGTTAGGTATGTTAATTGTATGTGTGCCTTGCCATGGGATAAAATGCATTGGCTCAAATACATATGAGCATAACACATTGTAAAGTTATAATAGTGTATATTCGAAAAGTTTTATTTTCTAGCTTGCTACGGTATAGTGACAGTGCCAACTGGTCCATGGTACTGTAGAAAATGCGAGAGTCCAGAAACCAAAGGAAAAGTGGTAAATTAAAAAACATTAGAATTGAAAGTGTGAAGAATGGTGTGACATAATAACACTAACAACATGTTTGTGGTTTTAGCGATGTGAGCTGTGTCCCTCTAAGTCTGGTGCTCTCAAACGTGCTGACACTGGAGGCTGGGCGCACGTTGTCTGTGCACTCTACATACCTGAGGTTCGATTCGGCAATGTCACTTCTATGGAGCCCATTGTCTTGAGACTGATTCCGCCAGAGAGATATAATAAGGTATAACTTGCCATTCTATCTCTGCAGCTTTTTCATTAATTAGTGATCATTTTGTGCAAGCTTTTGCCCAAGACTTACTCGTAACATGCACTATCGATAATTACACTCCTATAAAAACATCCACGGCCCATTTCACTACCTTCGGAGACAATTTGCGGAATAATAAGGTTCTATAACACTTTAAACTCTCGCGCTTTGTATACATATTTAAAAACATAAAACACACACACATACACTCGCGGTCAAAGAAACCGGGTCATGAACGAAAACCTCAATATTTTGTAAATCGTAGGTCGTATCTGCTTAAAACTAACTCTGTTTTATAGATAATTTAATATCCTACTAAATCCAACCTTCAATGTTCTACGTAGTAACTGGAAAAAAAATACCAATTAGGTACTTATTTAAAATTGCGTTCGTTTTACGTTTGCTTGTTTTTAAGGTGGTTCGATTGCCATACAAAGCGTTATTTGACATTCGCAGGCTAACGGCGTGATATTTTAAGAAACTTATGTAACAAACTTCAATCAATTGGCTTCCCATTTGCGCCAAATTCCCCCTTACCTAGAATAAACTTGTATAAACTAGATTAATTTGAGAAAAATAGTTTTTCCAAAATATCACGTGACAAACCAATTTCTCAAATTAATCTAGTTTATACAAGTGTATTCTAGGAAAGGGGGAATTTGGCTAAATGGGAAGCCAATTTATGAAAGTTTGTTACATAAGTTTCTTAAAATATCACGCCGTTAGCCTGGGAATGTCAACGTTTTGTATGGCAATCGAACCACCTTAAACAATTGTTTTCAATCTGTCAAAGAACTATGATAAAAGGCTGTCATTGTTTTATTTTGTGGTCATTCTTGAATGTCTATCATGCCGCTAACATGAGATGAATGTACTCGTATCATCACTATGTTAGAAGAAGGAAGAAGTCGGAGGTATACAGCGAGAAGAACAGGTGTGTCACTTTCTACAGTGCAGCGAGTCCTCCAACGTTACCTACAAACTGGGCAGAACCTTAGAAGACCAGGAACTGGCAAAACAAGATGTACTACAGCTAGAGAAGATCGAGTTATTGTTACAACCATGCTCCGAAATCGGCACCTCACAGCAGTTGAAGTTCACTTCACACAATCAGCTTTTAGAGACCCGAAGGGACGGCATCAGCGAGCGGACTGTCAGGCGGCGGCTCAAATAAGCCAATTTGACCCCACATAGGCCGGCCAATGGCCCAAAACTTGAAAGAATACATTGAACAGCAAGACGACTTTATGCCCGCGATCACAGATACTGGGGTGACGAAGATTGGGCAAGAATTTTTTTTTCCGATGAATCCAGATTTATGCTCTATGCAAATGACGGGCGGCAAAGAGTTTACAGACGGCCTGGTGAACGTTTTATTCCAGCTTGTTTTGAGGAAAAAGTGGCGGTCGGCGGTGGGTCAGTTATGGTTTGGGCTGGAATCTCTACAGAGAGTCGCACGGAGTTAGTTTTAATAGAAAATGGATCATTAACGAGTGCAAGATATGTAGAAGAGATTCTTAATGAGCATGTCGGCCCATACTTAGTTAATATGGGTGGAAATTCTATGTTTATGCATGACAACGCCAGGCCACACACATCTCAAATTGTCAGAAATTATGTTTTGGAGGTTGGTATCAACTGTATGAACTGGCCCTCGAGGAGTCCGGACTTAAATCCGATTGAGCATGTATGGGACGAGCTTGGGAGGCGTGTAAGAGCTCGAAACCCCGCCCCAGCTACACTTAAAGACCTGATACAGGCGTTAGTGGAAAAATGGGACAATATCCCGCAAGAACGCATAAAGAACTTTATAAACAGCATGCCGAATCGTCTAGAAGCTGTAAGAAGAGCCCGAGGAGGCAATACGAATTATTATTTTTTGTGTTGTATGTAAAGTACCTACTGCTTATTTTTGTACGTAAAATTGGTTGATTTTTTGTTTAATTTTATTAAACAAAAGAATTACGATTCCACCATTTGAT
Organism: Epinotia brunnichana; assembly: GCA_963854355.1. NCBI lineage: Eukaryota > Metazoa > Arthropoda > Insecta > Lepidoptera > Tortricidae > Epinotia > Epinotia brunnichana. Next base: position 33,606,894 of record OY977935.1, on the reverse strand, counting down.
GTTATTTAATCATTGACGTACCATAAAGTAAATAGACTCACAATGCCAAACAAAAATGTCTTGAAATGTGCCCCAAAATGACAACTAGCTATATTTCAGTAGTTGCTAATAGCGTTAACTTAAAACCTGCATCAAGATATATGTTTCATAAAAAAAAGAACTCAGTCTTTTATACTTTAAGCACCATATTAGCAAATCAACATCAACAGATAAAATACTTTTTAGTTTATTGAGATTTTATCTTAATGTGACTTAACTGCTCACGTCAAAACTAAATAGCGAATGAATGGAGTCGCGTTATAAAATTATTTTACCAATATTTTATGTAGGAATTTAAACAGAAAGACCAATATCACAAATAAATCAAGTTTCTTTATTTCACAAGTGGGGAATAAACATTTTTTTTTCCAAATGATGTGTTGATATTGGATTATACAATTATATTATAGTAAATTAGAGTCCGCAGTAAGCTAATTTCTCAATACAAACGTAGTTACGCTCTCATTTTAAAACGACTAGCTAGTTTGCTCTAAAACTTTGTACTTAGAATACCGTCCAGGTCTTTAATTAGTTTATGTAGCTTCAGTACCATAGTAAAAAAAACCGGCCAAGTGCGAGTCGGACTCGCGCACGAAGGGTTCCGTATCATTATCTATAAAAATATTTATTTTATTCTGTTTTTGGTATACATCATCTGTGAAAATTTCAACTAGAACTATCACGGTATCAGTGAGATACAGCCTGATGACAGACAGACAGACATACAGACAGACAGACAGACAGACGGACAGCGGAGTCTTAGTAATAGGGTCCCGTTTTACTCTTTGAGTACGGAACCCGAAAAAAAATACAGCAAATTTAAGTTTTTCATACAAAACTTATTTTTTCTGTATTTTGTTTGTTTTATAAACTGGATCCATATAAACTAATTCGTTTTGCCTGACAAATTATTGGAAAGAATTGAAATTAAAATTATGTATAATGGAAAGAAATGGACTCGTTAGTCCATTTCTTTCCAGTCTGCAGTCATAGCAGCCCATTTTGCATGTCGCTGAGGATTACTTGGAAATCTTAAATATGAAAACCATAATATTACGTAGGTAACAACGTCATAAAAAAGTATCTAATACCGACTCCTTAGAGTTATGTTCTGCGACGTATGTCATTTGAACTAACAAAACTAATTATTTAAAACATGTTTAAAACTATTCAATTACAACGAGTTTACACAAATTTCGTTACTTTATCAAGAGAACTTACTGGAATAAATATATCCCATCTTTTTTTCTGGTTTTTTTGTTGGTATTTACGCAGTTTTTGACTGAACATTTAGACATATCTGACAACCATCAAGTCTCACGGTCGAAACCAGACTAAACGCAAAAGAGCCGGCCAATTCCATCACCCGGTTCTTTTGGACTGCCATTTTTTTCGGCTGCTTGTGTATCTAGTTACATATACTAAATCAATGTATTTAATGCAGTATACAATTATCTACACTATGCAGTTTAATTCATGTCCCCAGCTTTATTATTTTAGGAGATATTACAGATCTTCGTACTGACCCGGTTTCTTTGACCGCGAGTGTACACTAATAAGATTCTGCCAAAAATTAAATTTTTAGTACAGTCAGCATCGTAAACATGTATACATCCTAGGTGGTTCAAGGAGTTTATTATTATTATTTATTTCAATATCAGACATCATTACAATTGGTCCATAATCTTTAGTAAAACTTATCCTAGGGGTTAGTAACTTAAACTAAAGATATTGGTCTACTTACCGCCTAGCGGTCATAATAATAGTGGCTAGAATGGGGCTTGAGCTGGCCTGTACCCTGCAGAGCAACGAGATCGTTCTTTTTCGCATTATAGCGTAGAAATGATCTGTGCGAGCTTGCGCAAACATGTCCGATGCGCTGCTGAATCGGAGCAGCCCCAACATCATCCTGAAACCGTTATTATATTGGACACGCAGAGTGCTGGTGGTCTTTTGCGAAAAACTGGTCCAAAGGCTGCACGTGTAGAAAACTTGACAATATGATTTAAAGAGCTTTTATTTGGTCTCTACACCGTGCAAACCTTCGGGCCAGCATATTGCATCGGACCGTCAGAGCCCTGCGTTCCCTCTCTATGTCTGTTTGGTATTTAAGGTCGTCGGCCTAAGGTATTGCCTAGAGTAAGTGTATGACATGTTATGATGCTGACTATTACTTATTTTGTTGCCCACTACATTTTTTTGCACAGTCATCTCATCAACTACTCGTTGACAGGACGCGACGGATTTATCTTGTGTAGTTGTTTGATTATGGCCACCTGTCTCCATCATCAGATCAGCTCGGTGGCCATAATGTTGCGCTGTTACCGAACTAACGTAACTTAAGTTTGCCAAATTTCAGCTGAATCGGTTACTGGCAAGTGGCTGATGAATGGGTTGCAAATTTAGAGGACAATACATGAACAGTGCAGTTTAATAAAAGCTTGTAAAAAGTATGCTATTTTTCCCAGGACTCTAACTATCTGCATAAATAAATGGTTTAGGATCAAATAAATAAATAAATAGTAGATAGTACAACAAGCGCATAAAACGAGCCATTTAACCTGAGGCGTTTATATCCACCCGAGCCAGCGGCGAGCGAGGCTGGTAAGTCGAGGGATTAAATGGCTAATTTATGCCCGAGTTATACACACTGCTTTTCACTTCGATTGCGAGAAAATAACAAATAATTGCAAAATTAATTTAAATAATACAGTACCGGTCAAAAGTTTAAGTTCACCCTTTGTTTTTGGTACAAATTTGTACTTTTGTGCGATAATGTTTTGCAGTTCAGATGTCGAAAATTGTTTCCAACTGATTTGTTATTGTTTACGGAGATGTGTTTGATTAGTCAGACACAATTTACGTAGATTTCTGAACAACTGAATCCCTAAAAACCAACATTGTATCTGATCATTGTACGTTTTAAGTGGCAAGCCCATATATGGCCCAGCCTTTGCCGTCATTCCTATAAGATTTTAGGGAATGCGTTGTTTAGAAATGTACGTGAATTATGTCTGACTAATTAAACAAATCTCTGGAAACAATAACGGATCAGTTGGAAACAAATTTCGGCTTCCGAACTGCAAAAAATTATTGTCCAAAAGTACTCATTTGTACCTAACACAAAGAGTGAACTTAAACTTTTGACCGGTAGTGATTCACTTAACTTTTCTTTTTAATTTTTTTAAGTTTAATTTTCGACACGTGATATTAGACTTAGGTACTTCATACTGCCAAGTCTTAATGGTTCAATACGTTTTAAAATAATAATTGACTCCTATTTTATCTGGTTTTATTAATTTAGTAATGGTAAACACGGATGTGAAGTTTATTAAAGCAAATCAAGTGACAAGTTTATTCTATTAAGTTTTATTGTGTGTCCACTGTTAGGCCCGATTATCTTAATAGTCTTTAAAACAATTTTACTTTGTGCACTAGAGCATAAAAGTGGTATTTTGTGCAGCATACATCCAGCACAAAGGCGAATTTTGCGAGCATGAGAAGTGAAAAAGACTTAGTTACTTTGGCATTTAATATTATTAGTTTGATATTGATTTAAATGAAAAATAGTACCCATGCCAATTGTTTATAATTTCAGAATTGCTATATTTGTCAAGAGTCTGGAAAAACTCACAGAGCAACTGCTGGAGCGTGCATGCAGTGTAACAAATCTGGTGAGTGGTCATTACTCTTTCAGGTGTTTATTCTGTTCATTGCCAATGGCACGGCACATACAATAGAATAATAACATGTGTTCGATAGGGTGCAAACAGCAGTTCCACGTGACTTGCGCGCAGAGCCTGGGCCTGCTCTGCGAGGAGGCTGGCAACTACTTGGACAACGTCAAATATTGTGGCTACTGCCAGCACCATTATAGTAAACTGGTCAGTATTCGACAATTGTCATGTATCGTGAGTTAATTATCAAGTAAACCGAACTAAAGCTTGTCCCAGAAAAAAATGTCGCTTATAAATTAGTAAAAAATCCATATTAAATATTAAAATTCAACTAATATTCCAATACAGGTTTATTTGATATTCCTTTCAATATTATTATTTACACTTCTTAAACTCCAATCTTAAACTGATCTCTATAGATCAGTTTAAGATTGGTTCATCCAGAAACTTCTTAATTTTCCCTTGACCGCTGCCATCAAGGTTTGTACATCGTCATCGGTGATTAGTTTGGATGCTACATTCCACTTCCGTTTGAAGTTTTCGACTGAAGTGGCATTACTTTTAGGTTTTAAAAGCTTCTGTTTCACACTAGCCCAATATTTCTCAATGGGTCGTAGCTCCGGGCAGTTGGGAGGATTGAGGGGGTTTTCAACAAAATCGACATTATTTGCTTTCACTCTACCACTCTATTGCTTTCTTCGTGTAGTGACACGTGGCCAAATCAGGCCAGAACAGTACAGGTAAAGTATGCCTCTTAATGAATGGCAACAATAGTTTTTTAAGGCACTCATTGAGGTACATAAAGCTTAAACACAGTAAAACATGGGCACATAAAGTAACAAAAATAAAAATGTAATGGAACATATTTCAAGGAAATGTTTATTGCATGTATTTACTAGACTAATAACCATTTTTACAAATATATACAATTATTTAATTTGCTTTCTATATGCCATACTGCGTGCTTTGCGTCGAATCCGGCTCATTAAGTCTTGCACAGCACTGTCAGGATATCTTTTGCAAGCCCATTTCCATTTGTTTTGCAATTCAGCTGCCGATTTAACTTCTCCGCCTCCTTTTTTTAGAATCCCTTTTATAATTGCCCAATATTCTTCAATCGGCCTCAGTACAATTTGGAGGATTGCACTCTTTAGGTACCACTGCTACATCGTTATGTTTATACCACTCAACTACTGCTTTAGAGTAGTGACAGCTCGCAAGGTCTGGCCAAAATAATGGCTGTGAGCTATGACTGCGTAAAAAGGGCAGTAGACGCTTTTGCAAACATTATTTTTTGTAGATTTCACCGTTTACTGTGCCTGTTGTTACGAATGAACGACTTCTTTTACCACAACTACAAATAGCTTGCCATAAAAGGATTTTTTTTGGAAACTTCGATCTCTTTTTTATCTTGCAATCCTCTGGGGCATCCTTACGATTCTTAGAAGTATAAAATTCTTGCCCCGGTATCTGCTTGAAGTCTGCTTTGATGTATGTTTCATCATCCAATACAACGCATCCAAATTTTGTCAAGTAATTGTCGTACAACTTTCGTGATCTCTGTTTTGCAGACAGATTTTGCTTAGCGTCGCGATTGGGTGCAGCTTGTGCTTTGAACAACTTCAATCCAGCTCTACACTTAGTTTTCTGTACATATGACTGCGACATTTCGACCTTTTTTGCGACATCACGGGACGATAACTTCGGATTCGCTGTAAAAAGCCGCAAGACATGGGCTTCTTTTTTTTTATCCTTTGCGCCTTGCTTACCTGCACTTCCCGGCTTGCGATCTACTGTCAATCGTTCTCGGAACTTTTTTAAAACTAAACATACGGAAGATTGCGGTAATTTTGAAAGTTTTGCTAATGCCCTATAACTTAAATGGGGATTTTCAGTATGTTTGCGCAAAATAATTTCACGTTTCTTGTGTTCAGAGCTCGCCATCGTGAAAACAAATGATCAAAGTGGAACGCTGTCATAATAGTTTTTATTCATGATATCAAATAGTTTTTATTTATAATACTAAGAAGTTTCCATATTGTATAAATAAAAATATATAAGCATTTACTTGTGCCCACATTTTACTGTATTCAAGCTTTATCACCATTTATGGTTCCATTAGCAAAATATGGTTTACTGCGTTTGCGACATGAACAGATCGCCTGCCACGCGAGAACTTTATTTGCAAGTTTATCCATTTTGATGACCTTATGCTCTTCACTTACTGCTTTTCTGTCGGTCCCAGAATAACAGTGGTGTCCTAGAAGTGATTTCAATTCAAGTTTGCAGTAAGTTTCGTCGTCCATAACAGTACATTAATTTTTCTTCGTCATTTTTGAATAAAGCTTTCTAGCTCTGGTTTTAGACTCTTTTGACTGTTTTGCATTTCTATTGAGCACTTTAGTTTGTTAAAACGTTTTTATAGAATTATTTCTCTTCACTCGTTGCACTGTAAATTTCGACATTTTAAACTTTTTGCCCAAGTCTCGTACAGAGAGGGTAGGTTTTTTCCGTAAAGCTGTTATAATCTTCTTCTCGATATTCTTTGTTTACAACCCCTGGTTTACGTCCACTTCCAGGCCGTCGCCGTATACCACCAGTCTCCCTGAACCGTTTTAAAACCCTTTGAACGGTTCTTGTAGACGTTTTCAGCTCCGATGCCACTTTCTTCGCAGAGATGCCTCCATATTGAACATATTTGTACAAAAAAAAATCGTGTAACTTTTCTTGCACCGACGACATCGTTGAACATCTAGTACTGACAGCGTTTTTATTTTTTATTTATACATTAATGACCATCCTAACGGAGAACATTGTTTTCAAACCTCTTTAGATTTCATCATGATATACTACCCCATCTAATAATGAACGACATTTTTTTCTGGGACGAGCTTTACCTATTACACATTTCATCAGCCACCTTCAAGTTGCACTTTTACCTACTTATATTATGTATACTAGCAATTTAATTTAATATAGGTACCTATGTGACAGAAATCACAGTCAATATTCGAAATTAATTTGAAAAACGGAAAACGGAATCATTCACTGGCAGACATGCGCTGTAAAACACTTAACTGGCCACCACATTAACAGTTTATTTTCCTAATTATGATGTCACCATCATCGCAAAGCTACAAGTTTGTACTAATACAACGGGAAATCAGATTATAAACGAAAAACTAGAACGCCTAACCAAACTCAACTAACCAATACCTACGCTGTTCATATCAATGTTAGTATTTATCCTGTTCGCGGTGCCTGAACGCGCAGTACGTTTAACCTCGATTAGTGTCATGTTTACAGTAGCAAGTAGTTGTGCCTAGTGTTGACGTCCGACCAGGTTGTTACAGTCTCGCGCACTAGTTAGACAAACTTTTTAATTTGGGATAAGTTGGAACCGAAATGGTTGACTGTGCAGAAAAAGGGCGGGAACGTGAAGACCATCCCTCCGTACAAGCCAGTGTTGCATGACTGCCCGTCCAGCGACTCCAGCTGTGAGAAGGAGGGGGAGGCGTCGCCCATGGCTAGCGGGAGCGGCACCCCCACACATGCTGCTAAACCCAAGGGGGTATGTGTATACATGCATACATTTATAGCCAACATTCTCATTCATATACCTGGGAGACAATTTGATTACTTGCTTTCGTTACTCGTTGAGAATAAATATATTTGTAAATTATTTGAATGGATTAGATTAGTATTCACGATAATTTGGCGATTATAATACGTAGGTATGTGGTGTGCTACCGCCGGATTGAACCCGTCATCATGTTGTAGGTCGACCGCTTAACTGAGACGATGTCCTTTGACGTCAACCCTCTTGCCCCAGTGCCGTCACAGGCGCCGTGTCAGTTAAACGGTAGGCCTATAGTGATCATTCAATTTTACGATAGACTCGAGTCTCGTACACATAAGTTCTGCCTTACATAGATGGTATTTTGGAAGATCAAGGTACATATGTATATCTCTTGAATATTTATATCATACCCAATGGAAACCCAATGATTAAATATATAGGGTGAGCAATTCAAATGGGTCAGGCTGAGAATATCTTAAACTAGCAGATATAAGCAAAAATGGTAAGAAACTATGGCGTCGATTTGGAATCCGTATGAAGAAAATAGTACATTATATCAGAGGCCGGAAAAAAGTAGATTTCTACCGTTTATAGTTACAAATCCACGCATTGCCATTCATTACCACCGGGGCATATAGTATAGTTAATGCTTCCTCCAACAATGCGAGGTAATAATTATTAGTTATTACACTTATTACGTACAAGCTTACGTTTTGTATGATCATATGAATATATTGCATCGTCTCCACCACCCTAAAGTTGTCTGGAAGATATCGCTTTTTAGCGATAAGACCGCCTGTTGCCTACCATTGTTTATGTTTAATTTACCTCTGATTTCCATTATGTACTATTTCTGGTGGGCAATAAAGAATATTTGTTTTGTATTGTAAGTCTAAAACTCAGATCATAGAATACTAGAGAGAGGACAAGCCGCCGGCGGCCGTGTCGCAGCTGTTAGCTCAATGGGCATACTCTGCCATACTGTGCACGCGTGCAAAATGCCTGATATGATGCGCGTTTATTGTCAAATAAGCGTGTAGGTATACAAGTGTGTGTGTTTTAGATGTGTGCGTGCTTTGTCTTGTCAATTACTTGGGCGTTGTGTGGGTTAATGAACTTGCGACAGGCTTACTCTATACAAATCGGCCGGCATGTCCGATTTCCTTATATTCATACATCTGTGGTCAAAAACCTAGTTCCCGCCCAGCATATATTTTTAAAGTACAAGTCATAATACCTAGTGCCAAAATTAATCTTAAAAAAATTATAACATTTATTTCAAATATAATCTTAAGTACCTATATTATGTGTCCAAAATTAATATCTGAAAATGGGATTTAAGTAAGACGGACATAAGTTAAATTTAATATCGTAAATATTTTAATTTGAAACAATTTGAGTCATTTTTGAATACGTCACTTGCATCACTTGTATAAAATTAGGTACCTAAACGTTTAGACTTTTGGCAATAAACACTATAAAGAAAGGAACTTTTCCCAAACTTGCAATGAAATGTTGACATGACTTACTTCAAATTAGGTCCGGAAATACTACGTATCCGGTGCGACTAGTGAAGATTATATGTAAAGGAATTTCATACAACCTTACACACCTAGACCTGCAAAGCAACCGTCTTTTGTTTGTAAACGTCAAATTGTGACACAACGTCTTGGCATTCAATCACGAAAAAAAATAAAAACATAAGGACTAATGTTAATGTCACCGGGTAAAACGTTACGGTAGAATAGGTACTTTGATTCGCGGGGCAACTTTGATCAAATAGGTTTTACTCCGAAATCATTGTTTTTACTTGTGGGTGAACTGTGGCAGTGGATATATTAGTTATCTATCTTGCTGTATACTCGATTAAATCTTCTTAATTTCAAATAGTTTTGCTTTTATACTACATTCTAAATGATCAAAGTAGCCCCATTTTTTCCTAAAGTAACCCCATTCCACGTACTTCAAACAGGTTTAAAAAAAAGTTTGCCGCGTAAATTGAAAAAAGTTTTCTTTTCATGTTGGCCGTATTTCTCAATTAGTTCGTATTTGTTTTGAAACTTTCTAATAAAAGCCATCGACTTCGAAATGAGTTCGGACGAAAGTGATATGGAATTGAACTGTAGGCCTCCGGAATTGCGAGTGGATGCAGAAGTAGCCATGAATAATTTACTGCCCCCGAAATCAAAAGTTAGGTACATGACGGCGTATGAAAATTTCATAAAAATTATAAGTCTGTTTTCTTCGTTGTAGTGCCTCGTCTATATAGTTAGATATAAATTCATGTAACTATAAACTAATACCTTATTTAGGGAATAAGCGGAATATTTGTTAGTAAGAAATGTGGGACACAATTGAGTCGCTTAAATTCAAAATCGGATAAATCCATTCGACCCTATCAGCAAATATCTACCTTATCACCTTTTCTTAATAGCAAAATCGCATGATTTGACAGATGGATTTACCAGGGTTTGAAATTAAGGTGGTTCGATTGCCATACAAAACGTTATTTGACATTCGCAGGCTAACGGCGTGATATTTTAAGAAACTTATGTAACAAACTTTCATCAATTGACTTCCTATTTGCGCCAAATTCCTAGAATAAGCTTGTTTAAACTAGATTAATTTGAGAAAAATGGTTTTCTCAAAATATCACGTCCCAAACCAATTTCTCAAATTAATCTAGTTTATTAAAGTTTATTCTAGGAAAGGGGGAATTTGGCGCAAATGGGAAGCCAATTTATGAAAGTTTGTTACATAAGTTTCTTATAATATCACGCCGTTAGCCTGCGAATGTCAAATAACATTTTGTATGGAAATCGAACCACCTTAAGCGACTCAATTATAGGTTATGATGTGAGTGACAGCACTGACACTGACAGCTGTTAGAAACGTATTATTCAGTTGTGTTAACCTACGAATAAAACAAATTTACTACTTTTTATTTCATTGCAAGTTTGAGAAAAGCACTATTCAAATCTCGGCGAGAAACAGGGTTGCCGGCCGCGTATCCCTATGTCTACTTGGCCTGCAACCCTTCGTTTCCCGGCCTCTATAGTAATGTTAATGTACTATAAATGTACGGGCATGTGGTGTGGTGTCCGCTTGGCAGTGACTTGCCTTTGTGAAAACATCATGTTATCAAAAGGTGAAATAGGAATATCATACACTTTCCCGTCCGCTTCCGTAGGACAGTAATAGTCAATTAAGCGCCTAGGGCGGTAAAACAAAGAATGTCTCAGATCGCAGCGCAGGTACTCGACTCCTATTATGAAAAGTGAGCCTCGGTATTACTTGGTACCGTCAAGTTGGATAGCGGACTGCATTGGCTAATTAATAGAGAAACTTCCAGTACAACTTCGAATGCGGACGAATTGACAACAAGGTTATGCATCTGACAGTTTCGTTTTACGGTTATTACAAAAATGTTTTTTTTTATAAAAAAGTTTTTCTCGTATATGCATGGATGGCTTATTTCAGCAATAGAATCTAGTAAACCTTCGAGTGCCTCGAACGGGAACCAATTGACAACAAGGTCATGCTATTTGACAGCTTCGTTCTAAGGCTTTTACTAAAATAGTACATTGTTGCCCAGGTATAGAAAGTAAGCAATAGATGGACGAGTTAGTTCGCGGGCCGAGCCGCAGGTGAGGCCCGCGAAGATGCGAGTCCATCTATTGCACTTTCTACCGAGGCATTTACTATGTGCTTTTCACGCCTAATGTAAGGAAAGAAAACAGGTTGAGTACACAGTATAATACACAGTTTAATTAAAAGTAATATTGATATTCGCATTAGGGCAGTTCATCAAAATACGTCAGCATTACACTTTCAGAGAAAGAGTTTGTTTTTTTATTTATTTGCCATGTCTTGAAATTTTCATACACTTTCTTATATTTATTTCGGGATTTAATGGGCAATAAATATCGAATCACTGACTTTGCAGTGTTTTGTATTTCCGGCGGTGTAAGATCCATGTCCGTAGGTACTCGTGTCACTCATTGTTATTTATTTTTATTTCAAATCCTACAGAATTATACACAATTATCTGAATGTTGGTTTCCGATCTAAAGAACAGACAGAAGAAATTTTCCTTCCCGCCTTTTCAAATTTTTTATTTATACTTTTTTTAAGCATGCAAAGGCGTTTTTCACATACTTAAATAAATAAACGCTTACTATCGTAAAAGTACACATTCATGGAGCGAATTTGACGTTTTAATTTTTTAATTAAACGCGCAAATGTAATGTTGCTCTAATAATTTTGTTATTTTCTGAACGAGTTACTAATGTCAAAAATAATCTACCAATAGCAGAGTAGAAAGTAAAAAAGGCCGCTAAACACTACATTTTACTTTGCAAATCTACATTGTTTGACTGTTTTTGAATTGTACTACTAAGAGCTACTTTCTACTTTCATTTCAATCCATCTTTGGCCATATTTCCGAGCAGTGGCGTGAAAACGACATTTTTATATAATCTTATTCGTGTATATGCATGGATGGCTTATTTCCCTAATCTCTTCTCTTGACAGAGCGGTCGTGGTCGGCGTGCGGGTTTGGGGTCTTGTATAGCTGGCCTGATGGCCTAACAATATCATATATTTCCGTAATAGACTCCGGTTATTTCAGATAATATAACCGGGTTTAATCGACACCATGGTTCCATTGATACAAATGTAACTAGAATCTCGTATTGTCCTATATTAACCCATGGGTTTCTCGCCCCGTATAGTAGGCAAGTGTGCACCCGAGTGTTATGTTACGTTACTTGACACGGGGTTTATTATCACTTGGTTTGTTTTGCTAAGGCAAGCTTTTCGATGTAATCTTCTTTCTTTAAAGCACATTGGTTTTCACCGTATATTCTACAACACCTTTTTGCTTTGGTTGTTGTTAAAAAAATAATTTCTTCCATATCTAAATTGAAAAGCGTTGTGTTAATTGCGATGATAATGATATTATTGTAGTATAATTTCCGTTAATCTTATGAAGGTTCACTGCGTTTGTTATTCGATATTTTTGTTGTAATGTGCACTGAAGTAATTAATGCTGCTTTTTATTTTTTTAGCCTGGCCGTAAATCAGGTGGAGGGGCCTCAGGAAAGAACACTCCTAACTCATCAAAGACTCCCACAAATATACCTCTGCCTTCAGGTGAGTACGCTACCGCTTAGGGTTGTACCTAACAGAGATGTGCGATTTGTGCGAAGCTATGTGTTCACCATTAGAGGTCTCAAATGTATCTAGTTAAATGCATCTTGGCAGAACATCTCTGGCGGATTCAACCTTGAATGTGTTAAGGGATTTTAAATAAATTGGATACGGCAGAATAATAGTATTTTCGGAGAAATACAAGTGTTTAGATTAGTGTACCTAGTTTAATCGAGCTGTGTGTCGAACAGACAAGAAGAAGCCGTCTCCGTCGCGGCGCGGCTCGTCGACGTGCGAGGGCGGCGCGGGCAGCAAGGCCAGCACCCCGGCGCCGTCGCCGCAGCACCCGCCGCCTGACGCGCCAGCTCAGCTTCACAAACGTAACTATTATTTTACTCCAAACATGTCATTCATTAACATTGGTTAACATGTGTGACTAAAATACACCCGTTCCTTTCTTTGGAGCAGGGACTAATTTCGGTTCCATTACGGCACCGTGATGTCGTAAAGGTTATGCGCACCGCGCGAACATAACGGTACAGTAACCTTTTTGAAATAATAATTAGCGGTATCAGTTTTAAATGATACCGAAACCTTTATAATACCGGTATTATAAAGGAAACCGAAAAAAGTAAGCGAGCTGGCACTCTACAGAGGAAGCATTGGCTACTAAACATTTAAAAACAAAAAGACAAAACGGCAGTGCCAACAAAACGGCAGTGCCTTTGCCGGCGGTTTGGCAACAACTCCAGGCCAAATTCGATATATCGGTACTTTTAAAAAGAGGTTAGGGTACCGGAAAAAACAAAGGTACCTTTATATTTCGATAGCGAAATTTATTTAGCGCTATTTGACAACCGATATGACGTCATACCGTTAAAATAGAATACCGGTATTTTTCAGTTATGCAGTCCCTGCTTTGGAGTCTCTAAGCGGTATGCCTCGGTGACACGAATAATTGTCAGACTATCCACAGGATGTCCGAACAAGTAAAAGTGTCCGAATAATAAATATTTGGGGACAATCTTACACAAATCGACCTAGTCCCAAACTAAGCAAATCTACACTATAAAGTTACAGACCTTATTACTACGGAAGTAAGGTTCTTGTATACATATTTTTGAAGCTTTGGGTACATACATATTGGTGACCTTGACTGTACTATGGGTACTAGATGACGATATACCTACATACTTATATATGTAGATAAATATATACTTAAATACATAGAAAACATACATGACTCAGGAACAAATATTCATGCTCAACACACAAATAAATGCCCTTAGCGGGATTCGAACCCGGGACCTCCGGCTTCGTAGGCGGGGTCACTACCAAGGTACCAACTAGGCTACAGAGGTCGTAAATAAGCTACTTGTTTTTATGTAGTTCCGTAGCCAGAATGGCAAAAACGGAACATGACGAAAATATAACGTTATGTCCGTCTGTCCGCAGGTCACAGCAATTTTCTTTGATTAAAGGTGAATATATTCGCCATTCGCTCCGAAAGTAACAAGAAACCGGCCAAGTGCGAGTCGGAGTCACACATGAAATGTTCCGTAAAATAAATTGCGGTTTACGATTTATGACGTATTAAAAAAAACTACTTACTAGATCTCGTTCAAACCAATTTTCGGTGGAAGTTTGCATGGTAATGTACATCATATATTTTTTTAAATTTTATCATTCTCTTATTTTAGAAGTTACAGGGGGGGGGGGGGGGACACATTTTACCACTTTGGAAGTGTCTCTCGCGCAAACTATTCAGTTTAGAAAAAAATTATATTAGAAACCTCAATATCATTTTTGAAGACCTATCCATAGAGATATCCCACACGTATGGGTTTGATGAAAAAAAATTTTTTGAGTTTCAGTTCTGAGTATGGGGAACATCCAAAATTTAATGTTTTTTTTTTTTATTTTTGTGTGAAAATCTTAATGCGGTTCACAGAATACATCTACTTACCAAGTTTCAACAGTATAGCTCTTATAGTTTCGGAAAAAAGTGGCTGTGACATACGGACGGACGGACAGACAGACAGACAGACAGACACACACACAGACAGACAGACTATAAGGGTTCCGTTTTTTGCCATTTGGCTACGGAACCCTAAAAAACACGGACTTTTTAAATACTTTCAGCGAAAATTATTTTGACCAAGATCGGTCCTAACGTTTTGACATATTGCAGAAAAACTACCTTCCTTAATGAAGAGGTCGACCTTTTTAATGTGGGTTAACTAGTAGAAGGTGCGGACCCCTTCATTGTTTGTGGTCCAACTCGGACTTGGCTTTATTACAAGCTTTATATTAACTTGACCTGTTCGTATGTATTTAAATATATAAGTATGCAAGAATATACGTATGTAAGTTGTCCGTCAAAATTTCAGTCACTTGCCGTTATTCGATTGAGCTGAAATTTTGGGTACTAGTATAATTTGGATGACAATTCAATATTATGGTACCAGCGAGCTGATCTGATAATGGAGACAGAAGGTGGCCATGGGAATTCAGTACTTAACCGACATAACCCCGTTGAGTTTGGGCTCGTTAGAATCGTCTCAATGACTCATTGATGATGGTTTATTGATGGTATACAGAAAAGTACAGTCGGCAATAAAAGCATGTACGAAAAATGAAATTTTTGACAGAAACTTATTTTGTAGCACCTGGTGGCTCGACTCCCGGCAGCACGCCCAAAGCGAGTCTGCCAGCGACCTCTCCCAGCTCCAAGTTTACGGATACAGTCGGGGTGATCAGTTCCGTTGCTTCTGCAACGTCGGTCGCTTTGCCCGCCATAACACCAACTCCTACCAGGTAACAAACTAAACGTTATTTCGTGTTTTTATGACTTTTCGTTTAAAATACCTACATACTTAGTGTGAATCGATCCGTTTTTCATGAGGATCACATGCTATTTAAACACTAGAAAAATCAAAAATGTGGAGTCAAAGACACATTTCTAAGGACCCTTGAAAACGCCCTATATAAGTTGACATTACCGAATATTTAACGTCATTCTTTGTCAGTTTGGTAGGCATTGCGGAAGAAATAAATTTTTGATCCTAATATTAAAATATCCTTTTCACTTCTCATGCTCGCAAAGTTCGCCTTTGTGCTGGATGTATGCTGCACAAAATGCCACTTTTATGCTCTAGCTAGTGCACAAAGAAAAATTGTTTTAAAGACTAAGATAATCAATTAATCAGGCCTGACAGCCACACACTATAAAACTTCGTAGAATAAACTTGTCATTTGATTTGATTTGCTTTAATAAATTTCACATCCGTGTTTTCCACTATAAATAAAATAAATTAATAAAACCAGATAAAATAGGAGTCAATTATTATTTTAAAACGTATCGAACCATTAAATGACTTGGCAGTATGAAGTACCTACCTAAGTCTAATATCACGTGTCGAAAATTAAACATAAAAACTTTAAGAAGTTAAGTGACTGGCATGTATTATTTAATGGACGTGAAAAGCAGTGTGTATAACTCGGGCATAAATGAGCCATTTTACCCCTCGACTTAACTATCCACTTACTATAAACGTCTCAGGTTAAATGGCTCGTTTTATGCGCTTTTTTTATAAAAAGTATTAAAATCTATTGTATAAAAATCTACTATTTTATCGTGAAATAAATTAAACAAACAATCAAACAACCAACATCTATGTAAATTAATGTATCTGATTACGCATGAAATAAATGAAATGAAATGAAACAAACTAGCTTTATATAAAATTAGAAAAAAAAAAATCGTGTCAACTATCTTTTAAGGTGGTTCGATTGCCATACAAAGCGTTATTTGACATTCGCAGGCTAACGGCGTGATATTTTAAGAAACTTATGTACCAAACTTTCATCAATTGGCTTCCCATTTGCGCCAAATTCCCCCTTTCCTAGAATAAACTTGTATAAACTAGATTAATTTGAGAAAAATAGTTTTCCCAAAATATCACGTGACAAACCAATTTCTCAAATTATTCTAGTTTATGTAAGTTTATTCTAGGAAAGGAGGAATTTGGCGCAAATGGGAACCCAATTTATGAAAGTTTGTTACATAAGTTTCTTAAAATATCACGCCGTTAGCCTACGAATGTCAAATAACGTTTTGTATGGCAATTGCGTTTTTTCGCGTAGAGAATCTGATACTTACTTTTATATCCATAGAACGACATGATGTCGTAAAATTGGACACGTCAACATCCCTATACATAATGGGTAGGTATAACCGGGCTCGCTTATTGGAAGCCCTACGTAATCGTATCTTGTTTACCCAAACAGCTCGTCGGCGAGCACGACTGCAGGGCAGGCGTCTGCCAAACCTGTCTACCAAGAGTCGGTGATCACGAACACGGACACCGCAGACACGAAGCAGACCAAGAAGCGCAAGGCGGTGGCTGCGGCCAGCACCCCCACCCCGCTCGACTACGCCGCCACGCCGCCCCCCCCTGCGGTAAAACCTCACTCATCATCATCATCATATCAGCCGAAAGACGTCCCGTCCACTGCTGGATATAGGCCTCTCCCAAATAGTGCCAAAATGACCGGTCCTGCGCCACCTGCATCCAGCGGACTCCCGCGACCTTTAACCTCACTCATGCCACAAAATAATAGGCTTGCCACCTAACATTTATTTACGATGCCATTCGAACCAGTTTTTGGATAGGAACAAATGTTTGTGTGAGAGAAACTACAATTAAAGAACGTAAATACCCAAAAAATTGTGTTAAAGGCGGACCTCGCTGGCGGCAGGCAAAACGCTTCATACTAATATTGACGTTAAAGTATGACGTCACACGTTGCAATTCATACTTATCATTGTATGGAAAATCGAGTAAACTGCCGTTTCGGTCGCGAAATGCTGCGTTTAGTTAGGTCCCTATGGACCTAACTAAACGCAGCATTTCGCGACCGTTGTTGTACAATTTTGTTTCTATAAAAGCGTAAGGATTCTATTGAAAGCTTTAAATTTACTCTTGGACAATAAAAAAAAATGCATATTTTTCTAAACTTTCAATGTCCATATCTTTTTATGATTTTAATTACATTTTGTAATTTATTCTTTATTACAATAACTTGATGGTTTACTATCCATTTAGCAACACTACGTTGTCAATTTTATCCCTAAACTTGGCAAAATAAAACAAAAACGTGCGTTCAAGTCTCGTTTGCGCTGTATAGAGCGCAAAAAATTGTTCTAGAAAAAAATGGAAAAAGATGACCAAAAAATTTGTGCATTATTAGATACACTGTCAATTTTAGGGTTAACATGACGCAAGTACCCTATTCATGGTACGGTCACCAGCATGAATATCTGCCATAAAAAAGCGCGCATAAATATCTGAGACGACTTTATTTCTAGGGCCGTTAGGACGTGTCAGATATTTTTTGCTGCCTTTGTTATGGCAGATACTATTGCTGGTGATGTTGCTGATGTATCTAAAGGTACAGAAGGTCCACTGCCTAAGTGATGACACTGATGACGTTAGCTATCATTTTTTTGCAATAGACAATCATAGAGTGATATATGGTTGTTAACGTACCACATAACTGAAAATCCAAAATGATAACTGTTTTAGTTCCTATGTTTGTTATCGAAATTATCTCAATTTTTGGAAATAATAATAAGATATAAAATAAAATAAAATAGCCGGAAAGTCAGGATTTAGTAAAAAAAAAAATTGAATACCTATAGGTTAAGTTTTTACAAAAAAGTTCATATTTTGCCATGGAATTATTTCTTTCGTCATGTTAGCAAGATGTAAAATTGAAATTCGTATAATGGTGTGCGATCAATGACGTTATGTTGTTACTGGGCATTTTCAATAATTCGTGTACGCAATTACCGTAAGTTGTTAAACAAAAATTAACAGTCAGTTTTTTGACGACAATAAAGTATTGAGTTTGTAAAGAATTTTACTTTTACTTTTCAATTTATAAATCATATGCATAACACGTTATTTAAATGTGAAACAAGTCCCGTTTCACATCATTTGTATGCTTAACTTTCGTCACAAAACTGACACTGTGTTAAATAGGCCAGTCCGTAGGGGTTTAAAGCACGGGGGTAACAGTCGCCATCACATACATAGGTACACTATAGGTGTTCAAAAATATCGGCACATGCACCCTAATGCCTTGAAAATAGAGGTGTGTTCCGATGTTTGTGACGTGCTTGTTTGCTCCGATGTATGTGATGGCGACTGTACACTTGCAAAAGGTGGTGTAGAAGTTTTTTTTTAAATATTGTTTACATATCGATACAACCGAGCAAATATCAAAAATTGTTACACGAGATATCTTGGAACAACTTTTGCCAGCCACAAATCTTCGAAATTTTGGGACTTTTTTGATTTCTCACTCTGGAAATAGAAATATATGTTTAAATTTTTAAATTTCCATACCCGTGCGTTAGGCTCGGTTGCAACTATTCCAAATATCAAGTCGATAGCACAAGTAGTTCCTGAGATATTTAACGTCGTGACAGACAGACGGACAGAGTCGCACCATAAGGGTTCTTTTTTACCTTTATGGTACAGAACCCTAAAAATGTATGCTGGTAACACGAAGTGTTTGGCGGCGTAATATGTACTTATAACTGACAGCTTATTTCATTGGTAAAATGGTTGCCTCATAAAGAATTTGAAAAAATGTCTTTGCCCCGACTCTGATTCCACCGCAAAAGCAAAGAGTACAGTCGCCATCACATACATAGGTACACTATAGGTGTTCAAAAATATCGGCACATGCACCATAATACCTTGAAAATAGAGGTGTGTTCCGATGTTTGTGACGTGCTTGTTTGCCCCGATGTATGTGATGGCGACTGTACCATAACGAGTAATATTTTGGTACACATTATCGGTAATTCGTTTTCTTTCCTGCTGAAACTACGTACGTTATACCTACGTAATAATTTTAATAAATACTTACAAATTGTATGAACAGATCACGGAGGGGATCTCACAAAGCGGCAGTAGTATGTGGGAAGCTCAACTATCTAACGACGTGCAAATGGATAACGCAGAGAAAATGATTAAGAAGGTATGTAATAGATAATAATAATAAGCCTTTATTATTTCCATACTGTGACAAATGCAGGTAGATTTTATAAGGGTTTTTTGGTTATATTATTTATTATGGATCCCTAATTGGGTCCTTTGTCAGTCCCTAAATGAGTTATTTATTACAAAGTAAGCAAGTAAATAATACGCATACTCATACTCATCTATTTAATTGTAACTTATTGTATATAATTATGTGCTTTGTCTGCTATGTTGTTTGAGTCATCTTTAAGTTTTGGTTTATTAAGAGGATTGTGAAGTGCCGATACGCGGCGCGAGTAGGTATTTAAAAAAAATTCTATCTGTTTCACACCGCTCTGTGCCTCACCCGTATCGTGCGATAGAGATAGTAGCAAGTCCTGGAGGCAATTGCCTACATTTCCTTGTTGAAATATTGTTTCGGGTGATAACGTTTTTACCCCCTAAACCTTTATGAAATGAAATAATTTTGGTATTATTGGATTCAGTACACTTTAATCTATGTCCGTACGTTTTCCTTTTTCAGTAAATCAGTTAAGATTAATATTAAAAAAAATAAACGATAGACAAAGTTTTTAGGTCAAAAATATCGATTTTTAGATGCTAATAACTTTTAACGCAAGCAATATTCCTTAAAAATCAAAACGTACAGACCTAGTTTTTCGTTTATCTACAATATGTCCAAAAATTATAAAAATCGAACAATGTTTACAGTGTGAAAAACGTTATCGCCTTTTGTATGAAAAATTACAGGTTCACAATCCTCTTAAGTTACATGCAATTTTGTCTTCATTTGTCAGTCCCTAGCTAGACCGTCATCAGTCCCTCATCAAATAAGTGACTATGAATTATCATATTTCGGAAACGATTACTTATTACAAACTAAAAGTCCAATAATTAGTTAAATGGAACCTTTCCTTTTCGTTTTGCAATAAAATGCAATTTTACATACACTACTTTTACAAGATTTTATTGAGGAAACTATGATCGGCGTCAGTCCCTGGTACACTGAATTCAAAAGAGCAAATTTCTCCCTAAATACGCGCTTATTGAACTGGCTCTTTTCAATAAGTAAACTTTTATTTTTTGTTTTGCAATATCAATGTGATTTGACATTCTACACACATGATTATTTAAAAAAACTTTAGGCGGCGTCAGTCCCTAGGACAAATATTCAAAAATCATACATTACTCGTTAAATATCCGTTAAAAGGGCATTCCACGAGTTGTCCCGTACAAACGCGTTAATCTGTCTATAGAGTTATCTTTGCAATTTTAATTGGAATATTATAATTCTGACCATAATTTGTCGCAGAATAAGAAACTCCAAAACTTACCAATTTTCTGAAAATTCGTGTTTGTACGGGACAATGGTGGACTTTTCTGTGGAATGCTCCTAAAGTGACTGGCCCTTTTGGATACATCACAGTGGGTGTCTTACCTGCCGTGTAAAGGGTAAAGTTTTGTAACAAGCGTTTAAAAACACCTCGGTCAAAATTAGTCAAAAAGTTAACCAAATTTCAGAGAACCACCCATATATCAGTTTGTATCCAACTATCAGCAAGTTTGTTGACCTCCATTTCACCAAAGACACCGAGATATACATCAAACAAAACCTCTTCTTGTTTGACGTTCATCTCGGTGTCTTCGGTGAAATGTATGTCGATAGCGCCTTTGACGCTCTACTACTTTCGTGCTTGAGGTTGATGAGGAATAGCCGTCAAAGACGAAGAAGGTAGTTTTTGTTTTCCAAAATTACAGACTTTCAAGAGCAGATATCTCGAAAACTATAGAAGATATCGAAAAACTTGATTGAATAAAACTTGTAGCAAATTTAATCTGCTTTTATTTTGTAAATGTAATCATGTCGCTAGGACGCATAGTTTCTGAGATATAATCGTACAACCGCGTATTATGCGGGTTTACTGTGAATCAAATAGCGGCTTGTCGGGCTATAGATACATTGTAATAGAAAGCAAATGAACGAAGTTATGTTCTGAAATGTGAAGGTGTTTATGTTAGGCGAAGACGGAAGCAGTAGAGAGCGCGGGAGTGTCGCACTTCTCGAGCGTGAGCGCGGCGCCGCCGCCGCCGCCGCCGCCGCCCGCGCACAGTCCCGCGCCGCAGCCCAGCCCCAGGTAATACTAACCTAAGTAACCTGTCCGTTTTTAGGGTTCCGTAATCAACTCACAGTCTGTCCGTCCGTCTGTCTGAGGCTTAGCTCAGTGATTCTTACCACTAGAAAGCTGTAATCCGGTATGAATATATAAATCAATTGACGACCTCTGTAGCCTAGTTGGTAGTGACCCTGCCATGTCCCGGGTTTGAACCCCAGTAACGGCATTTAATGTGATGAGCTCAAATATTTGTTCCTGAGTCATGGATGATTTCTATGTATTGTTAATCGTCGTCTTGTACCCATAGCTTTGCTTAGTTTGGACTATAGATCGATTTGTGTAAGATTGTCCCCAAATATTTATTTATCATTATTAGGGTTCCGTACTCAAAGAGTAAAACGGGACCCTATTACTAAGACTTCGCTGTCCGTCCGTCCGTCCGTCCATCCGCCTGTCTGTCACCAGGCTGTATCTCAAGAACCGTGATAGCTAGAGAGTTGAAATTTTCACAGATTATGTATTTCTGTTGCCGCTATAACAACAAATACTAAAAACAAAATAAAATATTTTTTAAGGGGAGGCCCCCCTTAAGGGCTTCCATACAACAAACGTGATTTTTTTGCCGTTTTTATAGGTAATGGTACGGCACCCTTCGTGCGCGAGTCCAACTCGCACTTGGCCGGTTTTTATTTAATAACGCCGACCAACCGTAAAATAACGTAATAACCTTTTTTTTCAATTCTGTGATGCGTTTGCGTGACATTGGGCTTTAAAGTCATGTGTCCGGCCCTCTGCCGGCTTCATGGTTACTAGGACATATGAAAAACATCATGGCAGTAGTACATTATAATCAATCTAATAGGAAAACTATTACCTATTAGTAGGTATACTCGTAATTAGTTAACGAGTAATAGTCGACCAACTTAATAAATGTACTTGAAAATACCAACTTTCGTACAAATTCGGGCGACGCAACCGCAACGTTTAGTTGGCGCGGTTTTATCATGTATGACTGACGTAACGGATTCGATTTCAGAACAAAACTATTTTGCCCATGGGCGTAATATACGCTATTGAAACTCAGTGTGCGTGCGTGTTATGAAACCCTTAACAAGTAAGAAAATAAGTGTCGCGTTATATTTACAGACATTTACCCAGTTCAATGCCTGGAGCCAGCGGCGGGACCCCGACGGCGACCAACATCCGGTCTCCTTCCCATCCACAGGTTAGTCCAAAATGAGGTCGTTCTTTAATGTAGCCGTTGTGTGTCCACCTTTGGCTATTATTTATTTAGTTTCACAATAGGCTTGTTGCGTGGTGTTAAAATTGATAACGTCGTGTTGCTAAATGGATAGTAAACCATCACATGATTGTAATAAAGTATAAATTACAAAATATAGTTCAAATCATAAAAAGGCGAGGCAAGGCGATTTTTTTTCAAACAAACTAAAAACTCGAAAAATTAAAAAAAAATCTTCTTTTGACCCCTGGTTGACTGGACATAAATTGTTGCAAATTAGGTCTAGTATAACCCCTTTCTAGGAATAGGTCGAATTACCAGTCACCCTGTATATTGTAAATTATTTATAAAAATTTTCTGTTGTTCATAGCGATGGATAAACCCTTCAAAGATATACATTTAGAGGTAATTACGACCTCTCTAGGTACATTTGTTACAAAGATATTAATGATTTTATTGATTTTGGTTTTTATTTTATTTCTCCTGTGTTCCGCCGTAGTAGGACGCGATATTTGTTTGACAGCGTCATTATTATGTCTTCTATCTTCCCTATTTTTTACAAGTCCCAATTCCATGGAACATTTAATCTACAGTCAATTAAAATTTTCAGTCAGGGCTGCCACTACTAACACCTACCCTACACTCTAAACTGCTTGCCGGCAGATATTAGACTGGAGGCCAATAGAGCCACATTTAAAAGAAAATTATTTAATTATTTCTTAGATAGCATAATAGTAGATAGCATATAAGTATAGTAATTGTCATAATTTAGTTAGTGAAGAGACTCAGATCCCACAGTCAAACTGTGTAAACCGTTTTGTGGGACAGACCTTATTTGTAAAATCATACCCCTTTTATGATAATAATAAAAAAAAAAAAAAATATCTGGATTTCCTGGATATCAAATTAAGACACAGTATAGCACTTTTATGGGTGGTGAATGAAAACATTATTAGGAACCTAGACATATTAAATAAGAAAGAAGAAGACCGTCGTGAGACAGGTTAGTTTTACCCTACTGATGGCCTGTCGTTGCGATAGTAATACTGCTCAGTACGAGAGGAACCGCAGTTTCGGACATTTGGTTCATGCACTCGGCCGAGCGGCCGGTGGTGCGAAGCTACCATCCGCGGGATTATGCCTGAACGCCTCTGAGGCCGAAGCCAGCCTAGCCGAATCCGGCAAGGATATGCTCACTGTGGAGCCCCGAGAGTCGGGAGGCTCTAAACAATGTGACTTTACTAGTCGCGCTTTATTCGTAAGGTGCGACGTCGAAGCCCATTTGGACCTCGGAGATCGGTGCAGTACGGTTTAACACGTGCATCACGGCTCCGCGGGTCCCAATATAACTCAGTTCGATGTCGGGGCTCGGAATAGTCACTTCTCATGCTCTAAAAGTTCGTCTTTATGTCGTGCGTAGGCGACATAAAGTCGCTTTTTATGCTCTAGAGCATAAAGTAAAATCTTCGTCGAAGACCAAGGCAATCGCTGCAACAGCCACACGAACATCTTTAACTTCATACAACAACCTCTTTATTTTATTTCGTTTCGTTCGTATTCTAAGACCAAGGCAAAGATACCAACAGCCAAAGTACACAATAAAACTTCATGAAATAAACTTATAATTTGTATTTCGTCTCATTTATTATTTTACGTGTTGCTGTTTCATTTCCTCGCAATCGAAGTGAAAAGTAGAGTGTACAACTCGTCCATAAAACCCATTTTACACTCGACTTTATATCTATCCTCGCTCGCAAGCTCGCTCGGATGGATAAACGTCTCGAGTAAAATGGTGCGTTTTATGCACTTGTTGTACAATCTACTATTTCACTTCTCATGCTCTAAAAGTTCGTCTTTATGTCGTGCGTAGGCGACATAAAGTCGCTTTTTATGCTCTAGAGCATAAAGTAAAATCTTCGTCGAAGACCAAGGCAATCGCTGCAACAGCCACACGAACATCTTTAACTTCATACAACAACCTCTTTATTTTATTTCGTTTCGTTCGTATTCTAAGACCAAGGCAAAGATACCAACAGCCAAAGTACACAATAAAACTTCATGAAATAAACTTATAATTTGTATTTCGTCTCATTTATTATTTTACGTGTTGCTGTTTCATTTCCTCGCAATCGAAGTGAAAAGTAGAGTGTACAACTCGTCCATAAAACCCATTTTACACTCGACTTTATATCTATCCTCGCTCGCAAGCTCGCTCGGATGGATAAACGTCTCGAGTAAAATGGTGCGTTTTATGCACTTGTTGTACAATCTACTATTGTTTTTTTAAGATTGAGTAACTAATTATTTCTTATCTATTGAGAATTTGGAGCCCATCTCAATTACCTAGTGTTTTAATAAGTTTTTTTGTAACAAAGTAAATAATAAATCTCAAAGTCACTCAAAGGGCAATGCTGGGAGTTTCTCTGCGCGATCGCATCAGAAATGAGGCTATCCGCAGCAGAACCAAGGTAACCCATATAGCCCTCCGAATTGCTAAACTTAAGTGGCAGTGGGCGGGGCACATTGCACGTAGAACCGATGGCCGTTGGGGCGGAAAGGTTCTCGAGTGGCGACCACGTACCGGAAGGCGCGGCGTGGGTAGGCCCCCACAAGGTGGACTGATGACCTGGTAAAGGTCGCGGGAGTCCGCTGGATGCGGGTGGCGCAGGACCGGCCATTGTGGCACTCTTTGGGGGAGGCCTCTGTCCAGCAGTGGACGTCTTTCGGCTGATATGATGATGATGAAATAATAAGGTAAACATATGTAATAAGATTATGTGCCTGTACATTTTTGTAGTTTGCGCTTTTGTAAAGTTGAAAAATCTGTAAGCTCTTACGCTGAAGGACCATGACAAGACAAGTCAACACAAGAAGCATGACAAGTCATTGATTGTCTTCTTCTACTTCCCGGCTCTCTGCCTCATCTTGCACCTCATGGTAGACTCCTTCCCAAGTCACATGTATCGTTTCATCGAAAATTTGTGCGTGTTTCATTTTTTGGCGAAATTAATAAAACAAGTTTCTTACCGGGTATCATACATTAAAATTTTAAAAAGGGTCATTGTCAGTCACAAAAACAAAAATCATCTTTCCGGTGGTCAATAGTTAAGGGCTTTACGCTCACATATAATATGTTTTTATCACATAGAATTATAGAAGGGGCAACGCCGTTTATGCGGATTCAGAGTTCAACCAAAAATTAGGCTTTCACCGAAAAGACGCGAACCTAAATCTGACAATGACCCAAAAGCAAATACAATACGTAATTCGTGATTATTACTTCCTTTAAATTTAAAATTACAAGTAATTAACAAAATAACAGGCAATCATTATTTGTGCAAGTTTCAGCTCTTGGCGAAACTAATAAAACTTTCTGACCAGCAGGTCGATCACGTAACGCATTGTACGTAGGTTAGGTAAATCCAGGTTGCATTGTCCTAACGCGCGTTCGAAACTTTACGTGATCACCCCTCAGGTATCATATTATTTTAAAAAGCAAATAGAATACTCATAATACAACACAGTGATCAGTGAAATTACACGTAATTAAAAAACTAGACAATAGCTCATTCTTCTGTATTTAATAAAAAAAAACTTAATACTTAACTCTTACATGTTTTGCGAACATCAAAAACAAATATCGAATATTTCTCACAAATATTCCTTTTTTAAGCCAAAAATAATAGACTTTCCGAGTAAACGGCGTATAAAATTAAAAATACCGAAGTGTCAACCCTAGAGGCCGGATAACCCGGATATAAAGTGTTTAGGTGATTACTTGAATATTCCATGGAATTAGGTCTTGTAAAAAATAGGGTAGATGGAAGACATTATAATAAAGCTGTCATACAAATATCGCGTCCAGAAACCGAAACAGAAAAGTTTAATTAATAATTAGCAATATATAAATGTATTTCGTAATATTCAGGTGTCAGAAACAAGATTTCCAAAAATGTATTTCTCAAAAACTAGACATATTAGAAACGCAGGAGTTTTAGTCTCGCATTTGTAATGATCTAAACTACAGTACTTAATTTGTAATAAAATTTGGATGTTACTTTCTTGGCTTCTATAAAACACTGTGCGGCGGAGACTCAATTCCAATTAGCTATCAATAAGTTATTGAAATTTTGTTATATTTTATTATATTGAATCAGTTGAATTGCATTTAAGTGTTTTGTCAATAAATATGTGTAATATATATATATTTTTATACAACATTGCCATATTTACCGTCTTGCACGAAATTACAGTCAATGTGGTCTGCTAGAAAAATGACATTTACATGTGCGCGTTGAATCTATACAGGGTGTGGCCTGTAATAGAAGCAAACAATGAAACGGTGGATTATTAAGCCAATCAGCAATCAGTTCAAAAGGGTTAAACAAAAAAAAACACAAAAAAAAATTTTTTTTACTTAACTGGAATACTAGCAATATTATTTTATATTTGAAATACAAAAATCTTACACAATGTTAAAAAAGCTCCAAACATTGATGGAAAACAAAGACACTATTAATCACTATGGCATAATTAGGAAATTAGTATTTACACAGTAATTCTTTCTAGAGTTCTGTACCAAAAAGTTAGAAAAGGAACCCCAACTCTTGTCCGTCTGTATGTCGCAAAGTTAAATATCTCAGGAACCACTAATGCTATCAATTTGAAATTTGAAACAGTTGCAAACGAGTCTAATGCGTGTATGGAAAATGAAAAATTAAAACTTATTTTTTTTATTTCCTATAAAGAAAAATAAACGATTCCTAGGTGTGGTCAAGTGGGGTATCAAATGAAAGGGCTCAGACGCACATTTTAATACCGTTTTTCTTTTTTTTATAGTGATAAAATTTTTGAATTGGAAAAATAATCCGTCCCACCCTTATTTCCGAACATAAGAAAGCATTTTTTTTTAAATTATTACTTAGGAGAACTATTATTATAAATATTACAGGAAAAATATCTCTCTCTACTCTCTCAAATCCCTGTCTACTACGGACGTTAATTCTCTTTAAATCATCGAAAATAGTTTCTGAACAAAATTTGTAATACATTTTTTCTTCAAACACCTAAAACAATATATTGAAAGTACCTTCTAAAGTAAAATAAGTAAATAAAATAAAAAATATTGAAATTGGTTCATATTATCAAGAATTATCGCTGAAAAACCAACATGTACTCGTATGTTTAGCGAGTTCCTTGGTCGCGCAAGTTAGTAACATAATACGCAGATGACTGGCGCTGTATTACCCATGACGGTAACTACACTATGCCTTATTTAGTTTGTCTAGTATTAATGGACAGGGCAAGGAGAGTATTTTATTTGAAAGTATGTACGGAACCATCGATGCGCGAGTCAGACTCGCACTTGACCGGTATTTTTTACCTTTTGAACACTTGTGACCATTCTTTTGGGTTTTAGCCGTAGTCGGGTAAAATGTTATTATTAATGTAGTTCATATCCTATTGTGTAAATCGAAGTGGATTTGAATGGATAAATCTGCAGCATAAAACTCGGCGAAGGCTCACATAAGAAAGTAGAGCAGTTTACATAACTGGGCAGCAAAATTACAGCCAACCGATATATTGACAACGAAGTTAACTGCTAATAGGAGTCGCGGCAGCAGCCTTAGGCAAACTTCGTTTCAAGCTGTTCCGGTCGCACTACATAAACCCTGCAATGCCTCCAAAACGTGGTGCCTCTATCGCAAGCGTCTTAGATGCCCCCGCGACATTATGGCGTAATACACTACTTTACGCCGGTCGGTCCCTGCAACTTAAAGCATGTTTTTTTCATACATTTTATCACATTTAATACGACTCGCTGTCCGGCTTATTACGCCTTGCACCTTCGTATAATGTTACAGACTTATGTATGTATTATGTATGCGGAAAAAAAATAGGAAACTAACCATGCCGTACGAATATTATAGTTGTCCTTGTCGTATCCGACGACGGCGACCTTTATCATTTTTTTTTGATGAGCATGTGGTGTTTTAAATTTTCGCTAGCACTGTGCTGTGTGCACGATAACTGGCCATGGTCATTGAAAGTTTATGTATGTACGAGGGGCGTCTGATAAGTTCTAAGCCTAAGACATAAATTGAAAGAAAGGTCTAAACCAAAAATTTTGATTGAAATATATATCTATCCTCGAGTAAAATACACTTAACACATCAAGCATATAGTACTTCATTCATTTCCTAAAAAATTTTTTTTTTTAGTTTTGCCCTTAAAATACTATGTCCGCTTTTTTTTCGTCTTATCTTTGAAAGCGTAACTCGTTTTTCAAATTAGTTAACCGAATATTGTAACCCGAAACCAGGTCCCTGTGGTCGGGTAGGCGATTAATATTAGCGCATCAAGTCTATTTGATGATCTGCCTGGCAACTCATGACAAGTGAACAGACGTGGTGTCCTATGAAAATATCACTTTGGATACGAGTTTACCACGTCGTTCCTGAAAACTGGCTTTGCGTACTGGCCTCAACAACTTTGCGCAATAATGACAAGTCCCTGTCGCCCCTATTGACAAGTATATATTTACTAAAATACCTTCATCGAACGAAGACACGATTATAGAACTCTTTCAGACGACTTTTATTATTGGGATTCTTCGGTAGACATTTTTTTTTTTAAATCGCAGCATGTAGAATTTTTTTATAATCGGGTCATACTGGCATGCGTAAATTAAAACTACGTAGACGATATAATAGAAAACTTCATTAGAATTGCTATTGCCTAATTCTAATGAATGTCCCAACTTTATAGTCAAGATTCTTTATTGAGCGCCCTGGCCATTTGTGTAGCACACAGTTTAAGGATGTTTATTACGTTCCATATCCGTGTAAAGTTTATTTTTAATACAGTTGCTCAAAAAGTGGTACTTTTTGTGGCTGCGTAGCGTGCGAGAAGCTCAATTTCTCGCACTAGTGCTTTTTACTTTTTAGTTCCAAACTATACTTTCGAAACGCAGTAATTTTATATTAGATTTTTTACTTGAAAATTATGAAATTAAAAACGCTTACGAATACTAGGAGTATTTATTTTTGATCGCGTTAGTATGAAAGTCATTTTTGAAGCTGAAAATGTACGCATCTGTAGGTAGACCGCTTAACTCATTCCTCGCTTGCGCAGCGCGCGGGTGCAGGGGTATGACGATAACGGGGTGCGGGCGCCGGGGTTTGCCTTCCGCACGTCGCCCGCAGCCCGTTATAGTCATACCCCTGCACCCGCGCGCCGCGCAGGCGAGGACCGAGTTAAACGGTCCACCTATAGGTACCAGGAGCGCATACGCAAGCAGAAGTTTCGATGCAGCCACTAACAGTTGAGATCGAGGTACAATAATATAAATTTATTTAAAGAATTCATTAATATATAAATGACGAATATTAATTTATTATTTTTTCGCAATTGTATTAAAAAACGTCGTTTACAACACGTGTGAAATGTCTTTTACCACTCGTACCGAGTCTTGCCACTCGCTTTCAGCTCGTGGCAAGATACCTCGGTACTAGTGGTAAAAAGACACTCTTTTCACACTAGTTGTAAAATGTACTATTTGTTTATTTTTTACGAATTTTTAGCATTTTTGCTACCTGCTACATTCTTAGATTTTTAAAAGACTGAACATATTTTCTTTTTTTTTTTACATTTTCCCAGACACCACCACCAGAGATCGCCCTGACCGGGGATTGACATTATGGCGCTAATGTCCTTTTTAAATAAAGCGGACTTATACTTTTAAAATAGCGTGCAAAAAGATGGTAGACTGCAGAATATGAATCAACTCTTCAAATTTTACTGTAGGGGATATTCTCTTTCTAACAAGAGGTTACCTTTATGAGCGGAATTGAAAAATGCCGAAATACCCGAATTTGGCAGACATGGTGACCTTTTCTTGCCTGTTTATAATAATATAATGGTATTATATTAATGTGGTGGTAACCGTTAAATTCCCCAGAATGTAACTGAATGTGTACTATACTTTGAACTTCAACGTTTCTTACATTTTATGCCTTAGGCTTAGAACTTATCAGCCGCCCCTCGTATGGCCAATCTTCCTAGGCGATCGGCTTATTTTTTCGTAGCTACACCAGGATTTCATTCGCTCATTATCACCGCTCTGCTGTATTTTTTATTGAATTTGCAATTGTAGTTTTTTGATAAAATAAACAGACTTCAAGTTTAGTTTAGGAAATGATTTCATAAATTTAATTAAGGTAGAATTATAGTGTTTATTGAATCGTGTCTAAGTAAACATTACACAAAGTATGTAAATATTAGTTACTAGATACCCGAGCGGCTCCGCCGCGTATACAAAGAATCTAGGCGGAGCGAAGATATAAAATATAGCACATACTTAATCCTGAAGGGCCAATCTACATATCCCTTATATTCCCCCCGAGATCCCTTATGGGGATAAGTTCGCCTTAGTACCTACTTTAAACTTACATAAGTATCATGTTTATGTTTTAACCTGTTTTGTGTACAATAAAGTGCTTTTTCTGAACGCATCATTTGTTTTTTTTTACGATTGGAAGCATTGAACGTCACTTTCAGTGTGTCTTTACGAGTCGTAGGATCGGGCACGCCGATCAATGAAAAAAAAATTAAAATACGTGCGTACTTATTTTACGGACTTTTAATAGCTTGTATAACTTCTAAGGTAAAACTTTCAGTATAGTAAATACATTAATTTTATCTAGTTCACTAAATCAGGCATGTATCTGGCTATAACATCAAATACTGTTGCAAATTACAACCTTGACGGCCATTTGATTTATTAGATAATTGTAGCATGGGGTGTCGTTGATCACTTCTGAGGGTTTACTTTGATCACTGATACTCTCATCATCATCATCATCATCATATCAGCCGAAAGACGTGCATTGCTGGACATGGCCTTCCCCAGAGAGTGCCACAATGAGCAGTCCTGCGCCACCCGCATCCAGCGGACTCCCACGACCTTTATCAGGTCACCAGTCCACCTTGTGGGAGGCCTACCCATGCTGCGCCTTCCGGTACGTGGTTGCCACTCGAGAACCTTTCCGCCCCAACGGCCATCGGTTCTACGTGCAATGTGCAATAATAATAATAATAAGCGACCCTACGTACCTGAGTGCTCCTGGGGGTGTCCTGTGGTCAGGCTGAGCCGATCGGGTGGTTGGTTGGACAGGCCCCCCACCTCTGGATTGCCTTAACTGGCTGTCCAGAGTGGAGTCGCAAGAGCTGTTGCTCGAGGGTAGATGTGGACACCTAAGTGGCGAGTTGGCTATATGTTTAAAGTCCAGTGCCACCTCTCTACCCCCCCAGCCTCTCTGACTGGTGTTGCCCTTAGGCCATTTTTTTATGTCGCTATTAATAAGGGCCCATCTAGCAGTTGGCGAGTCACCGTCTGCCAGAGATAAAAAATGAGACAGTTTATTAGGCAGGCGTCCGATGTTTCACCCAATAGCCCAGCCACTAGTCCATCATTTTCACCCAATAACCCGTTTTCTTTAGATTCCATCAACAGCAATAGTCCCTATACACCCCAGCGGGTGCTGTCTCTGTGTGCGTCCCATGACACGGGCAGGGACAGCATCCGCTCGGTGTACTCCTTGCATTTCATTAAATTGTCAAAAGGGCCTCTACGTGTTGGCTCAGTTGGTACTTTGTAGGTACCTAGCCCCACGCACGCCTCCCAAATGTCCGGGACATCATTGTCCCGTGAGCGGGAAAGACATACATAATAATAATAATAAAACTCTTTATTGTTGTAACTTTAGTGTACATGATAAGTTAAAGCCCTGGCTCTCAAACTAGGTTTCCCTGTGTCTCAAGAGCCATGTTATCCTTATGTGAATGATAGCCTTAGTTAATATAAAATAAATACCCTTTTTTTTCTTAGTCAAAGTAACCCCAAAGGCACATAAACCTTTATAAATCCTAAGCCTCTGAACGGATTTTTTTATGTTCTAGTGTTTTTAGGGTTCCGTACTCAAAGAGTAAAATGGGACCCTATTACTTAGACTCCGCTGTCCGTCCGTCCGTCCGTCTGTCTGTCACCAGGCTGTATCTCACTGATACCGTGATAGTTCCAGCTGAAATTTTCACAGATGATGTATTTCTGTTGCCGCTATAACAACAAATACTAAAACACAGAATAAAATAGTTTTTTTTATAGATAATGGTACGGAACCCTTCGTGCGCGAGTCCGACTCGCACTTGGCCGGTTTCTTTCCTTATCGCTGTCACTATCATAATCCGTTAAAAATAAGGGGGGTTTTAAAGTAACAACCCCGATGTGAGTATAAAGTTGATCACAGACTTAATATTTTTTTTCTAAGACATACATTAATAATCTTTTTTTTTGTCGGTGCAATCGAGGACCAAAAACCGATATTTGCATTTTTTTCCTTATTTTTTTGGATTAACGTTTAGGGGGGTACCTACAGACGTTTTAATTCTGAAATTGATCAAATTAACCCCATTTCACGGTACCTCTAAACAGTTTAATATCTACTAATTTATGTTTTCCAGTATTAAGTCATATCGTTTTGTCAAATTACAATTTAGACCCTGGGCGACCGAGCTCTGCTCGGGTGAAAATGGAGAAAATACGGAGAAAACGATTTTTTCCGGACATGAGACCTATCTAGATCGATATCTCGCCCCCGTAAACCCCTGTATTCCAAATATAATCGAAATCGTTAGAGCCGTTTCCGAGAACGTGATTGCAAATATAGATATGTACAAGTATTGCTCGTTTAATTACAAAATTTATATAACCAACCTCCTAACTGTAATCAAAATATAATTATCTGAACCTGAAATAATTTAGATGGTATTCAAGTCAGGTCAACAAAGTCACCAATGGGAGTCCCCGGCCATCCGAAAAGAAAATTATGTAATCGAGTTTCGTTTTCTACATCTTTATACTGGAAATTAGGCGGAACCTATCGGGGCCTATACGGCATTGTACTAAGTAAGGTTAACAAAGCCGTCTATGAGGTCCACGACAATGAATGGATTTAATTAAACCTCATTCTTCTCCCAACATCTCGAATATGGGAAAATAAGTTTGTATATAAACTTTTCTGAAGTTAAAAAGAACATGGCAAGTAATACTGACGTCTCTGTCAATAAAAAAAAACCACATTTGACACAGTACGTCTGTCAGTTTACGTAAATAAACAATATTTACAAAAGGCCGTTTACTTTTTATTTTTCTTACTTTTCTTAGTGTTGTATCCATATGTGGCCGACTCAACATTTTTTTCATGCTGAAGAACTTAGTACAGGTTTGAGTTTAATTCTTGTTTATAATTTTACATTGTCATCTCGAGTCAAAACAGAAGTTACGCCACGTGACGTCATGCAGTCAAAGTCACGTGGTCAACGCACAGTAGTTTCTTTATATTTATATTTTAGTAACTTCACGATAAAAAATGAAAAAACGAAGACCTTATTGCAAATCTGCAGCATGAGACGAATCCAGTGACATATCATTTATCAAAATCGGACCATAACTAAATGCATGTACAAAAATCGGGCTCGCGTAATAATAATATAGATTTTTCTCCCGCGTAAGACGCTTTTTCGATTATGAGGCGTTTTTGCCTGGTCCATTCAGCAACTTCATAAGCGGGTTTTACTGTATGATTTTGATTATATTATTAAAGAATATTACACTCCGTTTCGTTGAGCAGTTGTGTTAACAGGTAATTCCGGAACTGAAGAATAATCTCGAAAATATGATCATGTTTGGCTTAAACTTCTGATAATCTAAAAAGAACATGTTATTCTCCATCCTGTATGTTTATCGATATCGTCTGTCATTATGCTTATACGGTTTATCAAATCAATGATTGTGTACAGTCAGCCCATGATAATGATGAGCACTTTAGTACTTACTGAAATTTAATCACGATAAGGCAGAAAAACGCGCGTGGTGGTTAGATTGTCAACCATTTAAAAGAACACAATGTTATGATTATGTATGACATTCATGCAAAAGAGTGTGGACTTGTCATTGCTTGTCATTGCATATCTCCGTCTCAGTTCTACGATGTTGACAGACTGCAATTAAGTTGACTGCTGTATTTGTTAAGAAAAATATGCAACACATATTTATACAATTCTAAATGTTGGAGAATTATTTTATGGGATCGCATTAGTAGTTTTGGAGATAAAATGTGTAGAAGAATACAAAGTTACAAACTTTACTGCTTTATTAGTGAAAAGTGACGACCGTAGCATAAGATTTATATCTGAGCATATTAAATAATGGAATAAAGTAAAATATGGACTTATCCAAAAATGGAATCCAATCATAAGTAAATGGCAGCGTTAAAAACATCGTCCGTTATGTATATCACAGGACATTATTAGTGTTGTGTTTCGGCCGGGTGACTACCTAGTGTACGGTCAACCAATTTGATTCCTTTTTTTTTTTTTTTTTTTTTTTTTTTTACGTTGGGGGAATGCATTGATGCACCGTCCGCCCAGTCGGAGGGGGACCGGACAGGTGTGTGGGACTCCAGGACAGAAGGTCCAGACTACCCACTAAACCCCCAACGATTGTCCAGCCATTTTCGCTTACAAGGAGGGTCAAAGGTTCGCTTACGCATGCAACTTTGACCCTCGCGACTAGCCCGCTTTACAGGCCTGGCCAGGGAGAGCGCCCCGGGACAATTTCGAGGCGCTTCAGACTCGTGGACTTTTGGTTAGCTAGGGTCCCCTAACCCTGCAACCTGGTCCACTACGGCGGGGGGAGCAAGTGCGCATAACGCCGACGTGCGCGCCCCGCTCTACGTCTGCGGATATGGGGAGCGGAAGGGTCGTCCTCCCGCGCTCTTTCCGCAGCCTCCTTCTGCGCCATTACGGAATTGCAGAAGGAGGCCATTGCTTCCCATGACCTCTCGCTGTCAAGCATCTTAGATACAATGGTTGGCAGCGAGAGGTCCCCACCCAATACATCGGACAAATTATGCCGCTGCGGCCCCCACGCCGAGCATACCTCCACTGTGTGGCGCACATCGTCTACTGCTGCGCCACACCCGTGGCAGCGGGGGCTTTCTTCTCGTCCGGCAACTCGGTGCAGGTACTCTCCAAAGCAACCGTGGCCTGTGAGGACCTGCACCAGGTGAAAACTTAATTCGCCGCGTTTGCGGTCGACCCACCTCTCGAACTGGGGCAAAATTGCCCCTATGGTTATTCTGCCGGCCGTGGACACCTCCAGGTCTGCCCTCCACCTCGGGAGAAGGGCGGTCGTAGCTGCATCCCGTAGCCCTTCTACCTCCCGTTGATTGGGATGTTCTCCCCTGGCCCTCAGTTCCGCACGGTATCTAAAGATCTCGGCCAGAACCTCCGCCTGCAGTTCCCAGGGCGGATCATTGGCCAGTAGTGTGGCCGCTGCCCAGGACACCGTGCGGTACCCTCTGCATGCCCTCACGCTTATTACCCTTTGCGGTCGCCTTAGAAGGGTCTTGTTTTTCGACGTGAGGGCTTCCATCCATACAGGCGCCCCAT
Organism: Epinotia brunnichana; assembly: GCA_963854355.1. NCBI lineage: Eukaryota > Metazoa > Arthropoda > Insecta > Lepidoptera > Tortricidae > Epinotia > Epinotia brunnichana. Next base: position 33,570,526 of record OY977935.1, on the reverse strand, counting down.
AGAGAGCCATGCTCCGGACGACTCCAGAGTATAGACGCCTGCAGGAGGACTGAGGACCTCCTTGATTGGGAAGCAGCCTTCCCAGCGCTGCTGCAGCGCCTACCAGTTTGGGGGCCAGCCGAGTGAAATGTGCCCCGAAATTCCACCTGGCATCGAGGGTGAGGCCGAGGTACCTCATGTCGGTCCCTACCTCTATGGCTGTCCCCATAAGGGTTAACCGCGCCCCTCGTGGGGGACCTTTACGTGGGCCGTGAAAGAGAACCGCCTCCGTTTTTTCGACCGAGACTTTGAGCCCCAGGAGGTGGATCCTCTCGACGGCCAGTGTTGCTGCCTCCTGCCCTAACCGCGCAGCCTCCTCGTAAGTCCTTCCCCGGGCTGTGACGAGCGTATCGTCCGCATAGCAGATCAAGTTGGTCCCGGGGAGCAGTGGGCCGCGCAGGAGCCAGTCAAAACCGACGTTCCACAGAACCGGTCCCAACACAGAACCCTGTGGAACACCGCAACCCACATGTCGGTGGTGAAGCGTCGCATCAGAGCCCTCCCAGCGCACTATCCTGTCGCGGAGGTAGTCCCTCAACAACCGCCGAAGGTAGGTAGGCACTCCATGATAACGAAGCGCCTCCATTATCGTCTCGAACGGCAGGCTGTTAAATGCATTCTTAACGTCTAAAGATATTGCAAGGACTACCTCCCTTCCCTCTATAGCCTCTCTGGCCCGGACCTTAAGAGCGGTTAGAGCGTCGATTGTGGACCGCGATGCTCTGAAGCCATATTGGTTGTTGGAGAGGTCCGGTCCGACTTCCTCCAAGTGGCGGACGAGGCGATTTGCTAGGATTTTTTCCAGCATTTTACCAACCTCATCCAGCAGTACGATAGGCCTGTAGGCTCCGGGAGTTCCTGTTGGGCGACCTTCCTTTGGGATCAGGACGAGACGACCTTCTTTCCATATTTTTGGGAAGCGCCCGACACGGAGGCATGAGTCGAATACTCCCCGGACCCAGTCTTGCATTTCTCCCGCCGCAATCAGGAGGACCTTTCCCGGAATCCCATCAGGGCCCGGCGCAGTTTTACGCCCCCTCAGACGTAAGAGGGCCACTCCTATTTCCCCGTCACTTATTGGGGGAACATTTTCTGCCCCACTTTGTTCCTCCGACGATCGGGAAGGGGGAGCCATCTCAGGGGGTGAGTGTCCGATTGGATCCGGGAACAGTCCCGCAACGACCTGCTCCACCACGTCCGGATCCAAGGACTCCGTGGGTGGGACGCCTGCAACGCGGAGTTTATTCCGCGCAGCACGGTATGGGCGTCCCCATGGGTCCCTATTTAGGTCCCGTAAGAGCTCCTCCCGAGCAGAGGCCTTTGCCTTGCTTATGGCCACCTGTAGTTCCTTTTTGGCTTCGCGGCAGGCACTCCAAAGTTGAGTCTCCACCTCAGTCACCTCTCCGTCCCGTCGGCGGCGTTGTCGACGGCAGCGTGCAAAAGCTCGTCTCGCTGCGTTAGCCCGCGCCCTGAGATCGGAGATTTCTGCTGACCACCAGTAGACTTGTCGGCGTGGGGCGTGCCGTCTGGCTCTCGGCATGGCCGCGTCGCATACAATAGTTAAAGCCGTGCGAAGGCGCTCAGCCAGGACGTCGACTTCGACACCATCAGTCACTGTCTCGCCGTCCGTTGTTGTCCCGGGAGCCTGCCAGCGTTGTACTATTGCGGCCTCTTTGGCAAGTTCCCCGTCCAGCTTTGTGAGAGTCCAACGAAGAAAATTGCTGGGCCCTCTCGGAGGGGCTATCGGACCCGCGGCGGAGACCTCGAATCGAATGTAAAGGTGATCCGACAAGGTCTCCACCTCTTCCTCCACCCTCCAATTTTGGACCTTGCGCGCGACAGCGGGGGTGGCGAATAGGCCATCATAGAACCTTGCCGTTGTAAATGCTAATATGTCGATACGGGTCACTAGGATTATTGCGTCGCTATGTAGCAGTTAAAATGACAGGGATACGGTGGCCTAGGAATCAAATTGGTTGACTGTACAAGTGGTTAATAAAGACCAAGTGCGGGGGTAGTCCAAAAAACCCGCGCAGCAAGGAGATGTTGATATCCACTCAAGCCAGTTGTCCCGTGACGTGACGAATGGATGTTGCGATAAGTCCGAAACGTCACGATACCTTAGGGAGGTAAATAAATAAGTTCATCTATCCAAATATCATAAACCCTCCATGATGCGTTCAAGAACCGCACATTATGACCCACCATAAAAACAGACTGTTTTGTTAGAACAAATTTCTTATCTGTGAAAATGTTATAATTGCTAAATAATAACATCGATTTCGATAATATTATTTCATTTAAATTTCGAACATCTCTGAAAAACAAAGAAATTTGATTTGACCTCTATTATATACTACTCAAAAGAAAATAGGGGCCACTAAGTATTGTGATTGCTACGTGAAAAATATAGTAAACAGTAATGTATATTTATTAAAATAACATGTAACAAGGCTTTTGTTTTAACTTATGCTAATAACCATTTAATTGTGTAGTCAATTGTTTCACTTATTTCAATTAACATGAAATTCTTTGCAAAACAAAACCTGACACAAGCTGTTTTTTTTAATGGTTTAGTAACGGGTGTGTTGTCTCCTGTTTTCACACTCCTGGAGCCTTGAATGCATACTGTCGATTAAGTTTCTGATGTTTTCATCAGGTATCTCTTCCCACGCACGTTTCAGAGCATCCATAAGCTGTTGCTGGTTGTGAACCTCTTGCTCATGCTCCCTAACCCTTCGTTTTCATTGGTCCCACATATGCTCTATTGGATTTAAATCCGGACTATACGCTGGCCATGGTAGGACACGAATATGGGAATCATCCAGTACAGTCTGAGTGGCCCGAGCTGTGTGTGGGCGGGCATTGTCATGCATTAACCAGAACCCTGGCCCCACTCTCTGTGAGAATGGAATCACATGAGGCCTGATGACTTCATCGATGTACCGTTGTGCAGTTACTGTGCCTTGATTTAAGAAAACCAGCTCAGTTTTGCCTTGTAAGCTAATCCCAGCCCAAACCAGCACACTAGGACCTCCAAAGCGGTCAATTTCCTTGATGCAGTCATCGGAAAATCTCTCACCCTGTCGTCTCCATACTCTAATCCGCCGATCATCACTACAAAGCTTCACTTTACACTCATCTGTGAAGAGCACCATACCCCATTGATTCATGCTCCAATCTGAATGTTCCCGGCAAAAACTTAAACGATTTCCACGTTGAACCCTAGATAAAGGAATTCGTACTACCCGGCGTCTGGACCTTTGCTGGTCTTCATGCAGTCGATTACGTATCGTTTGGTCACTAACACGAGTCCCCGTTGTCAACCGTAGGCGATTTTGTAACTTACGTGCCGTCACAGAGCGCTCTTGACGGGCATTCAATCGGATGTAGCGATCCTCTTGTGCCGTAGTCGCTCGCACCCTGCCCGATCCAGGCCTTCTTGCAACGCTGCCAGTCTCTTGGAACCGATCCCACACATTTTGGATGGCTCGGCGAGAGAAACCCAACGAAAAAGCTACAGACCGCTGTGAATGACCTTCAGCAATCAATGTAACGGCTCTGGTGGCAGTAATGGTATCCATATGCCTTCGTTGACGTGGCATTATTAACAAAAGATGTTAAAAGAAGCAAAAGATGGACAGAAATAGTTTTTTAACAGAATAAAATTATGATTCCATCTGAAAGGAATTTGACCTGAAACTCGTTTTTTTTATTTGCTTCAATTTCTGGCCAGCTGTAAGACTTAAACACCAGCATTAAAGAGGTTGGATACTGAAGGAGGCCAGACATCATTAATTAGTCACTTATTAATTAGTTTACATCTAAAAATTTACTCAAAAAAAGAAATATGTAAGTGGCCCTTATTTTCTTTTGAGTAGTATAATATCAGTCGAGATAACGTTTAGTTCGAAATGAATTGTCAAGTTGCATACAAATTTGACAAATGTCGCACGTAAGTAAGATATCGAACGATATGATAGTTAGAGCTGACTCTAGTTTGTCTCTGAATTAAAAAAAAAAACTGACAGCTGCCAGAAAACAACGCCGCAATGCCGGTCTTAATATGCGGCTCCTGAATGCATCATGGAAGCTTATATTATGTGGATAGATAAAGCAGTGTATGTAACTGTACATAATTAGGCATTAAAACACGTGCGATCTGATTATAAAAACCCACGCTCGTGTTTAATGCCCTTCATTATGTACAGTCACATAAACTACTATAATTAAATTATTATACGCGATTAAATCCCGTTTGGTAAAATAAAATGTGTGAGAATCGTGAAAGTTTAAATCGATATATTACATGTGATGTCTCATAAAAGCAATCGCGATTGTAAATTTATGTAAATGAGTATGTTTTATTTTGCCGCAAATAAGTACAGTCAGCATCAAAAGTAGCTACGCAAACGAAGACGTCAAAAGTCTTTATTAAAGTGCCATGACATTAAATTTTTTGTATGGAAAAAAAAAATTTTAGAAACCTATCGTGTGTGGTATCTAATGAAAGGGAGTTTTGAGGCGATTCTAAAAATATACCACATCATTACATTTTATCCATTTTTTTTTAATTAACACAAAATCAATTTTCGAAACATACCAAGTTCGGGCTCCTCCAGACACGATATGGCTGATTTGTTTTCAATACAATATTCCACAAATAATACGTAATGTCCTCATTTCTAACCTCAAAAAAGCAATTTTGAAAATAACTTCATTATAGTACATTATGATACAAGTGTGCTATGTTGGTCATTACACTCGAGTCGGTTTTTAAGCCTGAGCCGAAGGCGAAGGCTTAATGGAGACGAGAAGTGTAATGACCAATGCTCACGTGTTTCATACGACGTTTTTCAACACATTTGCGAGGAAAAAAAATTAAAAAAAATGAAAATGTTAAAAGATATGTAATGAAAAGGCACTAGTGCGATAATGTAATGTAAAAGTCACGGCATGGGTAATATTCTGCATTATTTTGCTAATATTTAAAAATATATGTAATGAAAAGGCACTAGTGCGATAATGTAATGTAAAAGGCACGGCATGGGTAATATTCTGCATTATCAGTGTAAATACGCTGTAATAAGACCTACTTTACGAGCAAGTGTGTTGAAAAGTATTTTATTTTTATTTTTCAATCGCCTAGTACCCACAACACAAGCCTTACTGAGCTTACCGTGGGCCTAGGTTGATTTGTGTAAGATTGTCCCGTAATATATATAATATTACAAAGTGACACAGTTCTACTTCAATACCTATTTGACGTGACTTATGGAACTGTAGTACAGATACAGTACATATTAATCATAAAATGATACGTAGTATCCATATATCCAACGGGAAATACCTCTTTAACCCTTTAACTGCGCCTTTTCATCAGCTGGTATAGTTTGTTTAGTTTTTGACACAAAATATCATATATCTATATATTTATATCTATATATCTGTGACTTATTATCTGTAAGAAAATTATATATATTTAGCCTTATCATAATGACACACAAGACAACCACATATACACCGGAAACAACAAGTACACGTAGGAAAAGAACTAAAGTTATCCACACTCCCACAGTGAAATCTGCATTTGCAAGGAGACAACAAGCAGCACAATCTGCCAACCTGTATAATCTTATAAATAAGCACATAGATATGTATTCCTTCACCACACATGAGTGTAAATCTAAGTTAACAATATGGTTAAAAACCAAAAGCTATTTTGATATTGAAAATTTACTTCAGAAACCTGTATATTAAATGTGATACACACACACACACACACACACACACACACACACACACACTTTGTTTGTGGAAAATCTGTACGGTTTGAAAAACATCACTTTTAGAAGTGCCCTTTGAGCATTTGTTTGAATTTGGTCTTAGTTGCACCACCTCATATAGGGATACAATATGCGAGGACTGACTGGGCCAGTGATATGTAAACTTGATTTAGTACGGTCTTCGTTACTACGTGCCTAAGATTTTTAAAAACCCAGATAAGTTTGCGAATTCTGCCCATAATACTCTCAGTGTGCAAGTGCCTGGTGAGTCGCTGGTCGACCATAACCCCCAGGTATCTAGTAGATTCTACCTTCTAGATGGCTGGGCAGGCACAGATGGTTTGCGTGTTGTGGCAAGTATGGATCCTGATTGAGAAGTCTGTGTCTGGTTGCGTACGTTACTGTTTTCTTCCATTCCCAATTGTAGTGTTTCTAAAAAGCATGTAATAGGACGAATTGCCCCGGAGCACCTGCCAGATATGCCAAAATTTTGATTTTGCTGAAGGTGAAAGAGAATTAGTTATTGGATTTAATATTGAATATAGAAGAGGTGGTTTTGCTTTAATTTTTTTTGCTGAATATTCAAGAATTTTATTTATGATTATTAGTATGTTATATGTTTTAATATGGGTGCGGCTCATAAAAACGTACCATAACGCACTGGAAAATGTAACACTCAATTTTGTTCGCAACATACTGGAAATTTTGTAACACGCTGGAACTCTGTAAAGGTGAGATTACAAGGAGCAAGATTAGATCGAAAATTTAAAAAATACGAAATATATTTGCGAGTTCTAGTGAGTTTACAGAAGGATGTGTTTACACCGCCGCTATGCCAATGTTTAATCTCAAAGTAGTACATTTTTTTTGGTTTTTACAGCGGTCAACCTTTAGCTAGTTATACGGTACAGCGACACCTCTCAGTCAACAAAGTAGTCATCGTCCAAAACAGGATGAGATATCAAGATATGTTTAGCATTTATTATTATGAGTGAAAGACACCAACTCTTTTAAAATATACACGTACTTATTACTTACATAAATATAATTGAGAAAAAATATGTATATATCTATATTATTATTACGCGAGCCCGATTTTTGTACATGCCATCAGATCTACAGTTATGGTCCGATTTTGATAAATGATATGTCACTGGATTCGTCTCATGCTGTAGATTTGCAATAAGGTCTTCGTTTTTTAATTTTTTATCGGTAAGTTACTAAAATATAAATTTAAAGAAACTACTGTGCGCTGACCACGTGACTTTGACTGCATGACGTCACGTGGCGTAACTTCTGTTTTGACTCGAGATGACAATGTAAAATAATAAACAAGAATTAAACTCAAACCGGTACTAAGTTCTTCAGCAGGAAAAATTATAAATGTTGAATCGGCCACATATGGATACAACACTAAGAAAAGTAAGAAAAATAGAAAGTAAACGGCCTTTTGTAATTATTGTTTATTTACATAAACTGACAGACGTATTGTGTCAAATATGTTTTTTTTTTATTGACAGAGACGTCAGTATTACTCGCCATGTTCTTTTTTACTTCAGAAAAGTTTATATACAAATAAATAAATATTACGGGACAATCTTACACAAATGTACAACAAATATATATATTATTTATTAGGTATCTTTAACAAATACCAAAAACAACTGTTAGGTACCTAAATTTAAACAATCAAAATCAAAAAACAATTAAAAACAAAAATTTAAAAAAAAACATTTATCGCATAAGACATGTAATAGAGGTGTATTCGCGATTTTTAGGGTTCCGTACTCAAAGAGTAAAACGGGACCCAATAGGGTCTAAGTAATAACTAAGACTCCGCTGTCCGTCCGTCCGTCCGTCCGTCCGTCCGTCCGTCCGTCCGTCCGTCCGTCCGTCTGTCCGTCCGTCCGTCCGTCTGTCTGTCTGTCACCAGGCTGTACCTCACTGATACCGTGATAGTTCCAGCTGAAATTTTCACAGATGATGTATTTCTGTTGCCGCTATAACAACAAATACTAAAAACACAGAATAAAATAGTTTTTTTATAGATAATGGTACGAAACCCTTTGTGCGCGAGTCCGACTCGCACTTGGCCGGTGTTTTTCTATCGAGCGTATAATGCTTAAGGGGCTACCCGAGGTTTTCATCGATTTTTGACTAGTTTTGAATTGATACAAATACTTTTGCACTACAGATAGAATTATAAGGGAAACGGCTATCGATTCTTCAATCTTTAATCTCCACTTTGGTGTACCATATTTTGAAAGAAATGGATAGTTATTTTTTTATGATTTTTTTAAACATTGTCTAAAAAAACACCTTTTTTGTTATAAGATTGCTGTGAAAGATCTAACATTGCAACCTCTTTTTTATGGGGTCACCACCGGCCGCCACAGTCGGTTGGCATAAGACTCTAATTTAAATTAAATAAAACCTCAGGGCGCCTTGCTACTGGTTACTATTCAAAGGAAACACACATTAGGCAATATAACAAATCATTTATTACACTTCACATGGGAAAGTTAAATGTTCACTCAAAGAGATAAGTACATACGTTTTAGGTAGGTACACTAACCTTGTCCAACAGTTTTACACAAAACACTATACCACCGTTTCTTCAGCTGCAGCAAGGAAGCCGATGTACTCGTGGAAGCATCAGTCAGACATCAAGAAGCTTCACCTCAAACCACCCATGCCACGTATGCTCTGGATGTGGGCAACTTGCTTTTCTCCACCGAAGACCAGGAATATAGTGTATGCGCCGGAAGTAACGTAAATTAAGGACCCCTAATAACAAAATTACGGCCAGATTAAACGTGGTTCTGAGATTAGGTCTCACCAGACTGCTAAGTACGAACAAAAGCGATACTCACATTATCGGGATTTTCTTTAATTCATTTTATGTTGTTATACTGCCATTTTTATTTATAGTGATTTAAAATTAATTCGGCATGTGCGCCTTACTGCGACTTATTTAATTATATTAAATATGGCCGACTTCGCCATCTTTCCTGCAGCTTCTCGGAGCTTGTTAAATTAAAAATGGATGCGCCCGTATGCTTTGGGAGCCACGGAAGAAAAGACACCTCAGCGCACTTGATATCGCCTCGGTGGTGTCCAAATTCCGAACTAATGTGAAATACGTGACGTATATCGTGCTTGATGAGCGAGTTTTATTAACTATCGGAGTAGCTTATAATGAGGCAACGAGTTGCGCGAGACAAATGTTAGATGGCGTTAGTATGTACTTATTGATTTATAATTATAATCACGCAGGATATTCAAAATACAAAAAAAGTTGTTACACATTTCCTTTCCTTGGGTTAAAAAGTTCTTCATACCGAAGACACTTTTTCAAACCTAATGCTCAAAGAAACAATAACAATAATAAATATGAGTACACACTTATAAGTGCCAACAGAAGACAATTCTACAAAAAAAACCTATAATCTATAAAAGGACTCAAACAGTGACAACAGATAATCCCAGGCATCATAATTCCGATTTCAAGTAATGTTAAGTTTTAAGTAATTGTTATCCTGGAAAAGATGATCTGTCACTGACAATCAGTAGTAGGTATCTATGCATGATAACTACTTGGAGTAACCTAATTAGCTAACAAGCGTAAGTAATAAATACGAATGTAATACACAACTATCAACTAACATCTTAATGTAATGATTGTACAATCGCCTACCTACATACCTACTTATATCGTTCATGACATGAATTAAACGTTTTCTATAACTAAGGTAAGTACTAAGTACTATACCGAAAATTCACTTATTATCTACTCGCCGTGACCAGAATGTGCACGGTAAAAAAAATGAACAATCAGTACGACCGTTAATCTATTGCGTAAATACCATAACTATAGGTATCATTCTAAAGATTGGTTAAATATGTTTATTACGATGACAAAAACTAAAGAAAGGACTTTTACAAATATTCACTAATTCGTGATTGACTATTTACCGACTAACTACCTACTAGCTAACTAAGCATAACATTATGTAGGTACTACATTTCTAATTACATACATGCATAGGCTACGGTGATGGCTTACCAACAGGCGGACCGTATGCATATGGGATACCTATTAGATATCTAAATGTAAAGTGCGTATTAAGCCTGCACTATTAGGCATAGCAATATTTTAAAATGATAAACTACTGGTGGGTATCATTCAACAAATATCAAGCATTATTAAGTTTTTAAGTTACGATTTTATTTAGTAGTGGCCTCTACTAATTAAAAACATTTAAGTAGGTAAGATAATTAAGAAATAATCACATAACTTTCTATGGGATGCTTCAAGTTCAAGTTTAAGTAGGTACTCGATCAACTAATGCGATACCAAAACGAATCTACTCTCCACTAGCTAAGGTCGTTTATTCCTTGAAGAGTTAATCCGCACGGAATTGTAAACAAGTCTATTATTTTATGCGCCCAGGTGTTCGCATTCAAACTGGTTGAAGTTATAGGTACTCGTCGCTTGCATTCATCACCACTCACGTACATAGCTTATTTATACCAAAAAGAACACTTGTGCACAAATTTTAAAACATTATACTAACGACATACATACATTCATCTTACATACTTCATCTAATACATACACGAATATCCATTACTCACTCTGTTTGAGGATGTCTTTTATGTGAAAGTTACCTAATACTTTGCCATCCATGCTGGTCAAGGTATATACTAAAGGTGATAACTTCGCTGTAATAACACATTTCTGAAATTTCGGGGCTAACTTCGAAGTAAATCTTTTTGATGCATTTGATAAATAGTGAGTACGTTTGTATACTATTTGTCCTACTTTAAACTCAACGTCTCTTTTTCTTAAGTTATAGTACTTCACGTTCCTATCGTGAGCACTTTTTATGTGCTTCTGCACTTTCTTAAATATTGTATTAAGTTCAAGTATCTTGTTGCTATATGTTTGAGGATCACTGATCGTCACTTGCGATCTTTGAACTGGCTGATCCGAATTTAAGTTATGTAACATTCCATCTATTATAAATTCACGGCACGGAAAAAGGGCTATATTTTGTAGTTACATTTACGGAATGTCATTAATATTTTTTTTTTTTAAACAGAACTACCCCCTCGTTTACAAAAGGAGACTTATTTAATCATTACAGTTTGTACGATTAGATCGCTTAATCCCTTTCATGCCACATTTAAAGCACACTAACTCCCTCGACTTACCCTGGTTAGTAAAATGAGTGTGCATCACACCTAAAGCATTTCCTATCCATTAGTCTCGAAGAGCTAGGTTCATTCAATGCCGAAATTTGTTTACCTACTGATTTCGATGTTGATTTGTGGTGAAAATCAGAGGTAATTATAAAGTTGTTGAAAGCGGGTTCAATAAATTGGTCAGCGCGTGAGCGGGCCATTTTAATAGTTTAAGTTGACACGTTTGTCTTTAATGAAAATCACTTTACTATCTTCCTTTTCCACCGATCGTGGTGCCTGAGACTCCTCGTATTCACTATCTGAGTCACTTTCTCCCCTATCTTTCTCACTCAAAATCCTAACCAAACGACTACGCAGGTCTGACAGTTGAGTATTAGACTCAGAAACACGAGCAAGCCTATCAATCACATAATTGGCACGTCGAGTAAGTTTACGCACAAGGTTAAGGTCATTTACGTTACCCGAGCGCAGCTGGTTTTCAAGAAGTTCAACCTTCGAGGTGCAAATCTCAATTTCTGTGGCAGTCACGGGTGATTTAAGGGTGTGACACTTGATGCTTCCACGGCGCATTAATTTGAAGACTTGGCGAATCTGCTTCCTTACTGCATCCGTGGTGTCATTCACATCTGTGGATATACCAAGTAAATCAAGTTCATAAATGATTTCATCCTTATGCATACAGTCTACATATTTTTGGATCGACATTTTGGAAATTTATATTTTAGGTTTAAGTTTAAGCACAATAAATTTCACTAAACGATATTTAAGCTAATTAAGTGTAAAAACTAAACAAATACACCTTAAATTCCATCAAAGGTACATACGAACATGTGCTTTCTAGAAAAATACCGCTAGCGGTCCACGAGTTCTTTGTTCAATGTTCATCTTAAATCTACCCTCTTTATACAAAGATGCGAAAGTAAACTATTTTAACAATTAAGATTAATGTTTTAAACGTTAAATTAAATGTGTATCATTTGAAATAGACCAGCAGCTAAAGGCCAAACGTTGGGAGACACTTTGCAACCTCTTTTTTATGGGGTCACCACCGGCCGCCACAGTCGGTTGGCATAAGACTCTAATTTAAATTAAATAAAACCTCAGGGCGCCTTGCTACTGGTTACTATTCAAAGGAAACACACATTAGGCAATATAACAAATCATTTATTACACTTCACATGGGAAAGTTAAATGTTCACTCAAAGAGATAAGTACATAAGTTTTAGGTAGGTACACTAACCTTGTCCAACAGTTTTACACAAAACACTATACCACCGTTTCTTCAGCTGCAGCAAGGAAGCCGATGTACTCGTGGAAGCATCAGTCAGACATCAAGAAGCTTCACCTCAAACCACCCATGCCACGTATGCTCTGGATGTGGGCAACTTGCTTTTCTCCACCGAAGACCAGGAATATAGTGTATGCGCCGGAAGTAACGTAAATTAAGGACCCCTAATAACAAAATTACGGCCAGATTAAACGTGGTTCTGAGATTAGGTCTCACCAGACTGCTAAGTACGAACAAAAGCGATACTCACATTATCGGGATTTTCTTTAATTCATTTTATGTTGTTATACTGCCATTTTTATTTATAGTGATTTAAAATTAATTCGGCATGTGCGCCTTACTGTGACTTATTTAATTATATTAAATATGGCCGACTTCGCCATCTTTCCTGCAGCTTCTCGGAGCTTGTTAAATTAAAAATGGATGCGCCCGTATGCTTTGGGAGCCACGGAAGAAAAGACACCTCAGCGCACTTGATATCGCCTCGGTGGTGTCCAAATTCCGAACTAATGTGAAATACGTGACGTATATCGTGCTTGATGAGCGAGTTTTATTAACTATCGGAGTAGCTTATAATGAGGCAACGAGTTGCGCGAGACAAATGTTAGATGGCGTTAGTATGTACTTATTGATTTATAATCTCGCGCGCGCGCACAGCGGTGACGCACGCATCTGGATATTTCGTTTACCGTAACTTATTTCGGACCGGCGCGCAAGCGTCGTAAATAATTATGTCGGATACAGTGAAGTGTAGTGCTTGTAACATTGTTATAGACGAAATGTTGTCCTATATACAAAATAAACTGTCATCGATTAGTGAAGACACCTTAGTTCGTCTATGTACGTCGGCATTTACCGCTACCGAAATTCAAAAGTCGAAATCATTACTTTTTGACGCTGTTCTAACGGAAAAGCAAAATAAACAGCGGCGAGGCGATGGAAAGGAGCAACGTGATATACACGACATAATTGGCGTCTTTAGAACAGAGGACCCCAGTATAATACCTGTATTTGTGGCAAGACAGTTAGAAAAATTGCCACCAATTACTTTCGACCATCTGGATTGTACAAAATTATTGAAGGATATTGTGCGCTTGCAGAACGACATGGCCACTATTAAAGCGAAATACGTTACCTCGGATGAGCTAGAGGACCTAAGATTAGAGGTTCAGGCAACGAAAAATTTCGTACCATCCCGGTTATCTATGTGTAATGTCAACACGAGACGGGGTGCTTGGTGCTTCGATAGCGGACCCGTGGGCATATCGCACCAACATAACTCGACATTAAATGACACAGCAAACACCACAAAAGAACCAACAATTTCACCTACAAGTGTAAATACAAGTGAAAAGGTGACCTATCGCTCAATTGTTATGTCGGGTAGCCGGCCTACCGCGGAAAATATTGTGTCGCCGCCGGCGACCGATGTGACGACAGAGATGAGTCATCGTGCTGAACAGCTGACCACATCGGCCGGACCAGCGCCTAAGGGCTCTTCTTCGATTCCGGTCCCTCTGCGTGAGGTGTCGCATCATGCTGGTGCATTTACAGAAAAAAATGAAACTATGAAAAATAATAAAGATGATTATAAGATAGTGCAGAACAAAAAGAAGAAGTCGAATAAGCGATTTGAAGGACAGCTTGGTACTGCGATTACGACGCACGGAAATTTTAAGGCGGCGGAGCGCAGAGTTCCCATGTTCATTACGAGAGTAAATAAACAAGCGATAGTATCGGAAATTGCTGATCACATTAGAAGCGAAACTAATGAATTAGTGTCTCTGGAAAAATTAAAAATAAGAAATGAAGAGTACTATTGCGCCTATAAATTTTTTGTCGCTGAATCGAAAGTACCGTTGTTTTTAGACAGTAATTTATGGCCGAAAGGTATTATTTTCCGTAAGTTTGTTCATTACAAGGTTAAGGAACCGCGCACAAACTTTGTTGACGGCAATAAACTAAACTTATAATATGGCAAGTAGTTTGTTTACATTTGCAAGTTTCAACTGTAAAAATGTTAAGCGTTGTGTTGACGGTGTCAGGCACTTGTGCAAAACATGTGTTATAATTGCCCTCCAGGAGACATGGCTGTTGCCGGACGAGATTCCGTTTTTGAATGGCATTGACGACAATTTCTGTGCGACGGGAAAGTCAGCTGTGGACACGACGGCGGGCATGGTGCGCGGGCGCCCGCACGGCGGTGTCGCGCTGCTGTGGAATAGTGCCATTTTTCACGACGTGTCGGTTGTGCACTGTGATAATCCGCGTTTATGCGCAATTAAGATAGTGACGAACGACCATCCGATTATAGTGATTAGTGTATATATGCCGACCAATAGCGCGGACAACCTACCGGAATTTATGGATTGCCTCGGGGCGGTGAGTGCGATTGTTGATGAATACGGGGTCGAATCGGTGTATATAATGGGAGATTTCAATGCCCATCCGGGTGAACTGTTTTTTAGTGAATTAATGAATTACTGCAACGACCTGGATTGGTGTTGCATGGACACACAAAAACTAGGTATTGACTCTGGAACTTATACTTTCATTAGTGACGCGCATAAGTGTAGACGGTGGTTAGACCACTGTGTTATAACGCAGTCGGTGTTTGCATCTGTGCACAATGTATACGTTGATTATAATGTGACATGGTCTGACCATTTCCCAATCATGTTACAGTGTGATTTGAAGCTACTTACACCCAGGCTAAAAGAGTCAGTTGACTTATCTAATCAACACATAATATGGGGAGGGAGAGGGTCGGAGCAAATAATAAGATATAACGAAGAGTGCAACAGGTTGTTGAAATGTATTGACTTTCCTATTGAGTTTACTCACTGTGCCGATACATACTGTAGTGACATTGGGCATAGGAAAGTCTTGAACATTTTGTATGAAAATATTGTATCTGCTCTCTGTGTGGCTGCGATGCGAACCGCAAGGAGGAAGCGTAAACCCAAAAAACAGGTAGTAGGGTGGAATAGGCATGTCAGCGATGCGCACAGGGCTGCGAGAGAGAAATTTCATGAGTGGACACTTTGTGGTAGACCGGAAATTGGCAGGTTATTTAATGAGATGTGTGAAACGCGAAGAATATTCAAATCTCGATTGAAATGGTGCCAAGACAATCAGGCCCAAATAAAAATGAATATTCTAGCTTCACAACACTCCAAAAAGGACTTCCGGTCATTTTGGAAGACTACAAACAACATGAAATTTCGACCAACATGCCCTGTGAGTGTTAATGGCAAAACCGACACCAAAGACATTGCTAACACTTTTAAAAATCATTTCATTGTTAAATCTCCTCTTGGATCATCGCAGAATGGGGTGAGCGAAGCTGAGACCAATGAAGGGGAACCTGGACCGGGGTACTCTGCTAAGGACGTAGCCAAGGCTATTAAATCTATCTCCCGAGGCAAATCCCCAGGGCACGATGGTCTCAGCGTCGAACATCTTCAGAATGCGGGTCCCCACATCTCAAGAGTGTTAGCTTTGTTTTATACGCTGTGTGTAAGGCACGGTTATTTGCCCAAGGATATGATGAAAACTGTGGTTATTCCTGTACCTAAGAATAAAACTGGAGATATGTCTGACACCAATAACTACAGGCCTATATCCCTTGCGACTATTATTGCTAAGGTATTTGATAGTGTGCTTAATGTACAGTTAAATAAATGCGTGAGTCTTAACCCTAACCAATTTGGTTTTCGACCAGGGTTATCAACAGAGAGTGCAATACTGTGCCTTAAGCACACTGTCAAATATTATTTAAATAGAAAGACGCCCATTTATGCGTGCTTCCTAGACCTGAGTAAGGCTTTTGATCTGGTTTCCTACAATATCCTATGGGAAAAACTAGGAGCTATTAAACTACCTAAGGAGACCATACAAATTCTGAGGTATTGGTATGGAAATCAGATCAATAGTGTTCGATGGGCAGGTAGTTTATCGGACCCGTACAGGTTGGAGTGTGGGGTGAGACAGGGTGGTTTAACCTCGCCCTCACTTTTTAACCTTTACCTAAATGAGCTTCTCGAGGTGCTCAGCAAGACTCATATAGGCTGCCATATTGACACAGTTTGTTTGAATAATTTGAGTTACGCAGACGATATGTTTTTATTGAGCGCATCGGCTTGTGGTTTGCGAAAACTTTTAAGTATTTGTGAGGCCTACGCTATCCAACAGGGGCTGAGATACAATGTAGGTAAAACTAAATACATGGTGTTTGAACCTACTGGTTACCGCATACACAGGGTACCCCCCATCAATTTGAATGGTAGCCCACTGGAAAGGGTGGGGACTTTTAAATATTTAGGCCATGTTGTCACTTCAGACCTAAAAGACAACATGGATATCGAACGCGAACGGAGGGCCCTGTCGGTGAGGGCAAACATGATTGCACGTAAATTTGCGCGCTGTAATGGGGAGGTGAAAATAACTCTTTTTAGAGCATATTGCACTTCCCTATACACGAGTAGCTTATGGGCAAACTTCACGCAGCGGGCCTATGGGGCCCTACGGGTCCAGTATAACAATGCGTTCCGGGTGATAGTGGGGCTGCCCCGCTTCTGTAGCGCATCAGGGATGTTTGCTGAAGCGCGCATAGATTGCTTTTATACGACTATGCGCAAGCGATGCACATCTCTGGTGCGTCGGGTGCGGGCCAGCCCCAACCCCATCCTGCGTTTGTTGGCTGGGGGGTTTAACTGCCCATATTTGAGGCACTGCGATGACATGCATGTTTCTATATGTACATACTATGTCTAACCTAAACTTTAACACAGCTATAAGTACATACTAACCATAAATATAAGAAATATGAGTCTAAGTTACTTGAAATAAATACATAAATAAATAAAAAAAAATAATTATAATCACGCAGGATATTCAAAATACAAAAAAAGTTGTTACAACATATACAAAATCTACATATTTGGGTTCGTCTCTGATGTATCTATAAACGTGTGTACGGTTTTCGTTTTAAACTAATTAACACTAAAGTTATGGCCAGAAAAACTGTTTTTTGGTCTAAAATTGTTCAACTTTGATGCCAAATATCTCGAAGACAGTAATGTTTGAAGTAAATATGGGATACTATATTGCTTAAAGCTGTTGTTGTTAATATGATAAGCTACAAAAAACATTAGAAAACTTAGGGATTCAGATCGAAGGTCATTGGCGTATGGGATCCCCTTAAATCATTAAAAAACAACCCTTCTTGTTGCTCCGGGTTGTGCAATGAAATAAAAATATTATATAAAGCTGCATTACCACTCATTTCTCCTGACACAATTGATCTCCAGGTCATGGTGGAGGTAAGGTTTTGATATGAGTGTATAGAGGTCGGCGAGGTTACTACTAGAAAAATCTGACTTCTTCAGATTTGGCTTTCAGTAAAAAAATGCTCTACTGCCCGGCTAAACGGTAACAGCTAGGTTAGGGGTGCTCGACCAAATGTCATAGAGAACTGCGTGCAGTTTTTGTTGGCAAAAAAAAAATTAAAAAAAAACGAAGTTTTTTTTTAATTTTTTTTCAAAATGCTCCTAGAGCTTTGGAAATTGGCTAGCGGGATCCTTTATGGCTCTAGATTCTGAAAAAAAAAAAAAAAAGTTTCTAGCTTTAAAAAAAAAATTGTATGGGGAATTTTTTCGATTTTTTTTTCCGGCCAAACCGCTCGACTTTTGAATAGGGGTCTCGACCAAATGTCATAAAGGTTCCCAAGGGGAGCACAATCGCATTTTTTTTTGGCCGAAAAAAAAACTTTTTTTTTTGAAATTTCAAATTGGTCACAGCGCGCCGAGATTTGGCATGCGGGGACTTGAGGGGCCCAAGAGTTGTAAAAAGAAAAAAAAAATGGAAAAAATCCAAAATGGCGGACGGTATGGGCAAAACAAATTTGCGAGGCCGTAGGCCGAGCTGCGGGAGCTTAAGGCTTGGCTACTATTCCTTGCCCCGAGTGTCTTACAAGCGAACCTGAGGCCCGAAGGTGAGCTTCGAGGTTACGCGAAGGCCGAAGGCCGAGCTCCGCGTAGGGCCGAAGGCCCGAAGCGTCCAGCGAGACCGTAGGCCGAGCTGCGGGAGTATAGGACTGTGCGTCTATGTCCCCGAGTGTCTTTCGTCGTAGGCGAAGGCCGAAGGCTGAGCTCCGCGTAGGGCCGAAGGCCCGAAGCGTCCTGCGAGGCCGTAGGCCGAGCTGCGGGAGTTTAAGGTTGTGCTACCACTCACTACCCCCCGAGTGTGTTAAAAGCGAACCTGAGGGCCGAAGGCCCGAAGGTGAGCTTCGTGGCAGGCGAAGGCCGAAGGCCGAGCTCCGCGTAGGGCCGAAGGCCCGAAGCGTCCCTTCAGAGCGCGCTTGCGGAAAGCCTACGCCCCCCAAGTGTCTTTAAGCGAACCTGAGGGCCGAAGGCCCGAAGGTGAGCTTCCAGGTACGCGAAGGCCGAAGGCCGAGCTCCGCGTAGGGCCGAAGGCCCGAAGCGTCCTGCGAGGCCGTAGGCCGAGCTGCGGGAGTTTAAGGTGGTGCTACCACTCACTAACCCCCGAGTGTGTTAAAAGCGAACCTGAGGACCGAAGGCCCGAAGGTGAGCTTCGTGGCAGGCGAAGGCCGAAGGCCGAGCTCCGCGTAGGGCCGAAGGCCCGAAGCGTCCCTTCAGAGCGCGTTTGCGGAAACCCTACGCCCCCCAAGTGTCTTTAAGCGAATCGCCCATAAAGGGCTCCGGAATATAGAACTTTTCGGACTTTGATTCTTTTCCAACCGAGAACGCTTCATTATAAAACAGTTTTTTAATGACCTTATCGTCTAGGGCGTGTTGAAACTAGCATGTTTTGTATGGCCAACTTTTCTATAAACTCAAACTGTCACCAGGTTGTATCTCAAGAACCGTGATAGCTAGAGAGTTGAAATTTTCACAGATTATGTATTTCTGTTGCCGCTATAACAACAAATACTAAAAACAAAATAAAATATTTTTTTGAGGGGGGCTCCCATACAACAAACGTGATTTTTTTGCCGTTTTTATAGATAATGGTACGGAACCCTTCGTGCGCGAGTCCAACTCGCACTTGGCCGGTTTTTATATAAGCCGGACGTACGTCTACTGACTCTGCTGTTGATCAAATGTTATTGATGTAGATGACTGTGGCTAACCATTTGACAAGAGGTCGATTTATGTTTTCAGTAGTTCGTTTCTCAATAAAATGACGGTTGTGAGGTCCCTGAACAGATCTTTTATAATGGCATGCTGTGTGGGGTGATGACGTGATAAAGCTGGTATATGCATGATAGTACATTACTGCAAAGGCCGTGAAGTAAGGGATTGATGGACGAGTTTGGGCTAGACGGCCGAGTCGTAGACGAGGCCGGATACAACGAGTCCAGCAATCCCTGTTCCGGCCGAGGCTTGTATAGTGCTTTTCTCAAACGATGTGAGGAAATAATAAATAGTTATTTGTTATACTAGGGTGCAGTTATAATTTAACCGCGAGTGTGGAATTGAAACACGAGCTAGCGAATGTGAGTGGTTTAAAAATAGAATCCTTTACAGCTCACTAAAGTGAGAAAGATTCTAGATAAAAAAATCTTAAAAAGAAAAAAAAACATTAGAAAAGAATAATATTAAAAAAACATTACAAAAGAGTAAAACAAAAAGGAAAAAATATTTAAAAAAAAACTACTAAAAAAACAAAAAAAACGCCCAAAAAAATGACAAAAAACAAAAAAAAAGGAAAAAAACGAAAAAATGGACAAAAAAAAAAGAAAAACAAACAAAAAACATTAAAAAAAAACAAAAAAAAAGAAAAACAAAAAAAAAAGAAACATTTAAAAAAAACAAAAATAAAGGAAAAAAAGAAAAACTAAAAAAAAGGAAAAAAATCAAAAAAAACACGAAAAAAAAGGAAAAAAAAAAAACAAACAAAAACCAAAAAAAAACAAAAAAAACATTAAAAAAACAAAAAAAAACCAAAACAAACAAAAAACATTAAAAAAAGTAAAACAAAAAGGAAAACTTGAAAAAATTAAAAAAACGACAAAAAAAAAAAACATTAAAAAAAGTAAAACAAAAAGGAAAAATAGATAAAAAAAACTTAAAAATAACATAAAAGACCCTACAAAAATTTTAACATTAAAAAATAGACAAACATCAAGAAAAGAAAAGATTTTTTTTTAAATCATTAAAAACGATAAACAACACTAAAAAATAAACAAAGGTTGGCAGTATGTATTTTTTCCTTTGTCTGTTTAATATCAGTAAGCAAATTTAAAAAGTTAGAGTAGCGGCCAATAATGTTTTTAGTTAGGGTTTTCATACATTACTTCTTGGCCTAGGCCAAGAAGTAACGTAGGCAGCCATAAACAAGGAACTTCATGTCTTCATTTCGTGACATTAACGCATACATTTCCGAGCATGTTTGAGAAAATAATATTTATGGTGTCTATTATAACATTATAAGAGATGTGTTGAATGCTTAACTTTATATAGACGTGTCTAGGAGTACTAACAGGCTTGCCTTAACGTTGCGTTACTAAAGCACTGTTTCATAGAACATTCTCTATGTTCTCTTTATCGAGAGAATGTCTGAAGGAGCCTAGCTTGCGCGAGCGATCATGAATACATTAGGTACATTGTTGTCGTACTGTACTGTACTGAGCAACCGGGTAACTCTTTAGCTGGTTTTAGCCCATCTGTTTGATATTTTTATCTCATTTATGTGCTAATCAAAAAAATATTATAACTAATCGAATTTTAATTTATTTTAACGGAACTCAACTAAAGTGTGCTTAATACATTGATATATCTTATATATGTAACTGTATATATTTCGTCTTACAAAAATGATGGGCAGGGCAGGGCATTTGTCCTAACGCTAAAGGCTCAGATAATGTACACATAGGTGTTTCCATATACACGTAATTCGCAGTTTTAACAAATTAAGTAAACGTTGCGACGGTTATTTGATGCGCCAACATTGAGTGGCAGCTGTTGAATAAAACTTAGAAACTTGACCTGTATTCCATAGGTTCGACACGCAGATGGTTGCGTTGATCACGTGAAATCAATCAAATCAAGACATTTTATCGATTGGAATTTAATCATTATTTCTGAATATACGCGCGTTGAAAGTATAAAGGTGGTAATCAGAGATCCGCAAAAGTTTAACGTAGGGCATTAATCTCAGTCTTAAGATATTATGTGTCCATGAGAAGCATTAATTTTTTTATACTAAAATATATATCGCTCAGCTGGGTCCATATTAAAATCATCAATTTTACATGAGAGTTACATTTATTTTCCTTCGTATTACGGTAAAAACCGTAAATGATCTTAGGCCATAGCTATTCTTATTTTATTTAATAATCATTGATATCTTCAATTGACGTTATATAAAGGTTTCAGCACCGACCGAGATGAGTGGACCTTCGCCTCACATATTCCATCAGCCCCAAAAACAGGCAAGTATTTCCTATAGTTCAGAACTAACTGTAACTAGAGGTTTAACTGTCAGATGTGTTGTGGTTACATATTAGGCGATGGTATGTAATAGTATGTATGTATGGCGAGATATGAGTGAGTATACCGAACACAATGTCACCACATAGATAGGCATAGTTAAAGATCGGATATACCTTACCATTATGAGGTTAAAGTGATTTATCTATAGCAGTTAATTATATTTTCCAGGTACCATCCGTTCATTCAATTACTTTTGTACTTCACACATTTTAAAAGAATGTGGTCAATTGGCAGGAGAGCGATTTAAACTCTTGTTTATTTTTGCAAACGAACAGTTAATTTACGTGATGCTTGCTACAAACGTGTTATTTTAACAAACAACACGGCATACTAAATGTTTGCAGTTATCCCTTGAAAAGCACCCTTGAATTTGGCATTCAGTACCTGGTCCCCCAGCCCCTCGGCTACCTGCGCGGCCGCGGCCGGCATGTGACGGCCGACGCACTGCGCAGCGCCGGCGCGGGCGCGGGCGCGCCATTCAGTCGCGTAACGATGCCGCTTTGGGCCACATCTGCTATCGTTCCCTTCCCGCTCCCGCCGCACTGGGATAACACAGTTACGCAGTTGCTGTGACATGTTGCCACTCTAACCTTGTTTGTTATCTCTCAATTTGTGTACATACTTCCCGAATTCGACGCGATGTCCGGTGCAGTTTATTATTACTGTACGTCTAATTAATAACAATGGTAAGCAGTCGAAATTTAAACTTGTCAAGGTAGTAACAATATTGTTACCACATATGAACAATAATATAGACGCAATATGAGCATCGCTACGTAAATATCGTGCTTCATGTAAGTCCAATGAGGAATTTAGACAGGAAAATATAGGCAAAACTGCGAAAAAGAATGTATATTTAACATTGCCATCCTTAGTCGGAATATAGCGGCATGACATTTATTTTCAACATGAAGATCACTTGACACCATTATTAGTGTATAATTTGGTTTGATGTTTTGACTGTTACGTTAACGTATTTTTGATAATGTTAGGTGATTTAGGTATTTATAAAGTATGTAATTAATGAAAAGTGTATTATGCCCATTTATTATTGTGTGTTAGGCCACCATGGAGCCGAGCATGAGCCACTCGCCGCACGCGGTGCCGCGCAGCACCTGGGGCGGACTCAACGTCTCCTACGAGCTGCAACAGGACCCCACTAAACCAGGGTGACCCACTTTTATTACCGTTTGCGTACGCGAATATTAACACTTCTTCATATCTGTCATTCCCATACATTTTATTACTTTTCTATTGGCGTTAGCGCTTGTCGATTGTAACCTTGTCTACGGCTCCTTATGTAGCTAATAGGTGGTTCATTTAACTTTCCTGGGATTCCGTCTCAATAATATGAGAGTCTGTGCGTTTCATACCATTTTGCTCGCTAATTGCGATACGAGTATATACTTGTGTTTTAAAAGGATTGTGAACCTGTAATTTTTCATACAAAAAGCGATAACGTTTTTCACCCCGTAAACATTGTTCGATTTTTATAATTTTTGGACATGTTGTAGATATAGTGACAAACTAGGTCTGTACGTTTTGATTTTTGAGAAATATTGCTTGCGTTAAAAGTTATTAGCATCTAAAAATCGATAGTTTTGACTTAAAAACTTTGTCTATCGTTTTATATTTTTTTAATTAATTTTCACTGATTTACTAAAAAAGGAAAACGTACGGACATAGATTAAAGTGTAGGTACTGAATCCAATAATACCAAAATTATTTCATTTCATATAGGTTTAGGGGGGTAAAAACGTTATCACCCGAAACAATATTTAAACAAGGGAATGTAGGCAATTGCCTCCAGGACTTGCTACTATCTCTATCGCACGATACGGGTGACGCACAGAGCGGTGTGAAACAGATATATTTTTTTTAAATACCTACTCGCGCCCCGTATCGGCACTTCACAATCCTCTTAATTAATTAAAATAATATTACGAAAAACAGACAGTTGCTAATTTGTCTTATTCCCACAATGTAATAAAGACGTAATCTATGACCGTGCGAAGTACAGTCACCGGCATCAATATATGATGAATTGATGAATCAAAGGCCGCAAAAATATCTGACACGCTCTTACGGCTCTAGGAATAGAGTTGTCATCAGATATTTTTGCGGTCTTTATTCCATCATATATTTATGCCGGTGACTGTACAAAACAGATGCGATTAATGTAGGTACTATAATTTTTTATTATTATATGTATATCATTAGACTAATGAGGAGGTTCTGGAAATAGTAAATGAAAAAAAAATCTATTAGAAATCGTTCAAAAAAGGAGAGGAAAAGTGATAGGAAATATGTTACGCCACGATGAGAACATAGAAATACATAGAAAACAATAATAGAGGGAAAATAGAAGGAAAAGGGGAAGGCCGAGGATATACCTGGTGCAAATAAAAACAAAATAAGCTGCTTCTTATAGAGAAATAATAAGTTTCTATCGAAAATTTCATTTTTGGTACAAGATTTTATTGCCGACTGTCCTTTTATGCATACCATCATCAACTACTCATTGAGACGATTCTAACGAGCCCAAACTCAATGGGGTTGTGTCGTTTTATTGCGGAGTTCCTATGGCCACCTTCCAGCTCCAGCATCAGATCAGCTCCAAGTTATCATAATATTGCATTGTCATGCGATATACATATGCATGCAAAATTTCAGCTCAATTGGATAACGGGAAGTGACTGAAAAATCGATTGCAAATTTTGACGGACAACTTACATACTTACATATTTACATACGGATCCGGTCACCTAGGGCCACTTTCCTTTCACGGCCATTTCCTTGGAATGACCACATCCGTGAACGTCCATTTCATTCGAACGACCACTTTTGCAACTGTCCAGACACGTCATGGTCCCTGGAAACCCCACTATCCATTTCACGATTTATTGATATCTACATAATTAAAATTGTACTTCAATAGAACGAGAGTACAGTCAGCAGCAATAGTTGCTAAGCGGGTGAGATGCTCAAAATGACTTTCACACGCTCTTATGTTCTTTACTATAAAGTCGTGCTAAGCTCATTGTGAACACCTCAGCCGCCTTGCTACTTCTGCTGCTGACTGTACAATTAACTAATGTTGGGCTTGCCGTAGAGCATCTCCCCAGTAACCCCAAAATTTAACTCAGTAAATTCACATAAATACTTTTTTTTTAAACAACAAGACTGCATTTATTTATTAGATTACACTACCTCCTTAACCGAACACTTTGACTGGCCACTTGTAAATTATCTATTACCTATTTTGACCATCTACTTTCTTTGTCATTGTGTCATTGTCTAGGTGACATTATAAAAATGCGAGCATGCAAGCCCGAGCTCTTAAATAAGAAGAGAAGATCATTTGACCAACTGACCCTAGGCGTGTCTATTTTCTGATATATCATTTAAGTTTATTGTTGTAAGATTATCTCATCAAAAATATAATGGGCGAATGGGGGCCAAGTTCAATATTAAGAATATGCGTGGTTGGAAACTCGTTACTTTCCTAAACTATATACTCGTAAAGCAATGAAACTAGATCACAGCTGCGTAAAGTGAGTTGGAGTAACACTCTTATTTTTCTTTTTTTCAACCCTCAAATAGTACATTATTGCCGTGGCCGGGAAGGAGGCAATTGCAGGCTGAGTACTTTGATTAAACGGACGAGCTTGCGAGTCCGCGTAATTATAATACGAAGCCTGCAATTGCCATTCCGGCTGAGGCTAATATAGTGCTTTTCTCAAAAATGGGGGAATAAAAAAGACTAAATTGAAATCAAGCGTTATTATTATATCAAATTGAGGATATTGCAAATTACATAAAATTTAACGTCATATTTTTTTTAAACAGAATCGCAAGTGTATTTTTTTACTGAAAAACGCAATCTTTTTATGACACATACAAAAATGTCGCGTTTGCAACAGAAAAATACGACTTGATTTGGCTGAATACGACCTGTGCCGTCTTTTATACGAGTATACCAGTTTCTACTTTTTAAAAAGTTTGGTACTCGACAAATAAAGGAATTTATATGTAACATTCCAGGCGGCCTGCAATGTTTTTTATTTTTTAATTTTGATCTGGCCTTAAACTACACACTTAACCTTCCAATAAAGACTGTATCGAAAAGTATAAGGACAAGTGAAATATGTAATGACTTTTTAAATATTAATTATTTTACATACGTATGTTCTTGGCTTATGTTTGAAATACATTTTAAAACGTTTTACTGTTAACTAATGTACCTATTATGTTTGCTTTCGGGCGACTTTTCGCACTTGACTTCGGACATTCTCATCAGATTCCGGACAACGATTACGGTGACCGTTTCGATGCTTTACGCCAGTCTTTTTTAAATCTGTCTACGGAATCCGCTGCCGAGAAGCATTGCCGAAGTGTACTCTTCATGATTGCCCAATATTCCTCGATGGGACGTCCCTCTGGGTAATTTAGCGGATTCATATTCTTATCAACATATTGCACGCCGTGGGCTTCCATCCACTCTCTGGTGCGGGCAGCATAGTGGAACCTAGCCAAATCGGACCAAAATAAAGTAGAGCCCCTGTGGCGTCGAATCAGCGGCAAAACCATTCTTTGCAAACACTACTTGATCGGTAGTTATCGTGGAAGTAGTGATGAACGCCGTTGATTTCATGCCGCATTCGCATATGGCCTGCCACACCATTGCGTTGGACCCAAATTTTTCGGCATAAATTGACGTTTGGTTCTCATTTAGGTGTTCTCCTTTGCGAACAGTATAGTACTGGGGACCGGGTAGAACAGAATAATCCAGTTTGACGTAGGTTTCGTCGTCTTGAATTATGCAATGTTCATTTTTGGGTAAAGCCGTGTCGTTTAACTTTCGAAGACGAAGTTTAACATTTTCAGCCTGTTTTGGAGTTCGTTTAGGCTTCCTTTGCTTTCGATAAGTTACCAAGTCGTTACGCTTCTTGGCACTCTGAACCATTCCTACAGAAATTCTGCACTTTTTAGCCACATCTCTTATCGAAGCACTGGGCGAGACTGGATTGTTCGCAATATTTTAGAGTCGATATTGCAATTATGTGAGCCAGTTCTTCGACCACTTTTCAGCTTGTCATTAAAAGAGTAGTCTTCGCCGTACTTTTTAATGACATTGTAAACCGCTGAACGACTCACCTTCTCGAGTTCTGCGATCTTTCTCATGGACATACCCTTTTCTCGTAGTATTTGTCCACAATTAGTTTTCGTTGATCGGGTGTTAGGCCGCTTATTTTTGAAATTAAAAGTAATCCGAAAAAAATAATTAAGTAATTGATTTCAATACCATAGCATCTATGAAATAAAGCTACGTTCATATTTTTAAAACAAATAAAACAAGAATGGCGGCCAGCTAAAGTTGTCCTTATACTTTTCGATACAGTCTTTATGTAGCGAGTTATGTTCACTTTGCGGTCCATTTTTGAGAAAACAATATTTAGGTGGTTCATGTAATATTATAAGACACGACTGCTGCGTCGCCAGTTCCTTTTTCTTGCCTTGCTTTATGATTAAGTGTTATTGTTAAATGATTGCTAGTGTCCGGAGTACCGGTGGCAAATTTCACACAGAAGGTATAGGAGTCGTTTTTATGATTAACTTTTTAAGATTGAATGAATAAATTATTCATTTACCTAAAGTACTTAGTATGACATTAATTAGGTACTCGTCGATTTCAAGTACTTAAAACTATTTATTTTCATAAAACGATTACAGGAACACCCAAATGTTATGTCGTAAATGTTTTGGGTTGTTATTCAATAAATTAAGATACCGATTTACTCCGAAAAATCAGGAAACAAGTGGCTATAGTCCATTCATTTTATAACATGGATACGCACTTAACTGAAGACAGTGAGGAGGACCTCGAACACTTACTTCCAGTCACCAATTGTAGTTCATTGGCCTAGAAAAGAATATATGAAGGGTCCACGGAAAGAACATGTCTAGTTACTTTTTTTTTCAACATGAGATTTTAATGTCACGTTATAGTTCATAACGAGCTCAAAAACGCGACATTATAATTTCATTTTGAAAAAAAAAGTGACTAAACATGTTCTTTCCGTGGACCCTTCATATATGGCAGGTATTAATTACTTCTTAGTCAAGTAATTTTATTTGAATAAAAATTGTGACTAATATTTTGATTCAAAAAATCATATTACCATTTCACAAACCTATACCAGGGTTTGTGAAATGGTAATGTTTTTAGGGTTCCTTACTCAAAGAGTAAAACGGGTCCCTATTACTAAGACCTCGCTGTCCGTCTGTCTGTCACCAGGCTGTACCTATCTCAAGAACCGTGATAAGAGAGTTGAAATTTTCACAGATTATGTATTCCTGTTGCCGCTATAACAACAGATACTAAAAACAAAATAAAATTAATATTTTTATTGATAATGGTACGGAAACCATCGTGCGCGAGTCGGACTCGCACTTGGCCGGGTTTTTTTTAAATTGGTTTAGGTAATGCTTGCAAGATAATTTATAGGAAATATTATGCAAAATTAATCGTTATTCGATTAATCATAAAAATACTTAGGCGATTCTATTTCCTTCTATGTGAATTTTGCCACCGATACTCCGGACACTAATGATTGCATTGTATTTTGAATTTCTTTCGACATGTGCCTGCTAAAGCATAAGGACGATTGCAAAAAAAATTACATATTAATAGAAATAAATAATTATTTTTTTTGCAATTCGCCCTTTAAGTCATTTGCCTTTTACAACGCCTTGTGTGCCGCTGACGCACATTTAGGTCAGGTCAAGGTAAAAATAGGGAACTTGCATCTTTTTATTTTATTACGAAAATCAAAAGTATGATCCAGAGGTATATCAAGTGTAGCATTAAAACTTTCTTATGATTCATTTTTCTGATGTTGTATGCATTTGAAATCTGCACGCGCTGGCACCCCCGAAAACGCTCTATATTAAACGGGCTTATGCTATGACGTCACAATTTATATTCTCGGCGCGTTTACTATGGAGTAAGTTTTTATATTAATTTGCAAGAATCTCCACAAAATTTGCGTTTAAGTCTACTTGTCATACAGAATATCATTTCTAATTCAACGGTTGTTATTTTATCGAAAAAATTATATAATTTTTTTCTTAATTTCAACGTGCGATAAAACTAAAACAATAGTTTTTTTTCTTTTGTATGATATCTCTACGTATACCCGCATTGATTGAGTGCAATTTGTTCGAAATTGAAGTCCCATGCAAGTTCCCCATTATACCATTCTAAGTTTGAAAAGAGTTGCATTTGTTATGCATCGTCCGATTTTGAAAACGGGCCCCGTAGCATGGATAGCGTTATCACGCGATAAGTGATAGGATAAGCGCGTCGTCTCATTCTATCGAACGGTGTCAGCCAGGGACGGCAGCTCTATCCTATCACTTATCACGTGATAAGGCCATCCATGCTACGGGGCCAGAACAAAGCATACTATACTCTAATTCGTATTTTGAGATGATTCAAATTTTATTGCCTATTTTAGTTTTGGTACAAGGTACACCACAGGTTAGCTCTTCTTCTGTATTATACAGATATAATATAGTATTTTATGCAACTGTTGTATAAGAAGGGTCTTAAAAGGCGAGTGGCGTGGGTTGCAATTAAAGACGCCACGAGCGTTTTTAGACCAGTTATACACCGTTGCATACAATACTTTTTCTACGACAAATTTTAAATAAATAGCAGACTAAAGAATAGTTAAACTTTTCAGGCAGCAAGTTTTCTATTCGTACTTTTGCTACTCACGCAATTTCTTCAGGAGTGCAGTTATTAATTTCTTCGACCATGTTAAAAGGAACGCACACTTTTGTCTTCACAAACACGAATAAAATCTTAATAGTTTAGGATTAATAGTTTATCATCTTTCGTCTTTTCATTTTGAACTGTATTTTAGTTGGAAATCGGAAATGTGACAGCTCTTGCTTATGGTTTGTTTTTTTTAAATTTGTTTGCACTTGCCATCCGAACCAAACCGAATCCGGACCCGGACCGAATTCGAACTGTTTATTTTTATAAATAATACCATGAATTTATAAAACATGTAATTTAACACACAATAGGATGATGATTTATTATTATTGTAGTAAATAATGTATAATATAGAAATGTTAAATCGAAAATAAATACTTTTATTTTGAAATATTTGTTTATGAAGTTGGCACCACTGCAATATAGCGGCATTAGCGGCCGATTTAAAAAAAAAGTTAAACAGTGCTTTTATGAAAAATGTATGAACCAAAAAAGTACTCTAAACAGTGCGTTTTTGGGCCATAGAGCATAGAGTTTTGCGATGACTTATTAGTGGTGTCATTGTATTTGAGCTACAGCCTATATAAATGACAGATAACGGTACAGGAGTAGAAAAATAAAAAAAATTGTTGGTGTGAGTTATCGTAATGACACGAATCAACATTTGGTTTTGGTGTAAACAGTGTGAGCGCCGTGCCCGGCTCCAGTAAAGATGGCGGCTTGTCCGTCGCGGGCATGGGGTCCATGCCGCCCATCCGGAACAAGAAGCGGGCGGCTATGACCTCCTCAGTAGTCATGGCGAATAACCCGACAACATCTGCTATTCGTAAGTACTCAACATAATAAGGCGAATGCCCAGCCCGATTTGTGGTATTTTGCGATTCGATTTTCTATCGAGCGAACGTTATGTAATCGTGTAACCATTTAGTTTGCTCTGTAACATACCACTAATAAACCTAAGTATAGCTCGCCTTATGACGGAATGAAAATTTTCGGCATTTTAAAGTTAACTTTTGCTGATCAAGAACTGCCAACTGTTGTAAAAGTTATGTTTTTAATACAGTTGCTCAAAAAGTGGTACTTTTTGTGGCTGCGTAGCGTGCGAGAAGCTCAATTTCTCGCACTAGTGCTTTTTACTTTTTAGTTCCAAACTATACTTTCGAAACGCAGTAATTTTATATTAGATTTTTTACTTGGAAATTATGAAATTAAAAACGCTTACGAATACTAGGAGTATTTATTTTTGATCGCGTTAGTATGAAAGTCATTTTTGAAGCTGAAAATGTACGCATCTGTAGGTAGACCGCTTAACTCATTCCTCGCTTGCGCAGCGCGCGGGTGCAGGGGTATGACGATAACGGGGTTCGGGCGCCGGGGTTTGCCTTCCGCACGTCGCCCGCAGCCCGTTATAGTCATACCCCTGCACCCGCGCGCCGCGCAGGCGAGGACCGAGTTAAACGGTCCACCTATAGGTACCAGGAGCGCATACGCAAGCAGAAGTTTCGATGCAGCCACTAACAGTTGAGATCGAGGTACAATAATATAAATTTATTTAAAGAATTCATTAATATATAAATGACGAATATTAATTTATTATTTTTTCGCAATTGTATTAAAAAACGTCGTTTACAACACGTGTGAAATGTCTTTTACCACTCGTACCGAGTCTTGCCACTCGCTTTCAGCTCGTGGCAAGATACCTCGATACTAGTTGTAAAAAGACATTCTTTTCACACTAGTTGTAAAATGTACTATTTTAATACAGTTGCTCAAAAAGTGGTACTTTTTGTGGCTGCGTAGCGTGCGAGAAGCTCAATTTCTCGCACTAGTGCTTTTTACTTTTTAGTTCCAAACTATACTTTCGAAACGCAGTAATTTTATATTAGATTTTTTACTTGGAAATTATGAAATTAAAAACGCTTACGAATACTAGGAGTATTTATTTTTGATCGCGTTAGTATGAAAGTCATTTTTGAAGCTGAAAATGTACGCATCTGTAGGTAGACCGCTTAACTCATTCCTCGCTTGCGCAGCGCGCGGGTGCAGGGGTA
This sequence comes from Epinotia brunnichana, assembly GCA_963854355.1. NCBI lineage: Eukaryota > Metazoa > Arthropoda > Insecta > Lepidoptera > Tortricidae > Epinotia > Epinotia brunnichana. Next base: position 33,538,850 of record OY977935.1, on the reverse strand, counting down.
TGACGATAACGGGGTTCGGGCGCCGGGGTTTGCCTTCCGCACGTCGCCCGCAGCCCGTTATAGTCATACCCCTGCACCCGCGCGCCGCGCAGGCGAGGACCGAGTTAAACGGTCCACCTATAGGTACCAGGAGCGCATACGCAAGCAGAAGTTTCGATGCAGCCACTAACAGTTGAGATCGAGGTACAATAATATAAATTTATTTAAAGAATTCATTAATATATAAATGACGAATATTAATTTATTATTTTTTCGCAATTGTATTAAAAAACGTCGTTTACAACACGTGTGAAATGTCTTTTACCACTCGTACCGAGTCTTGCCACTCGCTTTCAGCTCGTGGCAAGATACCTCGGTACTAGTGGTAAAAAGACATTCTTTTCACACTAGTTGTAAAATGTACTATGAAAGTACTATTTAAAATTGCCAGCCGGTTTTAAAATAATACACCCTACAGTAAAAATATATAAAAACTAGATATTTACGCACAGTCGACATGTTGCGCGACACGACACGCGAGTTGTTAGGCGACTTCGTTTCCCGCTTCCGCCGCCGCTAGCCACAGCTCAAGCGTCGTGTCGCGCAATATGTTGCCTGTGCCTAAACCCGGCCTATGCTTAAATACAGGAACTCCTACCCAGGGAAGTGGGCAAGCTCGGTTATGCTCTTATCACGTCTGGAATGCTTTTACTTGTACGGACCACTGGGGTGAACCTGTGGGGGGGACTAGTGTGGTAGATAAGTATGCATGCTTGACTGTTTCCGCAGAGTCGGCCGCGCAGAGTCTGGCCAGCATTCGCCGGCAGCCGCAGCCCACGCCGCCGCCGATCTACCAGGAGACGATAAAGGACTCCCCGCCGAGCTCTCCCAGTAAGTTATTCGACACCCACCGGCACCGTACTATACTAGCCAACCACTAACTAACCATCAGGAGCCTGTTCAAAAACAACTTGTAACTGGTAAGACAAGTGGAAATGGGTTATTGTCCGATTTAGGTTCGCGTCTTTTCGGTGGACATTGCCACAGTTAAGGGCTATATCGCCTAATTTTTGGTTGATCTATGAATCCGCATAAACGGCGTTGCCCCTTCTATAACTCTATGTGATAAAAACATATTATATGTGAGCGTAAGCCCTTAACTATTGACCACAGGAAAGATGATTTTTGTTTTTGTGACTGACATTGACCCAAATACTTTCCTAATAAAAGAGTTTTATTAATGCTATGTACCTTGACTCACTTGTATCTAATATATAGATTATGTCCATCAAGTATGCACGAGTAAAAAAATACTTCTTGAAAAAAAAAACATTACCTGTTCATAATATCATAATCAGTATTCCATTACCTTAATTAGGTATCTGTAACCATTACAAATTAGATATGATAATTCCTCTGTAGTAAGGGTAGACATTGTAATTTTTTTAGCTATTCATATTGACAAGAATTTAAGTAGGAAATCTCATGTAGATCACGTTTGTAAAAAACTAGATAGATTTGTGTTTGCCTTAAAGAGAGCAAGACAATCAATTCTGTAGAAGCACGGCGGCGGACACGTTTCCTCTGTTCTAGGATACGGATTGCTACTATGGGGCTATTCTGTTGGCATAAGAGAGAGCATTCAAAGTACAAAAAAAATTGGTTATCGATAAAGTCTTTTTTTCGTGATAACGTCATAAAGCCGAGCGCCCGGCTCAGGCGGAACGGGACAATGAGTCATACTTTTTCGTGCGTGCTGCCGGTGTTCATCGATTTAAAAGACTTTATCACGTCAAAAGTGCGTTGGTGCCTTAGATAAAGCACGTTTTCTTTACAGCTGTAATCCTTTATTTAAAATGTTTAATATACTGACATGGCAGTACATTAGGGACGCGTGTTGTATGGGTAAGGGAAACCAGAAATATTACACTAAACGCAGCGAAACCAGTAAAAGACATGTGAGAGCTCAATATATGAAACTTTTAGAACAGCCTCCCTGCAGAACTGCCATATGCAAAAATAATTGTTACAATATGTGTATACTCCTCTACAATAAGTTACCTGACATTATTATGTTAGAAAACATGAACTCTTTCAATACTAACTTGACCAAATAGCAGCAAGAACAACGTTTTCATAGTTTTAAGATGAGCTGTAAGTGTTAGTACCTATTTAAATCTTGACACCGTGAAATGTTTTAACTATATAATTAATAACTATATTGCCTAGCAGACCTGCATCCGGGTTGAATACGTTGAATTATTTATTATTTTTAAGATCTTGTAACCATATTCTTGCAAAAAATCATAGGCTTTATATGTATAGTCCCCGCGACTCCGTCCGTAATTTACAAATAATGGTTTTTCAACTTTATTCAAGACACACATACATATTACATATATACACATGCAAACACACATTACACTACATTTATCTATAACTGTGTTAGATAACACAAACAGTCGTACAACATAAATAATAATGCAATTTTATTTTAAGGTTCTGACAGGCCGCTGAAACCTAAGCTGGAATCTAAGTGAGTATACCGTTATTGATCGCATAAATAATGCATACTTGCAATACGATTTAAAAGAAAGAGACGACCAAGACGTGCATTTATGGATACCTATGTCAAAGAGAAGGGCCATGTAAATAATGTCTTATTTTGGAGCGGCATGATGATTACTTCGAAATTTTGATGTGAATTTTGAGTCGACTATAATTCTATAGTCACTTATTTTTTTCCTGTGGATACAGAGTGTACGGTTCCTTTCGTATTAATTCTTAAAAAATTGAGGGATCAAACCGGGTATACCGCAAAAAAAATAGTTCTTAAAATGAATGATGATGATGGGTACTTCTCAGAGCGTTTTGCCCGCTCAGACGTCGGTGGTCGCGAAGTCCCCATACTGTTGAAAACCATTTTCGTATATTGCTACCATTTTCATCAAAATTGACTAGAATAAAACTCGTCAAAAAGGCAATGGCCGAAGTGAGCGGTAGGTAGTGAGTGATGCTGACCGTATTGTGTGTTCCTGTAGAATGGGCGGCTACTCCGCGCCGCACATGTTGGGCAACGAGCTGAACCCCGAGAGCGGCGCGGCGGCGCGGCTGCAGGAGCAGCTGACCGCGGAGCTGGCGGCGCACGCGGCGGGCGGCGCCGGCCTCGACCCGCTCGTGCCGCCGCCTCTCATCAACAAGGCGGCCCCGGTAAACATTTACTGACACTGTACATTTTACTAGCACTCATTAACTGACACCGTACATTTTGTAGCATTTTGTGTGAAAGGAGTTTGTATAGATGGTTCTCAAGTCGCAGCGTGGGTAGACCCCCCCACTTGGTGGACTGATGCTTCGCTGGATGCGGGTGGCGCAGGACCGGTCATTGTCGCCCTCTTTGGGGGAGGCCTATGTCCAGCAGTGAACGTTTTTCGGCTACGATGTTGAAGATGAGTTTGTATAGACAATATCTGCAATTATTAACTATAAGCTTATTAGCATTACGATTGAAATTGTTTTTACCAATTCCGTTAACAACACTACGCTGCACCGAAAATGCTATAACATGAACGATGTCTGCTGTAAGTAATACATGTGTAGTAAAACTGTGCGGCTATTCCTAATTTTCTGCAACGCGAAAGAATGAGCTTTTTTGCCAGTCGTCAGCACTGCAATCAAATGGTAGTGTAGACTACTAGAAGATTTTTGTGCCATCAGGTCGCAATGCGATCAACTAGAAACAAAAAACTCAGTAGTGGTGAACGCTGACAAGAGTGAATAGGCGAAACTAGATAGGCTTATTATTTTACGAGACTACACCTCTTCGATCACTGTTTAAAACTTTAAAATCATGCGTGGTAATTATGGAATGAACGTCTTCTGCATGGCTAGGGGTGGTGAGTGTGTAGTCCACGAATGAAAAGGTTCGCCACACTTCGGCCCTATTTTTTATTTTTTTTTATTTAGTTAGAACACAAACAGTCGCATAATAAACAAAAATATAAAGGGTACACAAAGAGTACCAATAGACATAAATCTAAAGACCTGGAGGTTCATTAATACATAAAAACTATATTTTAACATAACAAAATAATCATAAAGAAACAAAGCTGAAAAGATTTAAAAAATTTGAACTTAATAAATTCTTTAATATAATACAATACCGGTCGTCGACGCAGTATGCATACACAAGTTAAAGGTAGGTAATAAGTAGGTATATGAGATTATTTTAATGATGGTATGGTTCAAAAGTGACGAACTTTTTCATTCGGCGAATGTCTATATTGTCAGTAGTTAATGTGAGCAGTTCTTGTTCCAGGGTGCAGGCTCGCGCAGCGGGTCGGGCGCGCAGAGCCTCGACCAACTGCTGGAGCGCCAGTGGGAACAGGGCTCGCAGTTCCTCATGGAGCAGGCGCAACACTTCGACAGTAACTATACTGACATTATTTACCACCACTCATAGCTGGGTGAGAACCAAATTCTTGACCAGCTTAACGCACATAATAAAATTTTCTCCAATATGCTCGGAAATGTCCGCATTACTGTAGCAAAAATAGTCCGTGAAGTTCCTCGCCAACCGCAAATTTAAAAAGTTAAAAGTTATTATTGTACAGCTTCAGCGGCCAGGAAAATGTATGAGAATCCTTTACTGTATAGTTTTTTACCTTTTAACCATATCTATTGACTAAGGCAAATTACTGCAAACAGCCAAATGCTCGTACGTTTCAAGGCCTAGCAATTTATCACAACAACTTGTTATTGTTAGAATGAAAGAAATGTATGGCTGTCTCTTTCCAACTACTGCAAATCAACTTATCCACCAGTTGCAATTTCCCGGCCTCTGCAACTACTACTGTACTGTACTATTTCTATGTAAGTTTTCCGGTTTGACCCGAAAATTACCGATACAATTGAAAAAAAATAAAATGAAAAATTATATATTCGTATTCTGAAGTACTAATTTAACATTGCTGGTGTCCCTTTTTAAGTAAAAGTAATACCTGTGTTCCATATGCAGCTATTGATGCAGGTAGTTAAATTATATGGTATATTTTAGTGGCACAACGGATTTTTGTTCACTTCTTCAGTTTGTATATTACCGGCTAATAATGGCCAAAAATTTGGTGCTGACCGAGCTTCACCACTACAAGTCACCTTTTGCAATGGATTCTGAATTTTGAAAAAACACTTCAGTGAGACATAAAAGAAGTTAATAGTAGTTTTTCTACTCCTGTACCGTTATCTGTCATTTAAATAGGCTGTAGCTCAAATACAATGACACAACCAATAAGTCGTCGAAAAACTCTATGCTCTATGGCCCAAAAACGCACTGTTTAGCGTACTTTTTTGGTTCATACATTTTTCATAAAAGCACTGTTTAACTTTTTTTAAATCGGCCGCTATATTGCAGTGGTGCCAACTTCATAAACAAATATTTCGAAATAAAAGTATTTATTTACGATTTAACATTTGTATATTATAAATTATTTACTACAATAATAATTAATCATCATCTATTGTGTGTTAAATTACATGTTCTATAAATTTTTGGTATTAATTATAAAAATAAACAGTTCGAATTGGCAAGTGCAAACAAATTAAAAACAAAACAAACCATAAGCAAGAGCTGTCAAATTTCCGATTTCCCACCAAAATACAGTTCAAAATGAAAAGACAAAAGATGATAAACTATTAGTCCATTTAGTCCTAAACTATTAAGATTTTATTCGTGTTTGTGAAGACAAAAGTGTATGTTTCTTTTAAAATGGTCGAAGTAATTAATAACTGCACTCCTGAAGAAATTGCGTGAGTAGCAAAAGTACGAATAGAAAACTTGCTGCCTGAAAAGTTTAACTATTCTGTAGTCTGCTATTTATTTAAAATTTGTCGTAGAAAAAGTATTGTATGCAACGGTGTATAACTGGTCTAAAAACGCTCGTGGCGTCTTTTATTGCGATGCTCGCCAAGGCTCGCATCGCAACCCACGCCACTCGCCTTTTAAGACCCTTCTTATACAACAGTTGCATAAAATACTATTATGTGACTGTACATAATGAAGAGCACTAAACACGAGTGTGGGTTTATGAAACGAGCCAAAGGCAAGTTTCATAATAACATCACACGAGTGTTTTAATGCTTAATTATGTACAGTTACATACAATACTTTTTACAGTTACATACAAGGATTTTATTTTTATTTTATTTTATTTCTTTGTATCATATATATTGTAATGTAGTAATAATGAGTTTATTACCTGAAATAAAGAAACATTCATTCATTCATTCAATACTTTATCTATCCACATATCATAAGCCTCCATGATGCATTCAGGAGCCGCATATTATGACCGGCATCGCAGCGTAGTTTTCTGGCAGCTGTCATATCTTTTTTTTTTTAATTCAGAGACAAACTAGAGTCGGATCAACTACCATATCGTTCGATATCTTACTTACGTGCGACATTTGTTAAATTTGTATGCAAATTGACAATTGATTTCGAACGAAATGTCATCTCGACTGATATTAGAATAGAGGTTAAACCAAATTTCTTTGTTTTTCAGAGACATTCGAAATTTGAATGAAATAATATTATCGAAATCGATGGTATTTATTATTTTGCAATAATAACATTTTCACAGTAATTTAAGAAATTTGTTCTAACAAAACAGTCTATTTTTATGGTGGTCATTATGTGCGGTTCTTGAACGCATCATGGAGGGTTTATGATATTTGGATAGATAAAAACTAGTAACAAAGTTACCAAATGCGTCCTGCCAGCACCTGGCGCTCGCGTTTATGTAATTTTTTTTGTACACGCATTTTACCAGTTCCATTTCTGCTTTCAAGCTACGTGCAAGTTGGCAGTGTAACGTAACTCTCGGCTAAACGTATAAATTAGTGTCTGACCGAAACATGTTTTTTTGCCGAAACCGAAACCGATGGTTCGGCTTTGACTCTAGTTTCGGCCGAAACCGAACCTTATGGAGACTTGCTAAAATCGTTGAAAAAATGACGTAAAACCGCTTTTATACACATATCAACAATATAACACCTGAAACTCGTGAAGGTTGTATAAAATAAAATAAAACAAGTTTCGATAATTGGGAATGGATTAAAATATCAGAAGTGCCTCCTTCTTTTTTTAATGGTCATAGGAATAACCTTCCTTAGCACCAGAAAAAAAGTTGTAGGCTTTTCAGCTGCGTCAATTATTTTTGAAAATTAAAAACAGAAACAAATACAGAAGTTTGTTTACCATGGATATTTAAAATATTTTTTCTACTCCTGTACCGTTATCTGTCATTTATATAGGCTGTAGCTCAAATACAATGACACCACTAATAAGTCGTCGAAAAACTCTATGCTCTATGGCCCAAAAACGCACTGTTTAGCGTACTTTTTTGGTTCATACATTTTTCATAAAAGCACTGTTAAACTTTTTAAAATCGGCCGCTATATTGCAGTGATGCCAACTTCATAAACAAATATTTCGAAATAAAAGTTTTTATTTACGATTTAACATTTGTAGATTATACATTATTTACTACAATAATAATAAATCATCATCTATTGTGTGTTAAATTACATGTTTTATAAATTCTTGGTATTATTTATGAAAATAAAGTTCGAATTCGGTCCGGGTCCGGATTAGGTTTGGTTCGGATGGCAAATGCAAACAAATTAAAAACAAAACAAACCATAAACAAGAAGTGTCACATTTCCGATTTCCCACCAAAATATATACAATTCAAAATGAAAGGATGAAAGATGATAAACTTTTAGTCCTAGAATATTAAGATTGTATTCGTGTTTGTGAAGATAAAAGTGTACCTACGTTCCTTTTAAAATGGTCGAAGCGATTAATAACTGCACTCCTGAAGAAATTGCGTGAGTAGCAAAAGTACGAATAGAAAACTTGCTGCCCGAAAAGGCTAACTAATTTGTAGTCTGCTATTTATTTAAAATTTGTCGTAGAAAAAGTATTGTATGCAACGGTTTACAACTGGTCTAAAAACGCTCGTGGCGTCCTTAATTGCGATGCTCGCCAAGGCTCACATCGCAACCCACGCCACTCGCGTTTTAAGACCCTTCTTATACAACAGTTGCATAAAATACAATTTTTGTTATATGAGACGGATCAAGGAACGTGCCTTATTCGCCGTCCTAAACCCAAAATGTAAGTGAGGAAACTATTTATATTTATCAAAAATAATTGATGGAGCTGACACGTCCACAACTTTTTTAGGAAGAACTTTTTCAACTTTTTCTAAGGAAGATTATTTCTATGACCAACAAAATAATCAGGCACTTCTGATATTTTCATCCATTCCTAATTCCGGGAACAAGCACACAAAGCTTCACTTCACTGAGCCGGTGGCCGGCGAACTACGCCATATTGCCGGTTGGCACTTAGCCGAACGCGACCCGAAGTACCGTTTCGTAAGTTTCGGCCCGGCCGAAAGGTTCGAGACCGAAACTACGGGCGAAACATGCATTTTTGGCCGAAAACCGAACCTTCGGTCGGACACTAGTATAAATGAATAAGGTTAATCGATGTTTTTGCGGTGCAGTAGCCTCGCTGCTGTCGTGTCTTCATCAGCTGCGCACGGAGAACGTGCGGCTGGAGGAGCACGTGGGCAGCCTGCTGCAGCGGCGCGACCACCTGCTCGCCGTCAACGCGCGCCTCGCCATCCCGCTCACCGCCGGTCAGTAGCAACAGCGTGTGTGGCGCAGGAGGTGCCTAAGTCACACTGCTGCTCGTGCACTCGTCGCTCGACTCAATACACTTGACGTCTTTTTATACGCCACGTGACAATAATTATTTATTTATGCCATAATATAAATGCCAGAAGATTAGCATGGATTATTGCGCCGGTTGGCGTCCACTTAGAAGAGTTGATGTAATGGAAGGAAAATTTGTTATTTTTTGTAGATTCTTACTTACTATGCACAACATTTTGTAACTACAAAAATAAAATCGCATACGGCTCACTGTTTTTGTGGGTCTGTAGAGATATTAGTATGTTGAATTGGAGTAACCTTATTATTGAGCTGGTCGCGTAACCTTTCAAATGAGCTAACTCCAGAAGAGTAAACTTAAAGTGATGTGTTTGTCCCGCAGTGCCGACCGGGCCGCCGGAGCCGCGCGGCTGCGCCCGCGAGAACGGGGGCGCGCGCGCGCCTCCCGCGCCCGCGCGCCCCGCCGAGACCGTCACCTCCGACCGCTCCCACCAGGTACCGTGCCACTGCATTACATACTTACAACTATTATAATAATTAACACATAAAAACCACGTTCGAAAAATCCCACATGCTAGCGTAACCCAAGGGCGTTCAAAATCAGCAATCTGAGGCATTCTTTGTTTTCCGCCTCAGGCGAGTTATTTACTACATAAGTATTTTTAACCGCTAAATAATTGTGACTTATTAAATAAAATATTATTTATTAAGTGGGTCTCGTTACGACTAAACTGAAGACAGTATTAACAATTTATTAACTTCGCAAAATAACGAACACAATTTACCTATTTTTTACATATCGTCGGGTGACAAGCAAAAGTCACTACCAAAACTGTCACTGCTCTTCAAAACCTCGTATCTCGATACGTAGTCCATATCGAGATACGACCTTTGATTTAAGGTACTAGGTATTTGTTACTTAGTGAGTTTTGCTTGTTACCCGACGATATACAATGGTCAAGTACGAAAAAAGGGATTCCTTGCTATTGAAGTTCCTATTGCCCTTTTGTACTGGCGTCAGCGAACGTGATACTGTTTTTTTCGTCCGCTGAGTGGCGTGCATTAAATGAAACGACGGTGACATCTCAGTTAATTTACTTCCACCAACTGAAACGAAACAAATGCAACTCCGTTCGAATTGAAAACGATTGAAATTCCTTCAAGAGAGTGGGTGCTGTCTGTGTAGGTCCATGGCATGGCATGGCATAGGAATATAATGAAAGAAGTAATTATGCTTTTAAATGCTTAAAAATGATGCTAGATTTATGATGTCGCCTGTACCCGTACGTGTATATTATAGTAGAGTGACGTTGAGTTGGGGTTGTTGCAGCTGATGATGCGTGAAGTGCAGCAAAAGCCTAGCTGAAAGCAGCCTGGGGGCGGCGGTGGCGACGACGGCGACGACGGCGACGACGGCGAAGCGAGCGGCGAGGCGAGCGGCGAAGCGAGCGGCGAGGCGAGCGGCGCGGCGACGCGCGACCCCGACGCGCTGCGCACCGTGCAGACCTACATCATGCTCGAGCAGCGGCGCCGAGCTGACTTCTCCATCGACGCCATCCTCAAGTTCGACCACTAGGCCACGCGCCAGCGCAACCGTCAGCGGTTCACTTATTAGTTGCCGGTTACTTCAAAGCCCAGATTCAGACGACCCGTCGCGCTTTTATTTTCGATCGAAAATCTCTTTAGATAAACATACGCATTCTATTTCATATTTATTATAAATTGACGATCGCAGGTGCCCCGCTTGCGGCCTTTAAATATCAATGATACCGTAGTGCGAAACGTGAACAGACACTAAGGGTTCGGACGATTGTGTAGCTCTCAGAAAATGTGAATAGCGTTCCGCGACTCCAGTCGCTGCGGCATAGTGCGATGTCGACGCCGGCTGAGCCACTCGTCGACCACTTGTACGAACTAATTCGGACTTTGATTGCGGTCAACTAAAAAGACGAGGGTGATCCAACTAAATAAATGAATAGGTCATTGCGTAACATCATAAGTTATAGATGTACATTAATACAATGTTAAAGTTGCGCTAAAATTAGTAATCTACGTTTATGTCCATAGCATATGCATCAAATAACTCAAAACTGATTGGAATTTATGTTTAAGATTCTCTGTAAATATTGACTAATTGCAGCTACTGAATAGAGAAGCTGCGGCAAGTTTCAGATTGCAGTGTACTCTTTCATGTTATTATCAACACTTTGAAGTCAAACGACACCTAATGTTGTCGCAACCTGTCGTGCCCACAGCGCCAAGAACAACTACATACAGTTGTTACTGCATATACCGCTAATGTGGCTTTCAAAGGGTTAAAATAAAACAAGAATTGCTTTTTAACCTTTTGAACGCTATTCTTCACGTACTAAAGTGTCACTGACACGCATACCTCTGTTCCATAAGAGAGTGACTAAGTATGAACCTTATATGAAAGATAGACGGTTGTTTTGAAACGACTTAAGCCGTACTTGGTGCCGCGAGCACGACAATACACGGCAACTATAGGCGTTAGGGTTAAGTACGGTTTTGAAGGTTTATTATGTCTACATAATTATGACTGTAATAACTTAAACAGGTATTATTGTTAAATGGTAAATGTTTGATGTTACAAATGACTGTATACTCATTGTTCAGTGTTGTGTTCAATGTTCTGTAACATATCATACCCCGTACATTTTAAAATCACGTTTAATCAGCTCCGTCGCCTTTAATAGAACTACAATTAATTACCGCTAGAAGTTGTAATCGTCGTTCTAATAATAAAATGAAGCCGCGACTAACACAATTATCGCGCATACAGGTCGATTCACGAGAGCTAGCACGAATTAATTGAACGAGTGAATGATAATGTCTGTGTGTGCATCACATAATTTTTATTTTTAATTGCATGAATAACGATAACGTATTAGTATTACGACTGTAGCTAAGTTGACGCGTGTTACTTCTGCACGTATGGTATGGTTTGACCACACTAACTAAAACACGATATATTTATTTGTTACAATATACAGGGTTACTGGTGATTCGACGTATTCCTTGAAAGAAGTTATTGTAGAGCTAATTTGCAACAATTTACGTCCAGTCAACCAGGGGTCAAAACTCGTTTTTATTAATTTTTCGAGTTTTTGGTTTGTTTGAAAAAAAAATCGCCTTGCAGCCCTTTACCAGGCGAAGGGATATATTCCTCCCACATAGTATATCGGTTACCGTAGTCAGGATTTAACTCCAAACCTCCTACAAAATAATTTGTCAATCCCTGAAAATAGTATTTTATGATCTTCATTCACAACACGCTTCTAAATCGCGTAAGATATCTTTGGCAGCCATTTAAATTCACTTGAACTCTAATTTCAGTGAACTACGGAGAATTTCGAACACTTTCCTTAATTTCTATGAAACAGAAGTACCTACATAGGTCGAACATTTTTTTGATATTTTGTTGATTTTGAGTGTTGTCTGTGTAATCATAAACATTGCTAAATATTCATGCATTATTGTGTAAGAGCAGAATTAGGATGTGGGTTGACATTATCCCATGGCCTTATTAGAGTTTAACTGTGCGGGAGCTATTCTTCCCATGGCCCGGTAAATAGTCTTGTCATGTCATAAAAGCTCACGTAAGTAATAAAACTGTTTTTGTGTTCAACCTAGAGCGAATTCATGTACCTAGTATATAATATAATATAAATCTCTTTTTAAAGACATTCCCTGAAGACTGAGAACTGAAGATTTGGACTTAAACCTTGACTGATAACCGATATAAGATGTGGGAGGAATATATCCCTTCGCCTGATCAAAAATATAATAAGACAACATCGAGTATGATAGTTAATTTACAGAAAGGCGATGGGATAACTGTAACCCACATTTTACTTTCTGGTTTAAAGGAACATCTCCGACTTTCGTAATTACATTTTTTACAAGGCGTTCAATACGGTTGTAACAGTATATAAAATACATATGAAGACACGCTAGTTCTTAGGGGCCTGGTATTTACCGAGTAATCCGAGTGTTAAGCTGGTGATTTTGACAAAAGTACTTCCATTTGGATAGTAAAAAAACATTTTTGTCACAATCACCAGTTTAACACTCGGATTACTCGGTAAATACCAGGCCCCTAAGAACTAGCGTGTCTTCATATGTATTTTATATACTGTTACAACTGAAACCAGCTAGTTTCGACCCCTGGTTGACAGAACGTAATTTTTTGCAAATTAGCTCTAGTATAACCCCTAACAAGGAATACGTCGAATTAAGAAACAACCTGTATTATGAATGACATGGAATTTTTTTGACGAGTGACAACAAATTGTCCTCTTTAAAATCCATAGTTAGTAGCATAGAGTTTGAATGCTAAGGTAGGCTATCAAAACTATTTTAACAATTGGGTACATGTTTACAAAATATTAGGAGGCCCCTGAATAATAGCGGCACTCACACTGCCACTCACAGTGACAACTTGACAAGTGACATTACTTTCGGTCAATCCATTCGTGCCAGCTCTCGTGAATCGACCTGTACATTTGTTAAGTGTTGTTAAAAGGTGATGTAGACCTCGCGGTTACAACGAGCCACAAGCCCGTTGCCGTCTGCCGCTACTAGGTTCATTATAATCAGTAACTATCAATAATTATAATAGGTGCTCGTCCAATATATTAATTACTTGCTTATATAAACGATAGACATTCATGGCACGGGTACATTTATCAATGTATGTTATTTTAAAATTATGCTGACGAATTTTGGGTTTTTTTGGAGAAAAAATACCCTATTATTCAATCTTGCATCTTGGGGTGGAATTGAGCAATAAGTTATTTATTTATGAATAAAGGTAACGGTTATAATTTGGTTTGATGACTTGGTTGGAAAATCGTGGACTTTGTGATGTTGACATTGAACATTATAGTGAAAAGGTGAGTTGGTTCAAACACATTTACCAGAATGAGTAATGCAGACAAGAAGCGAGGTGGCTTCTCGAGCTGTTAATCTGAAACAAGTGACTTAATATCATAACTGTTGTTTGTAAGAACTGGATACTTTTCCATACATGTTTTATATCCTGTGTTACAAGTGTGAAACTGGTTATGCATTATGGAATAAAATACGTTTATCTTGCGGTAATATGCGGTTCCTGAATGCATCATGGAGGCTTATGATATGTGGATAGATAAAGTAATGTATGTAACTGTAGGTACATAATTAGGCATTAAAACACTCGTGTTGAATGCCCGTCATTATGTACAGTCACATAAACTACTATTTTGCTACCACAACGAAGAATTTGGAATGGTTAGGAATAGAACATGCAAATTATTTATTATTTAAGATTTACATTTTGTCCCAATAAAATTCATTGAATGATTACAATTCTTAAAAAGAAAAAATCGTAGTTATTTATGATTTTGCCGTCACGACCACTGCAACTGTAACGAGTGATATATATATATATATATATATATACAGAGTGAAGTAATATCAGTGACTATTGTCTCAGTTGCATTTTCGAGAGAGGATTAAAAAACTGATGTTGAACATTAGTTGATTACTTAAAAACAATTACCTCAGGTATTTTTTAAATGTTAATTAATTGTGTTATGTAACTTATGTATTTAGTACATTGAGCCACGAAAATGTTCTACCGCTTTTCGAATCTTATTGTGTGTTTAGGTTCTAAAGTAGTAGAAAACTTTCTTGGCTCGTTGTACAGCGGATGATCAGATACGCTCAATCCTCAGTTCAACAATGACTCCTGGTCACGATAATGTTTCAAACTGTTTAGGTATATTCCTTACGTTGTTCTACTCTGATATCAATCCAATATAAAATATCACAACTTGTAGCCCAGATGTTCTTTTTTATTGAGGCATTTATAATTCGTGTAGTTTTGAAAATGATGTCGTTATATGTTAAGGGTGGTGTGGTATGTGAAACCAGTACACTGCTTTCGGGTTAATTGTAAACAAATTGTACATAGTTAAGGCTGGGCGCAAACGTTCGGTTTCAGCGTACGGTTTCCGGATTCGGTTTTCGACTTACAGCCCTCTAGAGCGATAATTATTGTTCTGTAAACGCCTGCGAGCGCTATAAGTCGAAAACATAATCTGGAAACCGTACGCGGAAACCGAACGTTTGCGCCCAGCCTCAATCTACGCTTTAATCTTGTTCCATTGTGTAACGACAATTAGACATATATTTTATATAGGTAACTAAACAATGGGAAAAATTTAAAGCGTAGATTAGATTACGGCCTTTAACTAAGTACGAGTATGTACATTTTTTGCAATTAACGCTTTCTCCACAATGATCATCGACCTTTGAACCAATTCTCAATAGTACACGAAATATTTAGGTTGGTGTTTAACTTATTTTAGGTTGATTACCTTATATTCATCTATTCGCCGCCGCTGACTTAAACTGGCGTTATCACTGTTGCAACCCCCGTGCCGTGCCAACTGCACCGACCTTATACAAAGCTAAATAGGGGTGTAGACACTAAATAAAATAATCAATAATGTTGTATTTTCTCGAAAAAGGATCAAAAATGTAGTCAAATGGAGAAAAAAACAACGCAAGAGGTTAAATAATCACAAAGTTATAAGTGTCCAAAGTTTTAAGAGGGGGTATGTTCTGTCCCTTTTCCGCAATACGCACCTTCATATGCTCGGGGATCGTGACATCACGATCCCCTAGCGTTTTCTCTCTCTAACAAGTAACATTAAAACGGTTGTAGCTTTGTAATTTTTTGAGATATTTGAATGGGATGATCGTCATTATGCATATTTTGTTTTCTTTCTTTTGAAGAAATAATAAATTTTGAGTCTACACCCCTATTAGAACTTGCGTGGCTTGGGCGAGCAACCTCGTCCTTTTTTGGGCGGCGAATGGGTTAAGGGTGAATATCCACTCCACAGATGTGTGATGCAGGTTAAATATATTTGACACCTAACCGTGAAGCATATTCACCACAGACGTGCGATGCTGCGTTAATATATTTGCCACCTAACCGTCAAGCATATGAAAACACATCTTCGCACGTCTGTGGTGGGTATTTACCCTAATGCTGAATAAGTTCTGACTAGGAAGTTTAAACTGTTTCTGTTTAAATATTTACGGCGTGTCACCGGCGTGACCTTAATCATCTTCTCAGGCTGCATCAGAGCAATACTAGTGTAAGCATAATGGGGAATGGAAGAACATTTTACAAGTGCCTCATTATTTTTTTGGTGATAGGAATAACCTTCCTTACCACCAGAAAAAAGTTGCATACTTTTCAGTGGCGCCAATTATTTTTGAAAAATATTAACAGTCTCCTCACTTACGTTTTGGGTTTAGGACGGCGAATGCGACACATTCCTTGATCCGTCTCATATTGCACAAAATATTTTAAGAATCTGACCCTGCCCGGCTAGCACACTAATTGGACATATATTTACGTTCGGACGTATAACTTTACGATTGTGCCCATTTTTACGTTACTTAGCTGACATGGTAATCTCGCACCATATATTTATGCCATAGCGTAAAATATACGTAGCAAAATTATTACATTCATTTCATTCGTTCAATAGTAGTCTATGGTTAGAAGCCCATTATAAAACTACCTAATTAAAGAGTAATGATAAGCACTGCACAGTTTACTAAACAGTTGTTCTCCTATATTAAGTTGTGTTATAATAGTTTTTTTGTTTTTATTTACTTTACTCCCACCCCACAATAGTACATTACTTACCTAGGGCGGTTAAACAAATAATGTCTCAGATCGCAGGTATTTGACGCCCGAGCCGAAGGCAAGGGCGATAAATGTGCGCTCTGAGGCTTTCTTTATTACCGCCCGTGGTAAGTACAACATTTTACGTCTCTATCTGGCCAGGAAGTGGGGTTTTCCGCACGCATAGCGTGCGGTAATTCCTACTTTATGGCCAGGTATGACGTAAAAAGTTTTACGTCGTGGTTTTAAGTGATGAAGCGAGTACCAAAACACATGTAAGTTTATAATTGAATAATAGTAGATCGTACAACAAGTGCATAAAACGAGCCACTTAACCTGAGACGTTTATATCCACCCGAGCCACCGGCGAGGGTGGATAGTTAAGTCGAGGGGTTAAATGGCTAATTTATGCCCGAGTTATACACACTGCTTTTCACTTCAATTGCGAGAAAATAACAAATAATTGCAAAATAAAATAAAATCAGAGTTCATTCCCGTCACTTAACTTTTTAAAGTTTTTATGTTTAATTTTCGACACGTGATATTAGACTTAGGTACTTCATACTGCCAAGTATTTTAATGGTTCAATACGTTTTAAAATAATAAATGACTCCTATTTTATCTGGTTTTATTAATTTAGTCATGGAAAATACTGATGTAAAATTTATTAATGCAAATCAAATCAAATGAGAAGTTTAATCTACGAAGTTTTATTGGGTGTGTGGCTGTTAGGCCCGATTATCTTAGACTTTAAAACAATTTTACTTTGTGCACTAGAGCATAAAAGTGGCATTTTGTGCAGCATACATCCAGCACAAAGGCGAACTTTGCGAGCATGAGAAGTGAAAATAATATTTGTAAATTTGTGTAATATATTTTATTACAACACAAGCAAACATCTTAATCATTGCGTTATTTATAGGTAGTAGGTAATTTGCTGCACTGCACTCTTCATGAGAGCCTCGCAGCAATTAAACAGACGTTCTGTTTTCAATGCCATACGATTAAGTTAAGTTAAGTAGGTAATCATGATCTAGCTAAAGTCAAAATGCTAGATCATTGTTTCATGAGGTGATAGGAGTTTTGAAACTGAAACCGTATGTGTTGTGACAGAAATCGGAGAACCCCTGCGAAAATTATATTGTTTTCATAGTGTTAAAATTTATCCGGGGTCTCGAGTGACCTACATAAAGTTTCGTCCGTCAACGGTTCATATCGTCAAGTTTTATGTGCCAAAATCAAGAGCATGTTAGCATTTGACGTAAAAAAATAGTTTTATGTGCAAGACATATAAATGGTCACATTTTACGTAGATGACGGTATACCATGTTAGCTCATAACGGTAAAATTGTATACGTCGGTTGTGGACACAAAACATGTGCATAAAAGTCGTCATTTTGCTAGTGTGCTAGCCCCGCTGGTAATGACAAATATAGCTGCAGGATCAAGCAAAGTGTCTCATTCGCCGTTCTAAACCCAAAACCTAAGTGAGGAAACTGTTTATATTTTTCAAAAATAATTGACGCAGCTGAAAAGTCTGCAACTTTTTTCTGGTGCTAAGGAAGGTTATTCCTATCATCAAAAAAATAATCAGGCACTTCAAAAATTTTCATCCATTCCCAATTTCGTTCCATTGCGACTGATTTGGTTTTAGCTTAGTACTTATTTAATTAACGGTTAAAGTCCTTTAAATAAATATCTGTCCTGTTAGTCATCATAATATTAATGTGCTATTCCCGAGAATATTTCTCATTTGTATGGCAAATATTGCCAGTTAAGGAATATTTTTGAGAATATTTCTGTTATGATTCATAATTAAATGCATTTTTAATTGAAATAAACAGCCAATTACCAAACATACTAATATTGAATTAAATAAATTCGTTTAGAGAAAATGTATTTTGTTTGCTTTTGATAATGAAATAGTGTCCCTACATCGTCTTTGGCACCTCAGAGACTCTAGTATAAGTTTTATCGATACAATACGGTTTCGAACGCGTTTGAGTTTAGTTTCAATTTGTATGTCAACACGAACAGCGCCTCTGGTGGTAACTATTAGGAACTACGCGTTGTCATACAAAGTGAAACTTAACGCAAACGCGTTCGAAAACGTATATCTATCGATAAAACTTATACTAGAGCTATAGGTAGTCTTTCCTATAACGTTGTTAGTTTTGGTAACATCAGTCACACGGCCTTCCACCGACGAGGCGAGGTCGAGGGGGTCTCATACTATCGACGGTAATCGATTCATTTATATTAAATTTAAATTAACCTTTTCGACGCCAACGACGTATATATCCGCAGCGCAGGTTAAACGCCAACGACTAATATTTTCGTCAAGGAGCTCAGCGCGATAGCAACCTTCTTGCATTGGCATAAGGTTTAACTCCGCACTAAATTCTTCTTATAGACTTGGCGTGTGGTTAACAACTTTTCTCTTTGACAGAACGCTGAAAAGGTTAAATCCCCGCATCGTCTCGCCGGATGAAAAGCCGGTGATTTAGCCCCTTTTATACAAGCAACTCGTGGAGGTAAATTTCGAAGATAGGATGAGCCAAATTAGCTGTTATACGGATATAATTTGTCTCCATGCTACTGGTTGCTGGTTGCAGATCTATCATGTCATGTTATCGATTTTTGCTTTTAAATTGATTTTCAACGTAGATTCTCCGGTACATATTTCAGGGTCTTCACAAAGCTACCTACACCCCATTACGTCGCTTCATTGTAAATAAGTGTTCCGTTGGACCCATTTTGGTACGAAACACTAAAAACATAGGTTTCTTATTTGTAAGAGGGAAAAATGAATAGGGCTGTAGGCTCACGTTAAAATTGATAACTTTGTGTTGCTAAATAAGTAGTAAACCATTAATTTATTGTAATAAAGTATTGACGCACTTGAAATGTGGTGCTGGCGTCGATACTTAACTACTACCTACTGCGAATTCCATGGACAGCGTTTCGGACCAAAGTTTCCATCTTGGAGGAACTTAAAATCAAAGAGAGATTATCGTGGACTGTGCAAATACGAATCCTCAAAAACTTCGGGCATAGAGATGTGCAAATTGCGGAAAGTTTCCAAAAAGTTGGATAAGTTCTCGGAAATTTCTAGAAAATTTCACAAGAATTTAAGGAAATTTACGTACTGAGAAGCATAAAAATGTTACTCTTATACACTATGCATAAGATTTATAGTTTTATGCTTCTCAGTACGTAAATTTCCATGTTGGAAATGGAAAGTTTCAATTCCCATACAAAAATGAGGAAAATTTCCGAAATTTTCCTATGTTACATTGCAGAAACATTTCGCAATATAGGAAACTTTCTGTCGGCACATCAGTATTCGGGCACACAATTACTCGAAACCAAAACTCCATGGAACGACTCGTTGTGGACGAGTAGAGGGAAAGCGATCGCGCGGTCGTTCTCCTACGCGCTGGACAAATTCGATAAAAGTTGCGACACAATCCACCATAGTCCAGTGTTCCCGTGATGCTGAAGACAAGTGGAGAAGCACCACAAGGGCTGCTTTATCCATACATCATCATGAAACCACGACCACTCTGCGAAGAGTGAACGACTGAAGGGAGGGAGTCCTTACGCTTTTATATAGAGACAATATTGTTGACTATGGACATAAATGCAGTAGGTATTTCGCGACCGAAACAGCAATTTACTTGATTTTCCATACAACGATTAGTACAATTAGCAAACTGTGACGTCATACTTTTATTGTCAATTAGTATGAAGCGTTTCGGCTGTATGGATAAAGCAGCCCTTATCGCAAGGGCAGCTTCTCCACTTGTTACGGTCTTCGGGAACACTGGACTATGGTGGATTGTGTCGCAACTTTTATCGAATTTGTCCAGCGCGTAGGAGAACGACCGTCCTGTACACGTCCCTATTAGACAACGAGGCCCGAAGTATATGAGGATTCGTATTTGCACAGTCGACGATAATCTCTCTATGATTTTAAGTTCCTCCAAGATCGAAACATTGCGCGAAACGCTGTCCATGGAATTCGCAGTAGTAAACGCCAGCGCCACATTTCAAGAGCGTCAAGGTAAATCAAGGTCCGTCTTTGACTCAAATTTTTGGGTATTTACTTATGTTCTTTAATCCCATACAAACTTGTGTTCCTCTCTTAAAACTGTTTCGAATGGCATCTTAAAAAAACTTAAGTCACAAGCCTATTGTAGCAGGGAACCCTAATCACTCTCTTTATCATTATATTCATTATCACTTAAATGATTGTCTATAATTGTAAAAAAGAAGCTCAGGTAGGTAATCGTGTTGGCCACACGGGCGCGTACTGACTGCAACCAGTGGCGCACGATAATTGTTATTACTTATTAGTTACTATCTTTCGAATAAAAAATGTGCGGCATAGCATGCGGGGTCACTACCGCTGTAATTGGGACAGCTTTCCTCCTTGCCTCTACTATTGTTGGTTATGGATTTATGGGTGGTATTCTTGAAAACATCATCTCCGACGTGAGTACTTACCTAATACAATAATGTGCCTAATATAGGTCAAGTGTGAGAAAATGGGAGAAGACGAAGTCTTTAAAACTTATGTAGCGTTCAAAATTGCGTATTTTTATGAAGATTGAATACACCCATATTTTTACACTTGACTGCACTAATACCACAGTATAAAGAAAATACCTTTTTAATACAGTTGCTCAAAAAGTGGTACTTTTTGTAGCGGCAAATCGTGCGCAAAGTTGTATTTTGCGCACTAGTGCTTTTTACTTTTCCATGTGTATCGAACGACGTTTTTTTAATACCGTTGCGAAAAAATAAGAAAAACAAGTAAGGAATTTGAAACTTTTATATTATTAATTCTGTAACATCATTGTACAGTCGCCATCACATACATCGGAGCAAACAAGCACGTCACAAACATCGGAACACACCTCTATTTTCAAGGCATTAGGGTGCATGTGCCGATATTTTTGAACACCTATAGTGTACCTATGTATGTGATGGCGACTGTAATACAGTTGAAAAATAATCAAGTTGTTCAAAAAAAAAATTTTTTTTAATACTGTTCTTACTTGCTTTTTTTCTTATTTTTACGCAACTGTATTAAAAAACGTCGTTCGATACACGTGCGGAAATGTCATTCTTCACTCATCCCGAGTGTTACCACTCGCCTACGGCTCGTGGCAAGATATCTCGGCACTCGTGGGGTAATGCTTAATTGACTTTCCGCACTAGCATCGAAATGTACTATTATCTCGTTCTTCATAGATAACAAATGTAACCTTAGAGCATACATAACTGGAGTAGCGTTTCAGTAACTTACCTACCCCTCTGTTGAAAACCTTGCACAATGTGCCAGAAATCATAGAAAGACAATTTCACAATCGATTAATGGTCATTCACAAAATCGCCTCACAAGACAACATTGATCATAAAAATTCCCGCATGTTCTGTAAACACATGTAATAAACGAGTATATTTACCATTACATGAAAAGTACTTAATAAAGAGAAATAGTTATTTGTGTCACAACGGAGCAAAATTGTATATTTACGGCGAGGGCGGTGTAATGAATCCTGAACGTAGCGAGCGACCCTACAATAGAATCCTGAGCATAGCGAGGGATTCTAACGTAGGATCCTGAGCGTAGTGAGGGGTTCAAGTGTTAACGCCCAAGACGAAGATAATTTTGCTCCTGGGTGACACATGCAACTTTTCACACTATGAGGAAAAAATTAAAGAAAAAAAAGTTTTTTTAATTAAAAGGAAAAAAAAAACAATTCGAAAGTGGTTTTTTTTAATAAAAAAAGGAAAAAAAAAATTTTTTGTAGGTATGTAGTGCAGTGAAAACTCACTGCTGGCTATTATGTTTTTCTGCCATCTGTATTCCTCTTTGGTAGTTAGGTCGTTTGATGGTGAACTTCATTGTGTTTGTTGTACTTAGATACGTTCTCAGTTGTCTATGTGATGTCAGGTTTTTCTCGTAGATGGCGGCGTTTATTAGTTCGTTTATTTTTTTGCCCTCTTCACGTCTATATCCTTGTGTGGGACTCTGGCTGATTTTTGGCTATTACTTTTTTAAATTATTCAAAACTTGAATTTTGTACAAGATCCTTCTAGAACCTTGTCAAATTTGGAAAGAAAATTTACAGACCGGGCATTCTGTTAGAGGATTTTGGCAAATAAACGTGATATTTTTCCTGCAAGTTTGTGTCAACAGTTTAGTTGAAGATTTTCTAGCCTACAACAGTTTTAGGAAACCGTGTTTGGAACCTCCTTCTTTTACGAAGCAGAAATCGTGTTACTGTGCTGTTATTTGCGCCGCGAAGGAAGCGGTTCGCAGGTTCTCCTGGATCCAGGTGTTGGGGAAACCTACTCCTCCTATTCCGAAGCAGGAGTCGAGCTACCCTTCTGTGTTTACGCTGCGAACAAGGCAGTTCGCAGTCTCTTCTTTTACTGGATTGTTCTTGAAAGGCCAGACGCCCAATAGCGTTCTGGGTAAGTTGTGCTCGTTTATTTACGAATTTGGCTTGTTGTTACGTCAACCGCGCCTGGGTTTTTACTTTCTCTGTATTTACTTCGTAGTTTTTTGGAACGGGCCACGAGATTTTCCTGCCACGCCGTGTACCGCGTTTGACTCTGCCACTGCCAGTGCCTGAGCCCAGGAGTCTGTGAAGTGCGCTTGCCGTTTGTTTAAGACGTACATTGGCGTCTGAGTGCAAGGACCCGTGCCTTGCGCGTACTCCACTTCGGAAGCGGACCTCCGCTGAGTAACTCCGGATGCTGTGACCTTTTTTTTAACCTTTAAAAAAACGTGTTTAATTAGTTATCCGTAGTTAGGAAGGCTTAGGATTTCATTTTAAAACCTTTTGTTTAATGTGTGCAACTAGATTTTTACCCTTAGCATTGTCTGTACGCTTTACCTTACCTCAAGTGAACCTCGGTATGAAGGTCTCAACTCTTGACAGGTTTCTCATCAGTTGCATGCCACCAATTTTCCCCTAAATTCTGTAAGGTACGTAGTAAGTAGTACGCCACTGTCTGTAGTTTTATTCGGCATTCCCTATTAGTTATATCATTCACACATTTATCCATCCATCCATCCATTTCGTTCATCCCAATTCCGTTTATTTCACCATACCAGTTTTAAGATGCGACCCTTCAAAGTTGGTTCTGTTCGTCGGGTTCAGGATAGCGCGTTTTTGCACAGCTAACCTTCGTCGAGTAGCCATTCACGAAAATCACCATGCCATACTTTTCCGACGGTTCCAAATGGCCACCATACCGCAGCAAAGTCGCCATTTTTTTTTGTGCTAAACGATTTCATAAATAGAAGTATGATAATGCCATACCTGTTGGTGGCGGCGAAAAGGTACAATATTTTTTCAAAGTTGTAAGAGCTATGCGTATTTTGAACGATTTGTACCAATATGGCACTAATGTTTCCTGTAAGTTTGAGGTTCAAAGAACATAAATACAGAATTTCAAACACATACCTAAGTGGCAGCAATATTGTTTTAGAACCAGATATTTTGTGGTATATTTTTTTTTAGGTAGAATTGCATCCAAACTAACAGAATACAGGGATGCCATGCCATGCTGTAATAGTATTTTTCACAATCGTGTTATAATAGAGAGCTTTTTAGTCGAGTACCGTGTTTAGGCCACGAAGCTTGCTGAGTGGCCTAAGTAAGGTACGAGATTAAAAAGCTTGATTATAACACTATTGTGAACAATACTTTTTGTACGAGTTCATTAAAATTAATTTTCTACGAGTCAACTGAACTAATTAAACAAACTCGATACTGTTGAAACGAAGTGCAGCTCATCGCTCGTACGCTTGTTGATATCTTAAAAGACATCAACGAGCGTACGACATCAAAGCGATTCTATTGGTCCAATTCATTACAGTTCAGTAAAGCAGCCACGTGATTGGTCGAATTTATTTTAGTTGTCTGGAGCGTATCGAAAAGTAGTTATTTCGATTGTTTCGACAGTAACATGGACTACAACTATGAAAAGAGTGACGTTGCAGTATTCTCTATGAAATCTTAATACACATATTTTAATCGTCGAGTACAAAAAAATTATTTTACGTATTGTAAAGTCGTATTTTGAAAACGTGCCGAATAAATAAGTTTTTTAAGTATGGCACCACTTTTTCCTTCTACTAGAAGTATGGCAAATATAGAAACGGTCACATTGTATTATATTCTTTCCAAAAATCCCAATGCCATACTGGTACTAAATAGTTAAGAAAAAACAAAAAATATTATTCCTTTGCGGCCGTATGGCGGCCACTTGGAACCGTTGGAAAAGTATGGCATGGTGATTTTCGTGAATGGCTACTCGACGATGGTTAGCTGTTCAAAAATTAGACTGGTACAAATGGTTGAATTGGTTTTTTTTAATTAATTTGTTCGTGTTGGTATGGCGGGGTATAGGTCACATCGGAGAAATATGGCATTACGCTACCCCATTCTTCTTTTTTCATCGCCTATCGGAAAATACAAGAATAATTTGTGTAACAAATGGTTTGACTTTCGTAATTTAAACGACACGTTCGATTAACGCCCTCGCGTTTGGGCCGCCGGTACCAGCGCTATGACCATCATTTTCCTTTTCTTCAGTATGTAATTAGACACCTGAAGGGTCACCATACCTGGTCCAAATACTTTAAAAATTCGTGTCAGTATCTCCCGGTCTATAAATGCTACATGCCAATGAATAAAT
This sequence comes from Epinotia brunnichana, assembly GCA_963854355.1. NCBI lineage: Eukaryota > Metazoa > Arthropoda > Insecta > Lepidoptera > Tortricidae > Epinotia > Epinotia brunnichana. Next base: position 33,513,697 of record OY977935.1, on the reverse strand, counting down.
TAAAAAAGTTGCATTTTGCTCCCTCTCGTCGGGGACCAAACTTACTTTTCTGAATGAAAGGTGTGAAATAGTACATTGTGCATTAAGAGCCGTAAGAAGGGGATCACCAACGAGAGACTATCAGAAGCCCGACGCCGAAGGCGGAGGGCTTTTAATGAGTCGAGTTTGTAATCCCCTTACTGCCCATGATATTTACACACAATGTTTTTCATCACATTTGTGAGGAAATAAATAACTACAAAAGACAGTAAAATCTTAGTTTCATACAACGAAACATACATAAAACGAAAAAAAAACAAAAATTGACGAAATTAACAATTTCACTTACAGATTTGCGAGCGGAGGGCGAGGGGGCGTGGCCCCGCATGGCCTACAAGATTTTATACAACCAATCACAGAGAAGAATTCTTGTGACGCGCGGCCAACTAGAACACACACGCTCATAACTCCCTCTGGAGTTATAAAATCCATAACTCCCGTGGGAGGTAAATTGGCTGTAGCTGTTCTATAAAACACCCTTTACGAGCAAGTGTGATGAAAACCATTTTCACACCTCCTGCTATTCAGAAAAGTGCTATTGTTGCCCTTAAATGAGGGATCAAAGTTGTATTTTCCCTCCCCGATCCTGCTTTTCAGAAACTCTTTTCTGAATAGCTGGTTCAGCGGAGGAATGACTTCATTGTTGCCCTCAAATGAGGAATTTATATTTTCTTCTTAGAAGGTGTGAAAAACAGTAGCTATGTGCCTCGTAGCAAAAAGCGTATTCGGTAGCAAAATGAAATCCGCTTTGAGCTAAACACTTCCAGCATAAACCCTAGTTACGCTCGAGATTAAATCTACCGCCCTCGCTGTAAATAAGTATATAATTTTCCTCCCTGAGACATAGATATATCTAGATAGCTTTCGCATTTCATAAATGTAAGCACATTTTTTATTTTCCTGCCACTGGACTTGCAGAGACTTTGCAGCGCGGTATAGAACATAAATTAATAAAATTTGCAAGACCAGACTATAGCACTACTGAGCAATTCTCTGCCTAGCTAGCGTGCCCGACAACACCGGGATCATGGGACGTGTGGCCTCAACTCAAAACTGCACCGTATTGTGTTTTGACGTAATGTGACTTTGGCATAATAGTGTATTTTTTATCAGTGTTTCAAACATTAATTTATTGAAAAAATACTAATAACTAAACGGTTAAACTAACGTATTAAATGAAAAAATCATGCCGAACAAGAACTCCGGAAGAGTTCGCAACATGTTGCCCGTAGTGAAATTTAATACGTGAGCTTAACCGTTTAATTAGATATTAGCTTATTTTTCAACATGTCTCACGTAAGTTTAAATTCGATAAATTTATTGGCTATACGTATCGCGGCGGATCTTGATCCCTATGACAGCTGTCAACTCCGCACAAATTATAACTTTACGTAAAATTGTAGGTACCGAGATGACAGCTGTCGTAGGGATCAAGATTCGCCGCGACACGTATAATAAATGAACACAAGAAAGGCTACATTTGAAATTCCCCTAAACACAAGTGACACAAGTAAATATATGAAAAATGCATATGCAGGTAGACATATCTATCTACCACTAAACTTGCAAATGCATAATTATGCAGGTAGGTACTCGTATATCTACCACTAAACATGGAAATCGTAAAGTCCCAGCACAAATTGTATGTGAGCACTTCTAAAAAAGTTATTTTATTACTTACTAATTAAGTAGTCACCAACGTCAATGATGGCGTCATGTTTTTAATTTTCCTATTTAAATAAGTAGGTAATTGGTATTTATTTTTGAAATGCTCATCTACCGGTAAGTACCTACAGTCAAGTGCAAACATATGTTTTAACTATCGTTTTAATCCTCTCATAAATATGTAGGTACTGATACCTTAATCCGCTGACATAAGAGCGATTGGACATATTCACCCATATTTTTACACTTGACTGTACCTATACAATTCCTTTTTTTTTTACATAAGAACACGTGAACTTATGATAACCGCAGGGTTATGTTTCAGGAGGTGGCGTTGCATGATGATACAATACAACTGGAAAGATTTTCCGATATCCCTTTCCCCTTAACCCTTCTTTGCATGATTTTTTATTTATTTTTGAAATAAATCACGATAATGTCAGTTGACCTCCACATTTCGGTAAAAATAAAAAAATAAAAATATGAGGTAAGTTTTACATGATATCTTTATTTTTTGATATGATGGAAATTTCCATCATCATGCAAACTCTGACTTTAAGCATATCACAAATACGTTCAATTTCAAGCTACAGGGTGCGCCAGAGAAACTTACTTATTTGAACAAATTCCCGCGCGGTGAGTTGGGCGGGTAGAGGGGCAAGAGGGGGCGCATCTGGAGGGGGAAGTTCCCAAGTTTGTTTCTCCCTCCAGTCAGTTGCCATCATGATCTGGTCTAGAGAGCAGCGGGCCTTCGCAGTTGAGAGCTTCTTTTCTAACGGTCGCTCATGACATGATCGAGGAATTTTTTCTTCCAAGACTCGAAGAAATGAACGTTAGGAACGTGTGGTTTCAGCAAGATGGAGCCACAGCACACACAGCACGAGACTCAATGAATTTGTTGCGAAAACATTTCCCCGACCGCCTCATCTCTCTCAGAGGCGATCTCCAATGGCCGGCACTCTCTCCAGATTTGACTCCATGCAATTTCTTTTTATGGGGTTATTTGAAATCCCTGGTTTATGTCGATCGACCACGGACCTCACACCTCAAGAACAACATTCGCGACGCCATTGCCAACATACCGATTGATATGCTGCGAAGAGTGGATACGAATTTCATAAATCGACTTCATCAGTGTATGCGCAATGGGGGTCGCCATTTATCCGATGTCATTTTTAAGACTGCATAAAAAAAATTGGGATATTGTATTCTCAAATAAAATAAAAAATAAAACAATAACTGAAGTACTTTTTTTTTATTGACCTTTCAAATAAGTAAGTTTCTCTGGCGCACCCTGTCTACTGTTCTTGAAACATAAAAGTCTTAGGTATAAAATAAATATGAATCTCCCGCAAAACTATTTACCTTTAATTAACAGGACAATGTTATGATGGAAATTTCCATCACCATGCAAAGAAGGGTTAAACTTCACTGTTAGGGTTTTTACATAAGAACACGTGAACTTATGATATGATAACCGCAGGGTTATGTTTCAGGAGGTGGCGTTGCATGATGATACAATACAACTGGAAAGATTTTCCGACATCCCTTTCCCCTTAAACTTCACTGTTAGGGTTTTTAACATTACCAACAAAGATGATGTGGTTTCCGGTGCCATTCCAGTCGTGAATGAAGTCGGACCCTATATTTACAAGTAAGTTCATGAAAAAAAAACCGTGCGAGTCTGACTAGCGCACCGAGGGTTCCGTACAAACTTTCACCACGCTTTATTTATTAAGAAAAATCTATGTTGGTTTTTCAGAGATAATTCTTTTTCAAGTGAACCAATTTCGATAATTCTTTTTTTATTTGCTAGAAGGTACTTTCAGAATACTTCCATACAAACTAGCAGGAAGTATTAAATTACAAACTTAAATATCCGCAGACCGCCTATTAGAAATTCATGCTCACATGGCTGTTTTCATACTACGTTCCTGCCTCTTTGTTCTGTTCTCTTCACGAATGCCATAAGATGCTGCCCGTTTTGGAAATTTAAAATACTGTGTGAAAATATTGACAACATGATCCTCTCATTTAGAAAAAATCATAAACATAAAAGTCGACGATCGTCAATTTTTACAGGCTACGCTGCCTGTAAGTAAGGTTCGGTGGTCTCGGCGTTAGGCAAATCTCAGGTGTCGCTCTTCCAGCGTTTTTGTCCTCGGCGCATGGCTCGCTACCTCTTATCGGTAAAATATTATCTCCATTACTATCCGATATTGAGGTGGCCTGGATGTCCGAGGCCAAGGACGCCTGGAGGCTGGCCTGCCCGGGAACAGACTTTCCCTCAATTTCAGAGAGCCAAAAACTTTGGAATTTGCCGATCAGTTTAAGAGTACACACCCACCTTACCGACACCTGTCCTACCCCGAGAGACAAGGCCAGGCTATTAGCGGTTTCTGCGCGTGAATCCGGATACTGGCTTCACGCACTCCCTTCAGTTAATTTCGGGACGTTACTAGACGATAATTCTTTCAGGGTGGCTGTTGGCCTTCGTCTAGGCCTGGACATCGTCGTACCACACCAATGTCGCTGCGGATCACAGGTAGATCGTTTAGGTCACCACGGCCTGAGCTGCCCCAAAAGCGCCGGTAGACTCTCCCGCCACGCTTGTCTTAACGACATCATACGTCGGGCTCTTGTCAGCGTCCACGTGCCTGCGGTACTCGAACCAAATGGCCTCGCACGGGACGATAGCAAGAGACCCGACGGTATGACGTTGGTACCATGGCAGTTGGGGCGGCTCTTAGTGTGGGACTCCACCTGTGTGGACACTTTGGCAATGTCACATGTTGCAACAACGTGTCAAAAACCAGGTGGGGCGGCCGCAAACGCGGAGACGGCTAAGCGACGAAAATATTTATGAGGCGATAATTATATTTTCGTCCCGTTTGCGGTCGAGACGCTAGGCCCTTGGGAACCAGAGGCTCAATTGTTTAGCCTAATAAAAAAAAAGCTCATCCGTATCTCCTGTGATCCCAGAGCTGGCGCGTTTTTCGGTCAAAGACTTAGCATTGCTGTGCAGCGTGGAAATCAGCATCGTGGGGTCTTTTCCACCAATGCGCGACCTTGTGGACGCGGGTGTCTAGTACCTACTTTTATTTTTACGATTTGATTAGTTTAATTGATTTACTTATTTTTTTGTATAGGTTAAGTTAGTTTTAGTCATTTTAGTTCATAGTTTCATGTACATATTTGTCTGATTTTGAAATATATTCTTCCTAATATTAAATGATTTTTGAAGAATAAGAAAAAATACGCTAGATAGAAACCTTGTTATACTTTTCCGGTAATATTTACGTTAATATTAATAAATTAATAAGACAAGAAGTACGGCTATATCTACCAGTGGTGGCACTTGAGAATTTTTACTGGATAACCTGAAGCAAAAAAGGGGCTGCTTTTTGATGATTTACGAGTTGGTAATATACTTATAGCAAGAAATTTTAAGCAAGCCGGTGGGAATCGGCTTGTATGGGGCGCTCCGCCACTGCTATCTACGCAGGGATGCATTTCATAGTAAATATCTTGCCGACTGTACAGTCAGGGGTATTAATATACGTAGGTACATAAATAAAGACATAAAATATCAGTACAAGCCTTTATGACATTGATAATAGAGTCCTGTATAGATATTTATTTACTTATATTTAATACCCCTGATTGTACGTAACTGACAAATTTATCTCAAACAACACTAATTAGTATAATTAGTTATAGTTAATATAGTTATAATTAGTATGGGTATGAGTTGAAATATAATGCTAATATCGACTCCGTAAGCTTGCTTACATGTTACTGTGCAACATGTCCGCGGCCTGCATGTTAGCACAAGACGGCGCGTGAGCTCTCTCGAGCTCTCTCGGCGTCTCTATGTTTTCTAATAAGAGAGAGTCGGATAGTGCGAGAGCTCGAGCTCTCTCGGCGTCTCTAAGTTTTCTAATAAGAGAGAGCTCGAGCTCTCGCACTATCCGCGTCTCTAAGTTTTCTAATAAGAGAGAGTCGGATAGTGCGAGATCTCGAGAGAGCTCGCGCGCCGTCTTGTGCTAACCGTGCTGATCCTAATCTTTTATGAGTGGTGGCGAACCCCTTCGAGGCCACGCGTCGCTACGTGTGCTACGCCGTAGCGCGTAGCAGCGTTTTTCCGCTCTGTACTGTAAATCGCGCGTAGAGGCATGGCTCATAATGTGAGTCATTGTCCCCGAATGGGTTTGTCCACCCACACTACTATTTTCAAGTGATGTGGTGAACATGGTGAGTGGTCACTGCGTAACTGTGGAAAGGTGTTCATGGTACCGAAGCATTGGGTGGCCTGTTTTAAAGATATAAAATAATCTAGTGTACCTAGTTCATTCGTGCCAAGTTCAAGTGACATTAAAACTGTAATCAGCAAGTATCTACAGGTATAAATAAATACAATGTAGGTATTTTTTCCGGGTCAGTGTACGGCTGTGGTGGACACCGTTAAATACATACTTATAATTCGGTGCAATGTCCCCATTGAACCCTGGCGGAATATGGTGCGCTTTATTTGTCGCTGTTAGGGCCATTATAAAGGCAATAAAATTATTAGCACAATACTTTTATCTCAGATACCTACACACTTTTCGCCTTTTTAAGGGCGTTCATGTGCACACTAGCGCCACTGGTCAATAATTGTGATTATTTAAATTTAACGATAGATATTTAATAAAAAAGGAGGCCGCTATACACTGTATCTCGTATTTAACTAAGTACCTTCTGAATACATCAAACTAGTTTTTATGTTGCTGGATTCGTCGATCTGACGAACTTAAAAGAAAAACGGCCGTTTTAACTTTGGACGCATAGATTGACGAATCCAGCAACATAAAAACTATTATGATGTATTCAAAAGATACTTAAATACCTACAAAATACAGTGCATAGCGTCCTTTTTTTAAATATCTATCTTTAAATTTAAATAATCACAATTATTTATATATTAACCAGTGGCGCTAGTGTGCTTAAATAGGGACAGAGTTGCAATTATTTTGTTTCATTCGTAAACAAAACAAACTCTACTTACCTGCTCTAATTCCTATTGATTCAAAATTACATCGCCATTTTTTTTTCTTATTTGGTGGGTGGCTAGAGGTTACGTATAATACGTAGGTATGTACGTATGTAACGAAGCCATGGTTGTGGTAGTACTGTGGGCATTATTTACATACTATGCAGTAGGTAAGTTAGCTTAAAAAATGTTTTCATATTACAATATATTGGGGTTCGTAGTTGAAACTGCTTTATGTGTCCAGGTTACACGTGATACGGGACATCTCCGAGTCGGACGACGAGACACTCGACTATCGTCGGCTAGAGCGCTTCGAGTTCGACGCCGAGGGCTCGTACCCGCAGACCGAGGACGACATCCTTACCATCGCCAACATACCCTATAATGTAAGCCGTTATTGATTGTATACTTTGAGGGTTTGTTTTGATCTGTGGTACCCAAAGTGGTCATACCGACCTCCGGGGACGATGACGCTACGCAAAGGGCCAGTAACCCCGAGATAATAATTTACAGGTCCATGAAACGTGGATGAAGTGAAGGTCTGCTTGAAAATTTTACCTTGAGTAGGTAATCATAGTACCTAACATTCGAGGCGCGTTCATTTTAAGATTGGTTTTACTCTTCTAATAGACATAAATGAAAAATACCTGTGTACTAGTTTAGGGCAAGTTTATAATTTATAAGTACATTGCTAGCAAAGCGAACTATTGATTTGAATTTCTAATTTTCAAAAATATTACTTACCTACAATATATATATACACTTCATCTCCTTAAAAATGATTAAGTATCTTTAGGATAGAATGTCACTTTTGCACTAATAGGCCATTGAAATACCATTTTTCAACACATTTGCTCGTAACGTGCCTCTTATTGTGCCGCTTTTGGACTCATACTTAATCCAGGGTATTAAACACGCGTGTTTAATAACATTACGACACTCGTGTAGTTATGTTTATATCCCAATTAAGACACGTTAGCACCTTGCAGCAAGGTGTATGTATGGACTCGGCGCATTGTTAAATTGACCGGGTTATACAGGTTTGTTTTTAATTCTCGGCAAATGGATTCTTACTCGACTAAACAAATTAAATCCTTCTTGTGGATTAATTTATTATTTCTTGTTGGATATGATATAGAAACGTTTCATTTAGTAAAACTATTTACTTTTCATAACATTTTACATGAATTTATATTGAATAAGAAAATATTTATTTTATTTTGTATTGGCTGTTTAGAGATTTCATCTAAGCCTCGCTGCGGGCGCACTGCGCGAAATTCACGAATAAAAATAGTTGCGCGCCATTATAGGTAATTTTACAAATATTTGTAAACATTGATGATGCGTGTTTGGTTATTGGACTCGTAGTGAATAGAAAAGTGATAATAGTACATTATGATACAAGTGAGGTATGTTGATCATTACATCAGAGGCGGAATTGCCACGCGAACCGCAGGTGAGTGTGATAATAGAGCCGAGGATGCAATTATCAAAGCTCACGCGTGTCATACGACGTTTTTCAACACATTTGCGAGGAAAAAATCCTTTTCATAAAAGTGAACATGTTACAGGCTCCTAAGTTGTTTCCTTTAGTTATTGATGACAACAGGTTTTTACTCACATATTTGTACATCTCCAAGAATGTACAGTGGCGTCAATAGTACATTACTGAAGAGGCCGTGAAGTAAGGGATTGCTGGACGAGTTTGGGGTAGACGGCCGAGTCGTAGACGAGGCCGGATACAACGAGTCCAGCAATCCCTGTTCCGGCCGAGGCTTGTATAGTGCTTTTCTCAAACGATGTGAGGAAATAATAAATAGTTATTTGTTATACAAGGGTGCAGTTATATTTTAACCGCGAGTGTGGAATTGAAACACGAGCTAGCGAATATGAGTGGTTCAAAAATAGAATCCTTTTCACCTCACTAAATTGAGGAAAATTCTACATAAAAAAATCAAAGAAATAAAAAAACATTAAAAAATAAAGAAAATATTAAAAAAAAAAAAAAAAAAAACAAAAAAAAAAACAAAAAAAATTAAAAAAAAAGCAAAAAAAAAAAACTGCTCATTTAAAAAACAAAATACCGTTAAAAAAGGTTTAAAAAAAGAAAAAAAAGATGAAAAAAGGGAACAGCTAAAACAATAAAAAAAACATAAAAAACGTATAAAAACATTGAAAGAAGAAAAAAAAACATGAAAAAAAAGGGGAAAAAAACATTTAAAAAGGGAAAAGATATAAAAAACTTGAAAAATAACATAAAAGACCATACAAAAATTTCTACATTCAAAAATAGACGGCAAACAAGAAAAAAAAACATTTAAAAAACGATAAAAACAAAAAAAAACAGGAAAAAAAAGGAAAAAAGAAAAAAAACTGCTCATTATAAAAAAACGTTAAAAAACATTGAAAAAAAGAAAAAAACATTTAAAAAAACAAAAAAAAACTAAAAAAAACCAGCTTATTTAAAAAAAACCGTAGAAAACATTAAAAAAAAAACAAAAAAAAAACGTTTAAAAAAGAAAAAAAAATTAAAAAAAAGGGAACAGCTAAAATCTTGGCCTAGGCCAAGAAGTAATGTAGGGAGCCATAAACATGAAACTTCATGTCTTGATTTCGTGACATTAACGCATACATTTAGGAGCACGTTTGAGAAAATCTATTTATCACTTTTCTATTCACTACGAGTCAACATTTTTAACAATAACCAAACACGCATCATCAATGTTTACAAATATTTGTGAAATTACCTATAATGGCGCGCAACAATTTTTTTTCGTGAAGTTCGCGCAGTGCGCCCGCAGCGAGGCTTAGATGAAATCTCTAAACAGCCAATTACAAAATAAAATAAATATTTTCTTATTCAATATAAATTCATGTAAAATGTTATCAAAAGTAAATAGTTTTACTAAATGAAACGTTTCTATATCATATCCAACAAGAAATAATCAATTAATCCACAAGAAGGATTTAATTTGTTTAGTCGAGTAAGAATCCATTTGCCGAGAATTGAAAACAAACCTGTATAACCCGGTCAATTTAAGAATGCGCCGAGTCCATACATACGCCTTGCTGCAAGGTGCCAACGTGTCTTAATCGGCATGTAAACATAACTACACGAGTGTCGTAATGTTATTAAACACGCGTGTTTAATACCCAGGATTATGAGCCCAAAAGCGGCACAATAAGAGGCACGTTACGAGCAAATGTGTTGAAAATATAATTGACGCCACTGTACATTCTTGGAGATGTACAAATATGTGAGTAAAAACTTGTTGTCATCAATAACTAAAGGAAACAACTTAGGAGCCTATAACATGTTCATTTTATGAAAAGGATTTTTTCCTCGCAAATGTGTTGAAAAACGTCGTATGACACGCGTGAGCTTTGATAATTACATCCTCGGCTCTATTATCACGCTCACCTGCGGTTCGCGTGACAATTCCGCCTCTGATGTAATGATCAACATACCTCACTTGTATCATAATGTACTAAGTTATTAGAACACTAAACGCTATTGAACAACTTAGAGGTAATTTCGAGAGTGTGGTGGAAAAAAACAGCACCATTTTCCAGACTTGTAATGTCTATCAAGTCAATGTTTAAGACCACTAGGTACTAACACTACTAACCTACTACACATATCACAATAAGTCCCTGGGCGACCGAGCTCTGCTCGGATGAAAATGGTGAAAATACGGAGAAAACTAATTTTGCCGGACATGAGACCTATCTAGATCGATTTCTAACCCCCGTAAACCCCTGTACTCCAAATTTCATCGAAATCGTTAAAGCCGTTTCCGAGAACGTGATTGCAAATATATATATTTTTTATTTATTTATTTATTCATACCTAGCCTCTTTTCAGAAAGTTACAATAACATAGGTACTTAAATAAAACTACAGTACCTAACCGCAAAATATTACATTTCTGTGGTGCCTACTGGCAAAGGCCTCCCCCGTCTTTTCCATTCCTCCCTGCCTGTGACCACTCTGGTCCACGTCTTGCCGGCCATTTCTTTAATTTCGTCCTCCCATCTTTTGAATTTTCTGCCTCTATTCCGTTTGCATCCTCTTGGGTACCATGTTGTTAGAATTTTGCTCCATTTCTCCGGTCCTCTTATTGTATGTCCAGCCCACTTCCATTTAAGATTTTTCACTTTATACGCTACAATCCTCGAGTTTTGTCTTGTCTCTCAGTTCCGAATTCTTTATCTTGTCTATTCTTCTCTTCTTGAGTATGCTTCTTTCCAAATATACAAATACAATATATACAAATCCTTATATACAAATATTGCTAGTTTAATAGTATAGGATTATGCATTAAGATCCCTAATTTTGCCAACGAAATCTTCTGTTCTGTGGTGCTTGCGCTTTAAGTAATTGGGAATGGATGAAAATATCAGAAGTGCCTGATTTTTTTTTTGTGATAGGAATAACCTTCCTTAACACCAGAAAAAAGTTGCAGACTTTTCAGCTGCATTCATTATATTTGAAAAATAACGTTATTCCTATCACCAGAAAAATAATCAGAAACTTCTGATATTTTCATCCATTCCCAATTCTCTGCTTTCGCTACTTTATCCACAGCTACACAAATTACCAATCGTACAACTCTCTCGATAAAAATAGTTACTTATTCTGTGCTATTGGACAATCCACGACAAGGATGCACATTCTATATTCTGCGAAATTATTATCCTGCTACGCCTAAGTATTCATTAAGATTGAAGAATTTATCCTAAAACGACTGACGGACGGACCGCCGGTTAAATAGTGTAGGTAAGCTTGGTTAAAGAGAGCCCTCCTAATACGGACCCCTAAACAAGCAACCGATCCAAGTGTAGCTGTCTCAATACACAATTAATACGTTTTTAAGTAAGTATGCTAAGTGCCTATCAATATTAACTAATTAGGTACTTGTTATCGGTTAAATATGTGATTGATTGACCGATAAAACTCACACACACACTTGAGCGAATGACAATGCTAACGTAGAGTTAACATACTATCCTACAACATGTGACTGTAATTTTTCTGTGGTGGACGTGTAGTTAGGTGGAAAAAAATATACATACCTGCCTATAACTTCAATACCTATATGGGTAGACGCATTTGATTCAATTGTGTAAATAAAATAACTTGAAGGTTTATTTATTATGGGTATTTTTTTTCTATAACATTTTAGTACGAGAAGTTTACAGGGCCCACCCCGTATACCTTTACCTTAATACCTACTTAAATCGTACGCAAATAGCAAAGGATGAATCACGAGTTTTTAAGGATTCACCTAGTTCTGTGTAACTTAATAAACCTTATTTTTTCTAATCTTATGCGGGAGTAAATAAGCCGCTGTCAAGATACTAAGGAATATCACTGATATCAGATATGTACTTATATCGATAATGTGTTTCGATTATTAGAGGCTGGTTTGTATAGGTACATGATAATTAAATTAGGTATTCAAAATTATCTTGTCTTCTTCTTCGAGATTTACCATTCACAAAGTAGTAGTCTTGCTATGCAACAACCAAACGCACAATTATTCAAAGTAAAAAGAGAAACCAGTTGGTTGAAAATGAAAAAAAAAAGAGTTTATTGGACAAAAAAAGAAACACAATATTTTATCACGACACTGTGAGCTAGGAAACCCTGTGTTACAGGACTCAGTTTCTATATCGAAGTTTTTACACACCTATAGTTATAGGTATTATAAAGTGGTACCTACAGAGCATTCAGTATCTTAAATTACATCAAGTTAGAGAGAGAGTGTGTGTTAAGGTGGTTATATATACATACGACCGCTTTAGCCTAGTTGGTAGTGACCCTGCCTACGAAGCAAGAGGTCCTGGGTTCGAATCCCGGTAAGGGCATTTATTTGTGTGATGAGCACGAATATTTGTTCCTGAGTCATGGATGTTTTCTCTATGTATTTAAGTATTTATTTCTCTATATAAGTATGTATATAGTCGTCTAGTACCCATAGTACAAGCTTTGCTTAGTTTGGGACTAGGTTGATTTGTGTAAGATTGTCCAAAATATTTATTATTATATTATCTCCTGTTTAAATTCACGGGACAAAGCCCAGTCCTTTGGAAGGCGTGCGTGGGGATATAGATCCAACACGTAGAGGCCCTTTGGAAACGAAGTTTAATGTGATGTAATAAGTACACCTGCTAGAACCCATTCACGGGTACATCGGTAGATACCCGTGAACCGGTTCCAACAGGCGTTGGGGCTATTTTGGGTTATATGGATAGAGAACGGGTTCTATGATGATGAGATTTGGGTGGATTATGGAACTGGGCTATTGCAAAAAGGTCCGGACACCTGCCATAACATTGTTGTACACAAAGTTATCGAGGCAGGCGGTGACTAGCCGCTCATTAGATGGGCCCCTGAAAGCGTCGTCGTACAGACGGCCAGGAGCAACACCGGCTGAGCGGCTCAGGGGTGTCGAGAGGTGGTGCTGCGCTTTCTCCGAAGTTACTCGAGGCGTTATGCCCTTTAACACTTCCACCCCTGGAGCATATAGCTCTGACGACTCCTCTCTGGACGGCCAATGAAGGCAAGCCAGAGCTGAGAGTCCAGCGGACCCCCTTGGAGTTCCACTCCGACCGACGAAGACACGCCGGAGACGGAGGCCCTGACCGACTCTCAGGAGCACTCGGGTCCGTGGGGTCGTTACTCCCCAACAGCTCGCCACAAGCTGCCCTGCGGACTATATTATTATTATTATTATACTAGCTGACCCCGCGAACTTCGTTCCGCCGTACAAAATGCATGAAAAAAAAAAACTTAATTTTTTCAATTTTTTATACATATTCTGCTATTCGGGGCGAAGACAAATCCAACAAAATAACAATCATCAAAATCGTTCCAGTCGTTCTTGAGTTATAAATGGTGTAACTAACACGACTTTGTTTTATATATATGTATGTGTATAGATATACGTGCGGTAAAGGTTATAATATATTTATACTTTATTACTGTAACAATACTTATTTTGTCACGACTAGTAGCAGGTCAGTTTCGTGGTAATCTAGTTGCATGAGCCACTTTGTCAGGAAAGATTTACTGGAGGGCCTTGAGACATGGTGGAGCTTACTAAAAGCTTTCAAGACTAATGGGGAAATGAAAGCGTGGAATTTTTGGGCAAATATTGTACATGTTGGTTTTCCAGCGCTGACGTCGTGCAGTTTGCTATAATGGGGAATATATCACTTTTCTTAGGAACAGCTGACGAACAGTGAGAACATTAGAGACCTTGTTCAACATTAGAGTTCTTTGGTGCTGAAGCGTGATGGTTTTCTAAAAATAACATTAAGAAGAGATCGCTGTGCCCTCTCTAAACTAATTAAATGCGTTTTTGCCGCTCCTCCCCAGAACGCGTTGCAGTAGCCCAAAAGGGATTCACAGAGGGCAAACTATACGTTGGTTGTCTCTTGCACTCTGATCCCACCCGATGCACCGCTCCCTGGAGCAGCGTCATTCTTGTCTGTGCGTGCGCACCGACTGCACAAGTAAAATAAAAATATAATCCTAATATATTATTTCAGTAGGGGAAATAAATAGTGGCAACAATGTAAGCAGCAGTCTGCACTTTTGTCTCAAGCTGACGCTGCTTGGCACGAATGCTCCTTGGGTAACTAAGCTGATTTATTTATTTCATTTATACATGAACCCTGTTAGAGAGATTTAGAGTCCTAGCCACTCGATCAACCTCTGGCTAGTACCCAAAAGGGGGGGGGGGGGGAGGCATGGCGACTCTGTGCGGTGGGGTATGTATCGGGTATACAAATTGCATACGGTTTAGATACTTAAATTTAAGAATATTTGTGGTATGACATACTTAGTTCTAAATTAACAAAGTGTTGAAATTTCTAATTTAGTTGTTTTTTTCAATTTCTGCTCTACAATAACATTATGTAGATGGGCAAACCACCTTCCGGATCAGCTCGGTGGTGCATTGTCATTTGTCACATGAGCGGTTTACTACTAAAAATATATAGTAGTTTATGCAACAGTGCTAAGACTACTAAAATATATAGTAGTTTATGCAACAGTGCTAAGACTACTAAAAATATATAGTAGTTTATGCAACAGTGCTAAGACTACTAAAAATATATAGTAGTTTATGCAACAGTGCTAAGACTACTAAAAATATATAGTAGTTTATGCAACAGTGCTAAGACTACTAAAAATATATAGTAGTTTATGCAACAGTGCTAAGACTACTAAAAATATATAGTAGTTTATGCAACAGTGCTAAGACTACTAAAAATATATAGTAGTTTATGCAACAGTGCTAAGACTCGACTACGCCTCGTCCTGTAACTTCGACCCTTGCATTTTAAGAACCAATTATGAATTATGCATACATTACTTTTTCTATGACAGCAGCAGTATATTTCTTGGTATATTAACAAAATAAAGCCAATTAAAACCCACATTTAACAGTTTTAACTAAAACCATTTTGCCATTACGTTGTGTCAAGTTTGATAAATCTAATGATTGTATCCTCTTCGCTTAAAATTATTAAAACTATAAACGTGAGTAACAGTTCCTGTCAAAATCATCATTGCTCTATTTCTTGTATTTTTTTTGACGCGTTTCCCAAAGTTCAAAGACGTCAATTCTCATAGTGGACTTATCTGTAGGCCATGTAGTGAAATGACATTCATTATGACGGAATGTGTCTGACACTGATAACTTATACTGAGCAAGCAAAAACAGATCTTAAGGTGGTCAACCTTTTCATTCCGCGACTGTACTTCAAATGAGTAATATCAAAACTTCATGCTATAGCGGTTTTTTTTGGAAATGATCCATAAAATGTTTGCTAGAATGTTTGTGAATGGTGGTGGTGGATGGCCTTTAGTCGTATTACTCTATTTCATTCTGTCCTCGGGAGCCCTAATCGCATCAGGTATTCGGAAACCAGTGATCGTCTTGACGAACAACGATTATGTGAACATCCCCGAGATCTTTCCCTTCGACCTGCCCTATCACCATGAGCTTCTCGAGGCTTTCGGGGTTTCAGCGAGCAATCTGATGAAAGTAGCTTAATATGCGTTGGAAACAAATTTCAGACATCCTTGTTATTATTTTGAGCTCCTTGAGGATGGATACGTTAATTCGGCTCGCATGTCCATAGAATACGCAACATGCGTCTCCAGCACCACATCTCGAAAGCGCCGATCCTAGCTCTCTCTTTCTTCCTTATCGTCCAGGACTCAAAGCCGTAAAAATGGTCGAGAAAACCAGCGTCCGTACCAGCCTCACTTTAGTCTTGCGGTATATGTTTCGGTCTTTCCATATCCTCGTGAGTTACGTCATTGCTGATTTGGATTTTCGTATTAATCTCTTTCTCGCTGACACTTCACTGCTTATGAGAGAGCCAATATAAACAAACTGGGTTACAAATTCTAGGTCTTTGAAATCAGTGGGAAGAGTTAATGTGCCTAGTCTATCCACTGCCAATACTTTGGTTTTTGATTTATTGAAGCTAATACCCACCAACTAACTTTCCTTCTCCACTCTTGACAGGAGTTCAACCAAGTCTTGTTTCGGAGATACGACGAGTATTGTGGTTGTGTCATCGGCATACCTTAAGTTGCTGACTTTCATCCTGCCATCACAAATTCCACCATCCCATAAATGAAAATTAATCGGAGAAAGAATACATCCTTGCCTAACACCTTTCTGCTGCTTAGGGTCCCGAAAGTGCATTATTAACTTTGATCAGTGCTTCCATCCTGATAGAGGTTTGCGATTAAATAGAGTTGTGAGCTGTCTGGGTACACCATCTCTATTAAGGTATTCCACAGCCATTTTCATCTAACACATGGAACGTTTTCGAGTAGGCTACGAAGCACATCAATATTGAAATGTTAAACTCGCTACACTTCCCTATAATCTGTCTAACAATCACTAACGTTTGCCTGCTCCTTTTACGAATCCAGCTTATTCTAATGGGATCTGCCACTGCAAAAATGCCTGAGCCGTTCGTTAAAGACATAATGACGTACAGTAGAATATGAGCGCTACAGTCCTAAACTTGGTTGAACCTTTCTTATGCAATGGTTTTAGAAGTGACTCTTGCGAATTGCTGATCCATTCGCCTGTCCTCTATATCTGATTGCATAGGGTGTGCAGAATAATGACGTCAGTATCACCTATGAACTTCAAGTTTTCGTCAAAAGTGCAGTTACTACCGGCAAATTTATTCAGTTTCAGATAGTTTAAAGGAGTAAATCGAATTTCTGACTTGACTTTAGGATATCAGTCTCAATAGTTGGTCATGGTGTGTCGAGAGCTTGTTGTTATTATAGTTGCGCCTGTGTCTGTGTAAAAGCTTTCGCAATACCGTCGCCATCCTTCTACCACCTTATCAATGTTATAAAATAAATAATAATAATAATAAATATTACGGGACAATCTTACACAAATCAACCTAGGCCCACGGTAAGCTCAGTAAGGCTTGTGTTGTGGGTACTAGGCGATGATATATATAATAGATACATACATATAGATACTTATATACATATATAACACCCATAACTCAGGAACAAATATTCGTGATAAATACACAAATAAATACCCTGACCGGGATTCGAACCCGGGACCTCCAGCTTCGTAGGCAGAGTCACTACCCACTGGGCTACGGAGGCCGTATGTTAGTTAGTAAGGCTCCGTTTGCATCCTCCGTTGCCCAGGTGTTGGTCTTAAAATCTATCGCAACGCTTTTTATTTTCGTATATAGGTCTCCTGTATTCATCTTCTAAGCATGTTCTTAAATTTTCGCGCACATGTTGCTGTAATATTGATTTTTATTCTCTCTACACCGGAGTTATATTTATCTTGTGAGTACCTTGTATCTTTCACGATCATCATCACATGAAAGCAGCTATCCCAGCTAGCTGTTGTCATGTGATGCATGAATTACGTTGAAAATGTACTGTAACGTCACGTAAAATATATATAACGGTAAGCCGTATCACACCTAGTAGACCATACGTTTGCAATTTGTATAGTTCCCATAAAATAAAACCGATAAAAAAATAATAGGTAATTAAAATGTCAGTATTCTGTTTATCAGGCAATTCTACAAGTAGCAGAAGTGGAGTTTCCTGAGTTGATGGGCGCCCTGAGTTTAGCGCTGAACGGCGTGTTCGGAGCTCTAAACTCGCCGGTGATGTCGGTGCGCGCACGTGAACTGTTTCTAGAT
The DNA here is from genome assembly GCA_963854355.1 of Epinotia brunnichana. Classification (NCBI taxonomy): domain Eukaryota; kingdom Metazoa; phylum Arthropoda; class Insecta; order Lepidoptera; family Tortricidae; genus Epinotia; species Epinotia brunnichana. The sequence goes on along the minus strand of OY977935.1, from coordinate 33,495,733 downwards.
GGATTACCGCTGTGCGCCAACCCGGGCTTGCTGGGGGGCGTGGCCTGCAGCCAGATTCGTAGCATCGCCGGCACCAACCGCAACATGGAGGTGCAGCCCGATGGCTCGCTGCTCTTCTCCCTCTTCGGCTATGTAAGTTCATCCTGCGACCTCTATCACCAATAGGAGCTGTATATGATTTCAACATGAATACAATATCTTACATAGACATAGACATATAAAAACTTTATTCAAACATACGTCGTTATCGCGGGTACAATTACCAATCATGCTATGCGAACTTAGAACTTAATGCAAATCCAGTTTCTTATTGAAAAAAGTGCCACCTTCTTGATAGCTGGCGAACTCTCTGAAGCTCTAGCGATTGCTAGGCTAGGCTGTCAAGGTATTTCAAAATTCGCCGTAGTGTCACAAGGCATCAGTAGCCTAGGGGTACAGACGGTGGTATATGGAGTCGATGATCCGGGGTTCGATCCCTACGACCGGCGCACTTTTTGTATGTTTTGTACAATCAAAGAAAAGTTGTAACTACCGCAGAAGAGATGGCGCCTGTATACGCAAGCATTAAATGCCTTCTCAATTTGGTCGAGTTGCCTGTCTATCTCAGTATGTATATTGTAGTCTTTGTTACCAATCAGATAAAGAGCAAATAAAACAGAATGTCTATTTGGTAGAATCGGACGTATTCTGCCTACAGCTTCTAAGCATCTAAGAAGCTCTTTACATGTGGAGAGTTTTCTCTAGAAAAGATCAATAAAAAATACAGCTGCATAGGGGTATGGGTTAAACTGTTGTCATCTGTTTAGTTAACAAGTTTATACATAGGAAATAAGTATATTTAATTATCTTTTAACGTTTTTTTTTAAACAATATTAACAATATATACGTACTTGTGTGAAGATAATTGTTATCGTCTGCTAATTAAACGCTTACCTACTTAGAAGAAAGTCTATTTAAAAAATAAAAAAACAACGTGTATAATTTTTACTAACGCGTATTTTTGACATGTATTATTTGGTTTTCGTAATAGATTACGAAGATTTTTTCCAAATTTTCTACAGTCAATTTGCGGCGTCTAGCAGTAAATATCCATTTTAATTGACTAAATCATCTATCAACATCAACTGTTGTTGTAGGTGCGTACTTGAAACGATGGAAATAATCAAGAGTAGTGTAACAAACTCGTGATGTTGATTCAAGTATTATCTCCTTAATTTTTTTTATTATGCCAAATCCAGTATTTTTCTCCAAGACATTTTTCAGCTTTTTAAATAGTTTTTTTCCATTTGCACTCAAATTTAATTTCGATATATGCTTGTATGTTTTTTTAAACGATGGCTAAATTTTCACTTTTGAGAGATAGGTTGCAATTTGTTTATAGCGTCTGGAAGTACCTGAAGATATTTCGCTATAAAATTTAAATCATTCCGAATTTTCGCACTGCGAAATGCTTTTTTTGCCTTTGTGATACATGCTGCGTCAGAATAATCACGAAATGTGTCCACAACGCCTTTTATTTCCTCGAAATAGTTGTTATAGTATGTCGCAGCCTCAATCCACGTTCCCCAACGAATAATCGTTGGATTTGGAGGTAAGGGTATTCCATTAACCATTTATTTAAATGCTTTTATTCTTTTTGGTGATTTTCGAAAAAAAAATTTACATTTGATATTAATTTATTCACTTCTGGAAAAAGAACGCGAACTTGATCAGCAACTCTGTTAAGACCATGAGCCAAACATGTAACATGGAGAAGGTCTGGGTAAATTTTTTTCAATGTTCTACCCGCTTTTTGCATGTACCATCAGTTAATAATAACAACACTTTCTCATGTTTATTGTGGTCGAGACCCCACAAATTATCCAGTGCATTTTTGACGGTATCCGTTATACTTATATTGTTAGTTTGTTCCAATTTTTTGCTTGACAATACATGTGGAGTTCCGACTGCATCTTTAAGCAATGCACCGACTATTACGTTAGCAATTTGACGACCCCTGGCATCTGTTGTTTCATCACAACTCACATAAATAAAATAATTTTCTAACTCCTTTTTCATTTTTTGCATTTGTTCGTCGTATATTTGGTTTACGTAATTCTGTCTCAATAAACATTCCGAAGGGACCTCCACAGTTTTTTCGAATTTTCCAGAGACGCAGTTATTGATATTTTTTTTGAATATGGGATTCTCTAACTGAGACCATGGTATATTACAGCTTACCATAAATTTGGTCAATTCCATCCTAAAATCTTTTTTGACGGATGTATGCTTTTCCGAGTTGAAATGTCGTTCCATAGAAGCTTTTCTTTGGGGGAACCTAACATTGCACTTAGTGCAATATAATTTTGTATCGCGAGCCTGTAATTCAGGATAATCCTTTGTCCACAACTCCACAAATTCATCGCACGTTTTTTTCCTTCGCGGCATTTTAAAAGCACTCGGCAATAAATATATTACACACAGTTATCAGTACGGATAATTGATAATGTACTTACTGACAAATGACAATGTCAAATTATTAAAGAGTTTGCATTGCGACTGCATAGTTAATCTATTTAAGTTGTATTGGTACTCAAGTCAAGGATGGAGGTTGGGTATTAGAAATACCTAATGTGTGATACCTACATTTTAAACTCGTAGGAGTAGGCATAGATGTAGATGTTCCTCAAAATGAGTTTCGCGTCTGTTATTGCTTGTTTTTCATAATCTTTCTGTACTGTCAAATCGTTTTTGCACCCGCGATAACGACGTATTTATATCACATTTTATACAAAAGGAACAGTGTACAAATTAGACTTAGGAATAGACAAACACACTCAAACAATATCGTACGAGGCATTAACATTTTGTGATGCCAAAAAGGGGCTAGACTCAGCATACTGTTGCAGTGAGTACCTACTGAGTACCTACACTGCAACGCTGATTTTCAGTCAGACCCTTACTTATTCTTTTTCTTTCTTTCTTTCTTTCTTATTAATATTGTCGGAAGGGCATGAATATCTTATTGGAATGTGAGTAATGTTGTGTATATTTTAAATTATGTAATGGTAAGTACATAAAGTGGAACATTATAACCTCCTCCTTTTTTGAAGTCGGTTAAAAATTGAATTCAATTATTATTTAAAAAGGTATCGAACCATTAAATGATGTGGCAGTAGGTATGAAGTAAGTCTAATATCAGTATCACGTGTCGAAAATTAAACATTAAACCTTAAAAAGTAAAGTGGCGGGAATGCACTATTTCCTATCCTATCCTATACTATTAATAATAATACTATTAAACGAGCAATATTTGTATGTATATATATTTGCAATCACGTTCTCGGAAACGGCTCTAACGATTTCGATGAAATTTGGAATATAGGTGGTGACGGGGACGAGAAATCGATCTAGATAGGTCTCATTTCCGACAAAATTCGTTCTCTCGAGATTTTCTCGCATAAAGATTTGTAAATGCAATATATTACATAATTTCACCTCAGCTGTCACCGGTTCAATAGACTAATGGTTATAACATCGGCTTATAACGCCGTCGGCCGGTGTTCGAAGTCCTGGCATGGGGATGTTTGTTTTTGCTTTCGTTTATTATACGATTTTTCGGAGTATTTAAACTAGGAAAAGCATGGTCTGACGTTTTTTTCATTTTATTGTTTAAATATCTTTTTAGGGTTCCGTAGCCAAATGGCAAAAAACGGAACCCTTATAGATTCGTCATGTCCGTCTGTCTGTCTGTCCGTCCGTATGTCACAGCCACTTTTTTCCGAAACTATAAGTGCTATACTGTTGAAATTTGGTAAGTAGATGTATTCTGTGAACCGCATTAAGATTTTCACATAAAAATAGAAAAAAAACATAAAGTTTTAGGGGTCCCCATACTCAGAACTGAAACTCAAAATTTTTTTTTATCAAACCCATACGTGTGGGGTTATCTATGGATAGGTCTTCAAAAATTATATTGAGGTTTCTAATATCATTTTTGTCTAAACTGAAGAGTTTGCGCGAGAGACACTTCTAAAGTGGTAAAATGTGTGCCCCCCCCCCCTGTAACTTCTAAAATAAGAGAATGATAAAATAAAAAAATATATATGATGTACATTACCATGTAAACTTTCACCGAAAATTGGTTTGAACGAGATCTAGTAAGTAGTTTTTTTTTAATACGTCATAAATCGTAAACCGCAATTTATTTCACGGAACCCTTCATGTGCGAGTCCGACCCTCACTTGGCCGCTTTTTTGTATTTCGATCCTAACTGGGCAAAATTACTAGGTAATTAAAATGTTTTGATTACGAAGTTACCGAAATATTTAAGTAGAGTATTTTAGAATCAAATAAAACTTGTTAAACGCTTTTTGTAAGATTTTTATTTTCATTGGTCTGAGATAGCTCAAATATAACATCAGCGACATCTATCGAACTGAACTTGAAGGCTTTATGTAACTAAAACGACTAGAAATATTACATTACGTATTCCTATTTATAATTTCTGGTTGTAAATTTTCACTTTGTGGGGAAAAAACTGGTTTATAGAATCTCTATTTTATTATCTGAAAATGATATCAATCGCGACGTTTTTCAAAAATGTAATTGCTTTATGTTTAATTGTTTTGTGTAATGCAAAAGCTACTCACCTAACTGTATCTAGAGAGCTCTGCTCCATCATTGGACCCTGAGCTGTTCATATATCTTTTTTACTTGGAGAAACCCTGCGAAACCTGGGTACCAGTACCACCCAATCATGAAGCGTTTATAGCCCAGCGGCGCCTGCGAATCGGAAACGATAACGCAGGTTAAGCAAAGATGGCAGCGGTCAGTCTTTGGATGGGTGACCGCCTGTTCGAGTGGTTACTATAAATGAGCGCTTCCGTGCTTTGGAAGGCACGCTAAGCAGTTGATCCCGGCTGCTGTCTATTACAGTAGTCGTTAAGCCGAGTTAGAGGCCTTCGGGCGGCTTAAGAACCTCTAACAGTCGAGTTGCCCACTCACTTGATAAATGGGGGACAACTGTCACTATCGTCCGCATGGAACTGATGATGAAGACCACAGACGTCATATATTCGGTGATTCCGTTGAAGTATCTAGCAACTAATGAAGTGCCAAAGGTGATTCTGAGATCATTGAGGAATTGACGGAACTCCTCAAATATTATCGGCCTACTTATAGCGACTTACGTGTTTTCTGTAATAATCAACGCATTTGCTCTCGGAAAGCAGGGCTGTTATTCGCTACGCGTTAATGCGGCTCACCCCGCCGGTCACCCGTTACAAAACTAGACCTCTACCTACGCTTAGTTACTACGCATCGCGGTGTCAAGGTATAATTGTGGGTGAGCGTTTAGGTGAGCTTAAAACAAGTTACAGAATAGGGGGGCAGTTCATGCGGTATAGTGAGAAGGAAAAATGTATGTTCCTTGGCGAAGTACTGAATTGAAGTCGGTTTAAGCTTTGTTTTTAAAGTAAATTATGAATACTATTTTTTTTGTAACTTTTTGTATTGGTTGTTTTCTTTATGACTATAGGGCTTATATTTAATTATTTTCAATTCCAATGCGAGTTTTTTTAAATTTCATTTTGCGTTTTAAGGCCAATGAAAATAAACATAATTTCAAAATTAAATAAAAAAATAGTAAAATAGTATCGTAAATTTATTTTCACCCGAGCAGAGCTCGGTCGCCCAGATTTTTATTAAATTTTGCAAATATTGGTTTTTTCTTGCTATCGAAGTGAAAAGCAGTGTGTATAACTCGGGCATAAATAGCCATTTTATCCCTCGACTTAACTATATATCCATATATAAAAGTCTCGGGTGAAATGGCTCGTTTTATGCACTTGTTGTACAATCTACTATTAATCCAACTTTATCTTTTTTACAAAGTCATTATTATCCTATATTAAAAATAAAGAAATGCCTGAACCACTAGGCTACCGTAGCCGTACTACGGTAGCCTAGTGGTTCAGGCATACGGCTGTCAAGCGGCGGTCGTGGGTTCGAATCTCGGCTCGTATACCAATGAGTTTTTCGTAACTTATGTACGAAATATTTACCGTTAGCTTTTCGGTGAAGGAAAACATCGTGAGGAAACCGGTCTGATCCCAATAAGGTCTAGTTTTCCCTCTGGGTTGGAAGGTCAGATGGCAGTCGCTTTCGTAAAACTAGTGCCTATGCCAAATCTTGGGATTAGGTGTCAAAGCGGACCCCGGGCTCCTTTAGGGGCACAAGCGGGAATAACGCTAGGAGGATGATGATGATAAAAAATAAAGAAAGACAAAAAACATAAAAAAGGTACCTAAATACCTATAAAAAAGGTTGGTCGGTCGCGCGGTCGGTAACACTATTAACGATATTAAATTTACACTCGATCATTATTTATTGTATTAGGATGCGTCAACTTAATAAGCGTGTTACAATGCGCATCAGTTTGCTCTTACAATCCTTTCTGGTTTTACGGATATTGCATAAACAAGATCTGATGAAGATCTAGAAAATATTACAGCTTGGTCAGAGTCGAATTGCCTAGTATTAAATCCTAGTAAAACCAAATATATGTTGTTTGGATCTAAAAATCAAATAAAACTAATAGATAGGTAGTCATAATCCAGTTGTTTCTGTAATGGGCGATCAGGTGGAGCGTATATCAGAGTCGCGTAATTTAGGCACCATAATGGATGAGGCTCTGCGTTTTGAGAGTTACATATCGGAAGTTGCCAGAACCTCATGTTATAGACTAAAGATACTTTACCGAATCCGAGAGTTCATCAGTGTGGATTTACGCATCAAGCTATGCGATTCCTTGGTTCTCTCGAGGTACAATTATGCCGATGTTGTATACGGTCCACGACTGTTAGCACGCACTGTACGGCTAACGTGAGTTTCAATCGTAACCTTACGATAAGTAACTACATACGAGATCGAATAAACGCGCTTCGAATAGATTTCGATCGTTGCGAGCATGAGAAGTGAAAAAGTCATTTTCACTTCTCATGCTTGCCTTTGTGCTGGATGTATGCTGCACAAAATGCCACTTTTATGCTCTAGTGCACAAAGTAAAATTATTTTAAAGACTAAGATAATCGGGGCTAACAGCCACACACACAATATAACTTCGTAGAATAAACTTGTCATTTGATTTGCTTTAATAAATTTCCGTGTTACTAAATTAATAAAACCAGATAATTGGAGTCAATTATTATTTTAAAACGTATTGAACCATTAAATGACTTGGCAGTATGAAGTACCTACCTAATTTTAATATCACGTGTCGAAAATTAAACATACAAACTTTAAAAAGTTAAGTGACGGGAATGAGCTATTATTTAATTAAATTTTGCAATTATTTGTTATTTTCTCGCAATCGAAGTGAAAAGCAGTGTGTATAACTCGGGCATAAATGAGCCATTTAACCCCTCGACTTAACTATCCACCCTCGCCGGTGGCTCGGGTGGATATAAACGTCTCAGGTTAAATCGCTCATTTTATGCGCTTGTTGTACAATCTACTATTCCTAAATGTAATTAATGAATAATGATATTTCGCGTTTGCCTACGTTTCAAATAGGATTACGCTTGATCTTCCAAAGTACCTGGTACCTACCAATGGAGGCAATGGAGTAATAACTAGGTACCTATGGTAAGATATGTTCATTTTTTTACATATATTGACAATGAGTATAGTGATCACTGATCAGTGCTCACGTCGCTCTAAAAAAGTTCCCTAGTCAGATGATTGATGATTTACCTACAGTAAACAAAGAAGACAATATAACGTACAATATTTTTATTAAGTATATTAATATTGGTATTTGAGGGTCCCTCAAATCAAAACTCCCCGTAAAGCTCAAGAAAAAAGTTATGGATTCATGTTTACTACCTTGTCTTACATACGGCTCCCAAACATGGATATATAATAATAAACTTAAAAATAGAATACAAGTATGTCAGAGAGCGATGGAAAGGAGTATACTAGACATAAACATAACACACAGAAAAAGAAACACAGAAATAAGAAACACAACAAAAATAATAGAAAGTAAAGTAAAGTAAAGTAATTTATTTTGCGTAAAACGTGGTACAGAAGATGGTATACATATATATCACAGAGAAACACACATTTCACCAGCAACTGGCATGCAAAAATTTGAATATACCTAACGAAATAGAAATTAATCCTAATGGATTTACACAATAAATATAATGTCAATTAAAATTCAAATTAAATTAGTTAAGTCTTAATACAAATTCAAGTTATTATAATAGTCAAAGTACTCATTCACAGCATAAAACGATTCCTGTATTAAAAAATGTCTTAGTCTTGATTTAAATATGTTAAATGGTAATTCTTTAATGTCATCATGTAGCCTATTATAGATTCCAATTGCCATACAAAATACGTTCTTGACGTACAATTGAGTCTTTATAGGCGGAATAGCAAGACGATTTGGGTACCTCGTATTAGATTTGCATACGTCACTTTTTTTATTGAAAAATTCTGGATGAAGTTTAACAAATACACAAATTTCAAACATACATAAGTACTTGGCACAGTTAATATTTTTAATTCTCTAAATAACGGCTTGCAGGATGTGAGAATATCCAAGTTGTAAATGGCTCTGATGCATTGTTTTTGCGATATTAGCACTCGTTTTGCATGGCTTGAATTACCCCAAAGAAGGATGGCATATCTCAGAATGGAACCAACATACCCGTGATATGCCTGTATTGCAGTTTCTTTTGAGCTTACTTTTGCAAGTTTCCATAACGCATATGCAAAGGAGTTTATTTTATTGCATAATTTATTAGTGGCATCCCTCCAAGAACATGCATCGTCAAGCCATAATGCCTAAAAATTTAGTGTTACAGGATTCTGTTAAGGTCTGATCTTCAAAGGTTACATTTAGTGGGCGTTTATTGCCATTTCTATTTACAAATTGTATAAATGTAGTCTCATCAATATTTACATTCAAATTATTTCTACGTAACCATTTTATAATATTAGTAATTGTCATATTTATGTCACTATTATAAGATCTAGCATCACTACATGGTATAACGATGGATAGATCGTCGGCAAAAAGAGTACAGGCAAAGTTTGTTACATTTGGTAGATCGTTAAGGTATAATAAAAATAAAAGGGGACCCATAATACTCCCTTGTGGTACTCCGACTCCGTTTATTTTAGTGGAAGACTTATAAGCAACCACGGTATCAGAAGGATTAATTTGGGTTACTTCTACAAATTGTGTCCTGCCGTGCAAATAGGCCTTGAGCCATTCATTGGCTACACCTCTTACACCATACAGCTCGCATTTGGCTGAAAGCGTTTCATCGCAGACAAAATCAAATGCACGGCTCATGTCGAAAAATATGGCAGTTACCGGCACGCTTCTATTCATGTTACTAAGAATATTATTTGTTGATGTGAAGGCAGCTAATGTCGTTGATTTCCCTTTCTGAAACCCAAATTGTTTAGTTTTAATGATTCTGAATGCTGATGCTTTGCTTTGGAACACTCTCAAAAACAAAAATGGAAATGGGCAGGGCATATCGCACGCATGGATAAATAAAAAAAATGAAATAATCAGAAAAGCTGGCGAAAACTGGATCAAAAAAAGAAGGAAAGACAAACGTGGAGCAAAATGGAGGAGGCCTTAACCCGTTGAGGGGTCCATATCGATTACCAATTGATTATGCATGTATTTTTTTTTTATTTACTTGTATAAAAAAAATACATATAAGTATATATATCTTTAAAATAAATAAAATAAAATATATAAAAAAACGATAGAAAAGAGAAAAAAATAACTACTAAAAAATATCGTGAATTTAATATTTTTATTATGTACAGCTAGTTGCAAATCAGAATTTTTTAATGTATTTTTTTTTTTTTTTTTTTTTTTTTTTTTTTTTATAAAAATAACTTTATTTAGCCTTCATACAGGTCATACACTGCTTACATAATAAGTAGGTAAGGTACACAATATCTAGTAACAATCAGTGAGTAAGCGTCCTCTGTTCCCCGTACTAGTAAAAACTGTATCACGGTGGAACAGGATTCCCCTCCCCTCGTTGTTGTTTATAATAAGTACTTAATGTTAATTCAAAAATGCTAAGGCCATCACAAAATATGTGGGTAGGTAAATTTAAACATAGAAAAGAAAAATATCAACGCGGTTGGCAAACAAAAAATAACAATATGAATAGAGTGTATTAATCCTAATAATTAAGTTGTGCACGCTAAAAAAAAAAATAATATATACTCGTATATAATTTGATATGTTTTATACGCCATTCGTTATGGAAATAAAGAGGATATAATAATAATAATATTGGTATTTGAATGTGACATTATAATTGAGAGTGATGTTTTCAGAAAGATGGTATACCTTCACCCAACTACAAAGTGTATCGCGGCGTGGACGAGGCCCGCGACGTCGGCCGAATCATCACTTACGACACCAGCCACCGCCTCCGTTTCTGGCCCGAGGGAGACGAAGGCTCTATTGAAGAACACTCGCCCAACACATGTAATATGCTCAGAGGCACTGATACGGGATTATACCCGCCTTTTCTGAAAAGAGACGAACCCATCTACGCCTTCAACTCTGATATTTGCAGGCAAGTGGTTAATGTTTAATCGTCAATGCTGTCTTTTGAATTACCGTATAATGTGCCTAATAGGCATGATGACTCCTGTTAAAATTGAGAACGTAGTTTTTCTAAATGGATAGTAAACCATCAAATTATTGTAATAAAGTATAAATTAATCTATATATATAAAAGGCAAAGTCCTGACTGACTGACTCACTTAAATCAACGCCCAGCCCAAACCATTGAACCTAGAAAGCTGATTTTTTCACAATAGGTAGTTTATATAACGTGAGTACCTCCCACTAAGAAGCGATTTTTGAAAATTCCACCCTCAAGGGGTAACATTGGGGTGCAAAGTTTTTTATGGGAGAACCTTTTTTTATTTGAGCTAGAGACCTAAAACTTTGTAGAAAGATTAGTTATTGGAATACAAAGAAAGTACTTTCAGCGTTTTGAAAAATGTCACCCCTAAGGTGGTAAAATAGGGTGCAAAGTTTATATGGGAAAAACTACTTTTTTGAAATAGAGACTTAAAACTTTGTAGAAAGATTACTTATTAGAACATGAAAAAAATATATTCAGCGTTTTACAAAAATCATTCCCAAAAAGGGGTGCAAGGTTGGAACTTGAAACTTTGTAGAAAGATTACTTATAAGAATACAAAAAAAGTACTTTCAGCATTTTGGAAAAAACCATCCCTAAGGGGGATAAAAAGGGGTGCAAAGTTTTTATGAGGGAAAGTTTATGTTTTTGAGTTAGAGACTTGAAACTTTGTAGAAAGATTACTTATTAAAATACAAAAAAAGAACATAAAGCGTTTTAGAAAATTCCACCCCAAAGGGGGTTAAAAAGGAGAGCAAGCTTTGCATGGGCAACACTTTTTCTGAGTTAGAGACTTAAAACTTTGCAAAAACTTTTTTTTGAACTAGACTTAAAACTATTAGAATTATAACTTATTAAAATTAAAATAAAGTACTTTCAGAGTTTTAGAAAATTCCACCCCTAAGGGGGGGATAAGAAGAGGGCAAGCTTTGTATGGGGAACACTTTTTTTGAGCTAGAGACTAAAAAGTTAGTAGGAAGATACGAACTACAATAGTACTACAATACGAAAAAAGTTCTTTCAGCGATTAGAAAAATTCAACCTCTAAGGGGCTTTAAAAGAGGGTTCAAATTTTAAATGGAGAGCAAGATAATTTTAAAGTGTGTGTAAGAGATTTGTAACTTCGGTCTTATTCTGTACGTTAAAATACTACAAAACGAATTTCAGAGTTTTTCCAAATTTCCCTAAGAGTGTTAAAAGGGGGTTCAAAGTTTGTGTATTTCGAGACATTTTTAAAGTATGAGATTTTTAACTTTGGTTTTAGACTGTTTGTTCACAAACTAGAAAATGAGCATCAACGTTTTTTTTAATTTATCTCTTAAAAGAGGGTTCACAGTTTGTATTGAGAGAAATCATTTTCTAAGACGATAAAAAGTTCTACGCGGACGAAGTCGCGGGCAACAGCTAGTATAATATATAATTAAAAACATAAAAAGATATGGACCTTGAAAGTTTAGAAAAAATATGCATTCTTTTTATTGTCCAGGAGTACATTTCAACCTACCAATAGAAAGAATCCTTACGCTTTTAAAGAAACAAAATTGTATGACAACTATGGACCAGCGAAACAGCAGTTTACTTGACTTACGGTTATTTACACGGTTATTTGACGGTTAGTACAAATAACAGGTGTGACGTCATACCTGTGTATCAATTAGTATGAAGCGTATTATATGGCTGCCGCCAGCGAGGTCAATCTTTGTCTAATTTTTTTCGGTATTTATGTTCTTTAATTGTAGTTGCTCCCATACAAACATTGTTCCTCTCCAAAAACTGGTACGAATGGCATCGTAAAAAAATCTTAGTCATCATCCCTATTACCCACTGTGTTACCCATTGTGCTCCAATTCAGTTTCATTGCCTTGCAAAGAGAAGTCTATGACCAATTTGTCAAAAACAATCGAAGGCACTATGCACTTGGCCATTAAGTGGCAAATCTGAATGTCAATCTTTCATTTCGCCTTATTCTATTACTGTTAGGCGTAGCTCAATGCTACTTCGAGAATCTGTTAAAAATATTATGTGGGAAAACGCTACTTCCAACTTGCATCTCAGCAAGCGGTCATCGATTCACGTCTGAACTAAGTATGTTTTGTTGTGTTCCGGTATATAATCGGCTATTCCATGTAAAAAAAACCGGCCAAGTGCGAGTCAGACTCCACTATAAACTGGCACTCACTAAGTATACTTAGAGAGTCAGTCATGTAACTGAAAATTTACGGTTTTCGCAAATTTTTCCTTTATCTGTGCTATAAGACGTTGCTTCGAACCAAATTTCAAGATTCAGAGTTCACGGGAAGTACCCTGTAGGTTTTGATTCCTTTAAGAGCTTCGAAAATTTGCGGAAATTTGCGCCATATACGGCTGTATCTTTCGATTGCGTTGACTTAGAAGTTTGATTTTTTCACAGCTTCAAGGGACTGTAGACTTGAGTATTTGATATAAATTTCAGTTTGATATATCTACGTGTTCCTGAGAAAAAGGGTCTTGACAGACGGACGGACGGACAACAAAGTGATCCTATAAGGGTTTCGTTTTTTCCTTTTGAGGTAAGGAACCTTAAAAACACGAGCTCAAATCCAGCACTCATCAGGTCTGTGGAGCTCCGGTACCAGCACGATTTGGTGTACCGCGAGGTGCCGGTGATGCGGTTCTCGGCCAACGAGTGGTTCCTCGACAACCACGAGAGCTGCTTCTGCCTGAACCTGACGCGCGGCCTCACCGGCCCCGACGGCTGCTTGCTGGCGGGGGCGCAAGAGCTGTATTCATGCGTAGGTCAGTACTCACTTTTATTTTTACTTAATTGAGAATGGATGAAAATTTTAGAAGTGCCTGATTATTTTTTTGGTGATTGGAATAACCTTCCTTAGCACCAGAAAAAAGTTGCAGACTTTTCAGCTGAGTCAATTATTTTTGAAAAATATAATCAGTTTCCTCACTTAGGTTTTGGGTTTAGGACGGCGAATAAGACACTTTGCTTGATCCGTCTCATATTACCAAAAAATGTCTTAAAATCCGTGGTAAACTGACACTGGCAATGATATTGACAGCTGCAGCAGCTATATTTGTCATCGCAATTTTATATGAGACTGATGAAGGAAATTGTCTCATTCGCCGTCCTAACCCCAAAACGTAAGTGAGGACACAGTTTATATTTTCAAAAATAATTGACGCAGCTCGGGCGCCGTCCATCCTAGCAAACACGTTTAAAAACATCTTCAATTGCATTCTGCATTTAGCTTAGGAGATATTTCGTCCCCCAGCAGTTCGATCACGTAACGCATTGTACGAACGTCGGGTAGGCCTAAATGTCACTTTTTATATGGAAAATTGACAGTTAAATTGTACCGATGCGCGTTCGGAACGTTACGTGATTACTGATTACCCCTCTGGCGTACTCCACTTTGTATTGGAATGGTTGTCGTCGAGCCTTGTCATTGTCCTTGTCGCTGATCGGTAGATGTTCTTTAGTAGCTGGATGTACCAATATATTATATAAGCATGCTTGCTATTTAGGCTGGTACTCGTCTAGTCTTGATAATACTTTATACACCTTTTATTTTATTTTCTAGACCGGGCTTAAGAGAGCGATTTTTTAAGTTTGGTCTTGGCACCTTTCTTGTGAAACAATGTGACTACGCTGTCCTGCCATTTGGTTGGTATTTAGCCAGTAAACAGGGCTTCGTTGAAGATCCACCGGAATTGTTTTAGCATCGGGCGTCCGTCAGCTTTCAGCAATTCCGTTGTTATGCCGTCTTCAAAGATTACATTTTTATTGTCCTGCCTGCCGTAAAATCATGAAATAATAATGGGCTTACTCTGAATTCAAACAAGACGAACGTTGTTATTAAGGATGTACTAAAAATAGAACTAACTGACCGTTGTTGCTTATACAGTTCAAACGCAGCGAAAATGTTGGGTTTCAATATAGATTCCGCCATGACGTGGAAATCGCATATAGACTATGTATGCGAAAAAATGGCAACTGGTGTCTACGCTCTAAAGCAACTACGTCCGCTTATTTCCCAGGATTGTCTCATCAAATCCTATTATGCATATGTACACTCCATTATGTCATATGGCATAATATTATGGGGAAACTCGTCAGACCATGAGAGAGTACTGAAAATGCAGAAACGGGCTATAAGAGTCATAATAAAAGCCGGATATAAAGATACATGCCGAGGATTCTTTAAGTCACTTAAAATAATGACATCAGTAGCACTATATATATTCGAAACTATCTTGTTTGTTCGTATAAATATCCATGATTTCCGCAAGAAAGGACCCTTGAAGTATCCAAGTCGTTGTCCAAACGACCTTTGTTTAAGTCCCCACAAACTTTCTATGTCGAATAAAAGGCCGGGAGTCATTGGCAGAAAATTATATAACCATCTACCGAACTGCATCAAACTAGAACAAAGACTCACAGTGTTCAGTGCTCGAGTGAAAGACTTACTAATAAACAACACTTTATATAGTTTAAACGAATTTTTTAATATGAAATTGTAAACAATATTTAAATATTTAAAAATATGACAAATTTTACAATTGTATTTCTTGATTTAAATTTGATACTGTTATAGTATACATTTTTGGTTTGACTAGTCACACTTGCTGTAATATAATTGTTGTTGTATAACTTGCATAACAATGTATACCTTGAGTGATGAATAAAATATTATCTATCTATCTGGACACCTTGTGCTTTGTATTGTTTGAGCTGTTTGATAGCTAAGCTCACATCGAAGGAGCTGATTTCCGGGATGTTCTCTGAAAAATGTAACAAGTCTGTTTGCAGCACCTGTATAGTCGCTGTTTTGACCATAGTGTAGTCGCTGTTATGTGATTTATAAAAATCCCCGTAGAGTTCGGATATCACATCCAGTAAGCCTGATGTGTCAGTCACAATGTCACCACCCTGCGTTATCTAACTTCTGCAGCAACATTGATCGTTTATTAAAATAATTAAAAACTCAGTCTGATTTTTTTAGTAACATATGAAACCAATTTTAAAAAATTGATCCCCTACTTGAATGCCATTGTACTTTATGAAGGACATATCCACATAAATCTAGTCAGCATTTTCTAAATTTCCGTAATAATTTTGCCGAATGCCACCCTGCAACGATTCTGAGATGAAATACGAGTACTTATGTCAATATTATTATTTTGATATATTTAGTAATTATAATTACGCTCCCAGTCGGACGAGGGGCAAACCGAAATGATCGGGCATCGGGCTTAAAAAAAACCGATCGAAGATGTAATTTAATTATGTTTTTTTTTAAGTATAAATTATGTTGATGAGTGCTTTTGCCTAACATAAAACATTTTATTATGTCAATGATTCAAGGCTGAAGTTGACATTGAAATGATGGCAAATTTTCGTGCTTTTCTGCCGTATTACAAAAAGAGTGAAGTTCTCGTATTTAAATCTGGCAATAAAACGTACTCTATTCCGCCCATAAGTCTCAACGGTTCTCCTCTTCAGACTGTGTCTAAATTTAAATATTTGGGACATTGGGTCACAGACACCCTCAAAGACGATGTCGACATGGAAAGGGAACTCAGATCACTATCGGTTAGAGGTAATACGCAGGTTTGCACGCTGTTCACGCGAGGTGAAGATAACACTGTTCAAAACTTACTGCCAAAATCTATACACGAGCAACCTGTGGAGCATCTACACCAAAAATACCCTCAGTGCTCTGCGCGTCCAGTACAACAACGCCTTCAGGGGGTTGTTGGGGCTGCCCAGGCGCTGCAGCGCGTACGGGGCAGCGCCAACGCTCTCCTGAGGGTGATCGCTGGGAGGATGGACAGCCCTATCCTCGCTCACTGGATGTCCATGCATGTACATTCCAACTATAATTATACTTTCCACTAACATTAGTAATGATAAGTATAGTAGTATAAGTTTTTACTAACATAATATGGATGTGTAACAATTGTCCGAAATAAATGCTTTTATTTCATTTTTAACCGATTACAAAAAAGGAGGAGGTTATATGTTCCACTGTATGTATATATATATATATATTGTTTTAATGTATGTTCGCCGATTTCTCCGTCAATTGTGGACCGATTTCCAAAAAAAATTTTTTATTTGAAAGAGTATACTCCCGAGGTGGGTCCCATTGTCACCAATTTAGGATCTGATGATGGGATCCCAGGGAAATTGAGGGCAACCCTCAAATTTTATAGGCACGCGTGTAGTGATTTTGGTATTTTCTATTATATCTCGTGTATTTACCCTCGGAAATCGTAATTTTGGTGAGTGGAACTGATGATCATAAACACAGATGACTTATCTATTCTATCTACTATATTATATATTACTCCTCAAAGATGTAAAGGACGTCAACGATTCTGACATGATTCCGTTAAAGTAGCAACTAATAAAGTGTTAATTCTGAGATCCTTTGGGAATCGACGGAACTCCTCAAATAGTATCAGCCCACATATAGTGACTTGGGTTTTTTTTGTAATAATCAACGCATTTGCTCTCGGAAAGCAGTCCATGTGGTAAATTGGAAAGGAAATGTGGAAATTTACATGTACCATGTGGCTTGGTGAAGTACTGCATTGAAGTTGGTTTAAACTTTGTTTTTAAAGTAAATTATTCAAAATCTTGACAAGGTATGACGTGTGTGTGTTGCCCATTTCAAATTTACAATATAAAATCAGTATATGTATAATGGCGACTTTATCCATATTTTCAGGAGTTAAGCAGTTCTATATTTGATCGGATGACAAGCAAAAGCTACTACCAAAATAGTCACTGCTCTTCAAAACCTCGTATCTCGGCACGTAGTCGATATCGAGATACGACCTTTGATTTAAGTAGGTATTTGTTACTTAAATAGTGAGTTTTGCTTGTTACCTGACGATTTGTTTAAATAGTTACAGCATGCTGAATATAAAAGAATTACCGGATAGAGAAAATGAGTGAATATGAATATAAGTAATGTTTTAATGTTAATAACGACTCCATACTTAGTTTCTTTCGTCTTACCGAGTGATGAAAGATCCGAGCCTTGCTAATTAGTACAAAATCACACAAAAAATCCATATAGATTTTTAACCGACTTCAAAAAAGGAGCAGGTTCTCAATTCGTCTGTTTTTTTTGTGTGTTTGTTACTTGATAACTCGGTAAGTAATTGATAACTCGGTAAGTAATTGGTAACTCGGTAAGTAATTGATAACTCGGTAAGTCATTTAGGAACCGATTTGAAAAAAAATGCTTTGTTTGAAAGCATATACCTACTTCCAGATTGGTCCCGTTGTCACCAAAATCCAGTTCTGATGATAGGATCCTGGAGAAATCGAGGGAACTCTTCAAATTTATAGGCAAACTTGAAGCAATTTGGCTACTGATTTGAAGTCGGTTAAAACTTTGTTTTTAAAGAAAATTATTTTTCTCGTTTTTATTACGCTATTAGGTATGATATGACATATATATTTTTTAACAAGAAAAAAACCATGCATTTAAACGTTAAGATAGGTAAGTACGTGAATTACCTACAATCGGTGCTATGCTAATGACTACCTACCTCCTACGCTATTAGCAAACGACAAAACATTCATAAGTTATTCCATGGCAAAAAGTGTTCGGCCTGCAAACTAGATAGTTATGTAATAATAATATTAACAGATTTGCATTTAGCATGCGTAATTGACTCATATTACCTTGTCAATTACCTGCATAAGGAACATACCTAGGGTACCTACCTATTTGCCTAGAGGTAATAATTTCCTGCTCGGTATTATGATTGTTTAGCGGCAGTGGTACTTACATACCTGTTATGTGCAATTTTTGAAATAGTTTATTTCGTCTAGTAGGTATCTACTTATAATTATCACATAATACTCTGAAAGTGGGTCATTGTTAATCTAAATAGCGGGTTGAAAGTGATGAATGTCGCCCCTAGGGATGAAACGTATTAAAAAAGAATTAAGCAATGGCAGAAACCTGTAACAGCCACACTTTCATAAAATGGTATTGATTTTTTGTTACCGCGCTTAGCCCGTTATATCGGTCCTAGTCCCCCGACCAGGCGGGATGCGTAAAAGCATTTCCCCATCGTTAAAAAAAAGAAAAAAATAACCTAAATACCGGTAGACTACTTTAGGAAAAAATGGGGCTACTTTGATCATTTAGAATGTAGTATAAAAGCAAAACTATTTGAAATGAAGAAGATTTAATCGAGTATACAGCAAGATAGATAACTAATATATTCACTGCCACAGTTCAACCACAAGTAAAAACAATGATTTCGGAGAAAAACCTATTTGATCAAAGTCGCCCCGCGAATCAAAGTAACCCCGTTGACGGTACTTCAGTATAACCACTTCGGAACCGCGCCCTAAAGTCATTAAAAAAATTGAACACTGGTAGAAACCTATACGGCCACACTGCCATACATTTGTGTTGATTTAAGAAGCTTATTGACAGTTACAATTTGTATTTTTAGGGTTCCGTACCCAAAAGGTAAAACGGGGCCCTATTACTAAGACTTCGCTGTCCGTCTGTCAGTCTGTCTGTCCGTCTGTCACCAGGCTGTATTTCATTAACCGTGATAGTTAGACAGTTGAAATTTTCACAGATGATGTATTTCAATTTCCGCTATAACCTCAAATACTAAAAAACAGCATAAAATAAATATTTAAGGGGGCTCCCATACAACAAACGTGTTTTTTTTTTGCCGTTTTATATAATGGTACGGAACCCTTCGTGCGCGAGTCGGACTCGCACTTGGCCGGTTTTTTATTAATACTATGATATGGAATATATAAATACATTTCATATAGGAATAAATAATTGAAATTAGTTTTGCAATAATATAACCGCTTCAAAAACGCGTCCAGGAAATTATCCACACACGAACGATTTTAAAATGGGTTTTACGGATCATGACTGATTTAGAAAATGATTAAGCATGTTTGGCTTTCATTTCGTTTCCTCATACCTATTCGAAATGAAAAGTGGAGTGTTTAGTAACTCGGGGAAAGCCACCCATTTTAGCCTCTAACTATTGGCGCTCTCACTTCGAGCGCCAAAATATCTCGTCGGGGATGGGTTGCTACTTGCTTTCAGCCCTCGGTTAACAATCTACTATTATCATAAACAAGTCTAAAGATGTTAAAAATGCGTGCGAACATAAACGATTGATCACTTTTATGGCATATATTGGAGGAATTAGCTTAAATACATGACGCATTTACGATTGTGCTAAACATGGATCGGTGTGATGAGCGTTGTATTAGGCACTTAAGGCCAGCCGGCTCACCTCTTGACCCGCCGCGGAAGCCCGCAATGTTTACTCTACGTGCGATGCCAGTCACACCAACCTCATCTTTTTTTTGATATTTAATACTTCCTATACCTGTAGGTACGAGTCACACTTCTCATTTGAGATTAGGTTAAAACATCGGCAAACTTGATAATATTTAAAGACGGTATGGCCGGTAAAGGCCATATGTATTTACCCAACATTAGCAGCGTACGCAAAAAACAATAACTTAATTTATAAGTAAGTATAAGTAACTGATAGTTGGAAGTCACGGGCAATCTATTGATATATTACGTCCTTAGGTATTGCGGTTGACCTATTTACCCAAACAAAGTTCTGTTCAAGAGGTTTTTAGGCGACCCGGACAAAACGTGTTATTTAATATCGGTTGAGTACCGCTGCACCTTCGATGACGCGCCCTCGTCAAGGTGAACCGCCTTGACCAGCTATGCCGTCCTTTTAACGTCCTGCCACCGGTACAGAACTTGAGACAACAAACCGTCATCATTAAAAAAATCTTTTTGCGTCGAGTTTAAATAGTGCGAGACCCTAATTCGAACAGCGATTAATATTACGGTTAATAATACAGGCTTTGATACGTACCGAATGCGGGTCGCAGCGAGAGGCAGTGAAAATAAAAAAGATCGCTCTCGCGTTTCGAGCGCAAACGCATCGTGATGGTCAGAGGCGCGTGGTGGACGTTCGCACTGGTCGCGCTGTGGGTCGCCGGAGCCCGCGCGCGCGTGTACGAGCGCTGCGAGCTGGCGCGTGACCTGCGCCAGCTCGGCGTGCAAGCGGAGCACGTCGCCACCTGGGTCTGCATCGCCTTCCACGAGTCCCGCTTTGACACCGCGGCGCGCAACCCGCACAGCGGAGACCACGGCCTGCTGCAGATCAGTGAGCTGTACTGGTGCGGCGGCGGCAAGGCCTGCGGGCTGCCATGCACGGCGCTGCGCGACGACGACATCGCCGACGACGTAGAGTGCGCGCTGCGCGTGCACGCCGAGCATACCGGCCTGCAAGGCGACGGCTTCTTGGCGTGGGTGGTTTACCCTCAGCACTGCAAGCATAATACCAAGAAATATCTTGCGGACTGTGATGAAACATTAAAAAATTCGAGTACGATCAAATATGTGGAAAAATCAAGAGCCGTAGACCGTTCAATAAAAACAAAATACAAAGTGGAATTAAACCCGATCATCGACGACTTACTGCCGCCGTACATCTCTTCGACTAAGAACTCGGGACATGGAAGGAATGAACTAGAATATCAAGACAAAGGATACCAAAGGAAATGGCAAGTTACACAATTTAGCAACATCGATAACCTATCGCTCCCTGATTTCCGGCATAGGACAGAAAAAACTTCGACTGCTTCGACCTACACCACTACCATCAATAATGTAACACATATAGATCAAATGAGAAATAAATTTGTCACTGAAAAGCCTGCAGGGACGACACTATCTAATAAAAACACGTACGGGTCGACCGATAGAAAAACTGTTGTTTCGTCGACCGGCAATTCATTCAGTGAATCACCACTAAGAAGGACCACCGCGCAGCCAACATATGCTTATTCGCTAACACCATCAAGCACCAGTACTACAACTACTCGAAGACCTCCAGTGACAACGACTAAATTATATCCCAGTTCATTATTAAGAAACACCAAATCTTTGGACTTCTTACATCGAATGCCAACCACATCGGATAACGATGCTGCTAAAGAGAGATTCCGCTGTCTCGGATGTCGGGCACCACCGACAGCCAAACCTACGTCCACTACAAGATTAACAACAACACAAAAACCGTCAATAACTACAATCCTTGACGATAGATTTAAAATATTTACAAGAAAAACTACAACTTCAGCAGGGCGACGTAAGGGCGGGATGGCCCGAGATGATTTCATAAATTTGAGTACCACCACAAAGCCCAGTATGTTTACAAGTGGAAGCAGAATCACGTCCTCATATAGCAGTACACCTCGAAGCAAAGTCACTACTCGGGATGTAAGCAGCATTCGAGTTCCTCCAGCTTCTACCGTTTCTACTAGAACTACACCGAATCCAACTTACTCGTATATCACAAGTACAACGACAACCCAAAGTTCGACTTTCAAATTGAACAGCGGCTCTTCTAGGC
The DNA here is from genome assembly GCA_963854355.1 of Epinotia brunnichana. Lineage (NCBI taxonomy): Eukaryota > Metazoa > Arthropoda > Insecta > Lepidoptera > Tortricidae > Epinotia > Epinotia brunnichana. Next base: position 33,473,603 of record OY977935.1, on the reverse strand, counting down.
ACTGGAGAACATTAAGTTCTGGAGCTGCTGGAGACCCTAGCGGAAAAACACAATCGTCGCAAAGAAATGCTATTTTTGATTTATACTTGAATACGAAACGACCTAAATTAACGACGTATAAATTTACAAGTCAAGGTGACAGTATTTACAGAAGACGTATATTTGCCGACGGGACTACGTCCCCAGCGACACCCTGGAAGCGAGCTCACGACAACGGCAGCGGTCAACAGGACAAAGCGATACGAACCAGAACCTTTTCCACGCTGCAAACTTGACTACTGAAAATACAATCCTTTACGAATTTATCTACTGATTCCTGTTTTGTATAATTACACCAAAAATGTCTACTGCCTTATTAAATTACTTAAAAATATATTGTTATTTCTGTCATATCTACAGTGATAATCTTATCATCGTGAGAAAAATTATCAAACATAAGAATGTACATTAGCTATTGTGAGCAGTATAACTAGAATGTGTTCAATAATTCCCATGATGACGGGACGTGTTTGCTAAACTATATATTGCTCCTTATAAATGCTAACTGCCCGCGCGGCTTCGCCCGCATACTTATTAACAGACCTATCCTACTGTCATTTTGACGCGAAACGAGGTTTGTTTATGGTAACCTCCTGCACGGTTAGCACAAGTAGTAACAACATAATTTCATTGATCGCACACCATTATACTAATTTTATTTTAGACCATCTTGCTAACATGACGAAAGAAGTAATCCCATTGCAAAATACGAGTATGAACTGTTTTGTAAATACTTAATCTGTATTATTGTATTTTTTTACTTAATTCTGACTTCCTAACTATTGTAAGTATTATTTTATTATCATATCATATCATTATTTCCAATGCAATGCAAACTTACACAACTACAAACTAACAAACTTTACTCTTTATACTAATATTAGTATAAGTAGCTTGAAGTTCTCAAATTCCAAAACACTCTAACAGCAACGAAATCCAAGCAAAAACTACAAAAAACCTTCTAACTACAACACATTACTGTCAACATGTAACTAGATAGCAAACAGACCAAATACATGTACCTAGTTATATATTACAATTTATTGTACAGTACCCGACCACGTAATTACTCAAGTCGTAAATTGTAACAAAATACTCTTGACTGGCTGACTAACTCATCACACGAACTATAAAAGAGAAAAAATTAAATGCAAGGAAACTACCTAATTTCAGCTGTTAACAAAAGCCAAAGTTTGTATAAGGAACACATATTTTTTCGCTGAGACTCTTTAATTTACACAAAGTACACAAACAATGAAAACGAATACAAGAAAACGAATTTCTTCTATTCGAATTCACCTCTTATATGTTTAAAAAACCGGCCAAGAGCGTGTCGGGCCACGCTCAGGGTCCCTACCCTGAGCGTGGCCCGACACGCTCTTCCGTAGATTTTCGTCCGTCACAGTAAGTGTGTGAAATTATTTTGTAATTTATTTCAAAAACTATTCAACATATCAAGTTCGAAATAATTTTCCTAGAAAGTTTTTATAAAGTTCTACTTTTGAGATTTTTTCATATTTTTAAAACTTATGGTTCAAAAGAGGTTAGAGGGGGGGACACATTTTTTTTTTACTTCTGTAGCGATTATCTCCAAAAATATTAATATTATCAAAAAATGATTTTAGCAAACCCCTATTCATATTTAAATACGTATCCAACAATATATCACACGATAGGGTTGAAATGAAAAAAAAAAACACTCCCCACGTTACGTATAAGGGAGGTGCCTTATGAAAAAAAAAATATCACTTTTTATTTTACCAATTTATCGGCGTGATTGATATACATATTAGTACCAAATTTCAGCTTTCTAGTGCTAACGGACCCGGACGGACGTGCCCGGAACCTAAGCTAAATATGTATAAAAGTGGACCTCATTACCAATCAATAAAAGTCTACAACAAAATCCCTGACTTCATAAAAAAAGAGGATAAGTTTAATAGTTTCCGCAGTAGACTTAAAGACTGGCTAATAAGTAAATCATATTACTCGTATCAATAATTTATTACAGACACCCTTAAATAGTTTAATAGTACATTTACAATTTACCGCTCAAAATAATAAATTGACATTAGAATTACATAGGTATATACAATTATCAAATAATGTTTTAGTTAATAGATGTAAATAAGTAGCTATGTTTAGATATAGTATGTGATCTAGCTAGTAATTAGAGGAAGATTGAAATGCATGTGCATGATTAATAAAATAACTGCCTAAGGAAAAAATATATTTTATATAACCTATATTTTAAGGAATGTTAAGCATATAAATGGCATGTAATTAAATAAAACTAAATATAAATTGCTACGCCCTATCAGGGCCCATATGGAACTCATGTACCTATTATAAGATCTGTACAACTATGGATGCAATAAATGATATTGAATGAACGGTTACTGAGATTATCCGCGGACGGACGGACAGACAAAGCGAAACTATAAGGGTTCCTAGTCGACTAGGTACGGAACCCTAAAAATAAATTAAACTTCGGCTGTGTGTTTACGTATAGATAAGTAGTGTAGTGTCACTAGAATTTAGTTTTCACAACATAAGTAGGTATTCCTTCAGTATTTCACGGGCAGCAGTCCAAACAGCTTGATGGATTTTGGCATACACCTAATATATGAGGTTGAAAAAAAGCAGTTCGGTTTATTGAAAAATCTTCTTATTTCACTTGTTGTTGTACTTTTGGTGCAGCGTAGTGTTGTTAACGGAGTTGGCATCTATACATATAATTCCTTAATTTGCGTCGATTACGCCTAACCGTAACCTTAAATAACACATTTTTGTTTTACAAATTTACAAGTCTAGTCTGGTAATACTGAGGAGCTTGACCGGTGTTGCCATTTTAGACTTGTAAAGTTGTAATTTTGTGAGACGGGTCACAGTCATCAAGACAACAGTAAGAGTATTTTTTATTATATTTCATAGTTTTTGACTGTAATTCAAATAGATTTAGCGGGTAATTTGAGAGCTAATCAACAAGCAAAAAGTGTGTGACTCGAGTCGCACTTATATTTGTCTCTACACACGTGTACATATGTTAGTTAATATGTGAAGATGGTGCCTACCTAATGTGTGCATGAAGGTGAGTCTGTCACTTATTTGGACATTTGCAATGTCCAAGTTACTTCTGGTTGTAACTAATTTTACTAACGTAACGATTGTAGCTTCTAAATCAGACACATACACTCGGCGTCAAAAGTAATCGCACCTTTCCTAAAATTCGTTCCAAGCGATTATTACTCCTAAGATACTAACCGTATCCAGTCGATATTAGTATCATTTGAAAGGTAATAAAACCCCCTAGGCTTTACTTTTCAAATATCGACAGGGTACAGTAAGTATCTTGGAAGTAACAATCGCATGAAACGAATTTTAGGAAAGGTGCGATACTTTTGACGCCGAGTGTATACCTATAATGTTTTATCGTAATCATACATTCAATTCCTGTTATGCGAATATATACGAGCGTATGGATGCAAATGTCATACTTATATTATAACTATGTAAGCCTATTTTGTTTCACATAGAGCACAACACATCGAAAATGTTTTATAAGTTCCAAGTAAGTATTAAATAGATAATGTCACTGCTGCAAAAATCTGAAGCGATTATATACATAAAGAATATAATTATTCATGTACTCCTTAGATAATAACTGTTTAACCCATATATGCTGCCACTGCTTTGTTTCAGAGGTGTGCAATAAAGAGTATTTGTATTGTATCTAGAAACTGTACCAAGCAATACAGTTCCTAGATTAAAAAGTAGAATATGTCTACCTCCTACTGTTAAAATAAAATAGGTATCTGAATACTTGGATTTGATTGATCGTAACCTTTTGATTCACCGTGGCAATAATTTACAAAAGTTAATGTTCGCGATTAATATTCATATGTATATGAGACACCTCCGTGGAAAGCAAGTTGATCATGCGGACGTCTCGTTAGGCCGGTTTCGCCAGGGCTGCCACCGTCGACAATAATAACGCGTAGTTCGTGCAATGCGTTCATTTGTATATGAGATATGAGACACCTCCGTGGCAAGCAAGTTGATCATGCGGGCGTCTCATTAGGCCGGTTTCGCCAGGGCTGCCACCGTCGACAATAATAACGCGTAGTTCGTGCAATGCGGTCATTTGTATATGAGATATGAGACACCTCCGTGGCAAGCAAGTTGATCATGCGGACGTCTCGTTAGGCCGATTTCGCCAGGGCTGCCACCGTCGACAATAATAACGAGTAGTTCACGCAATGTGTTCATTTGTATATGAGACACCTCCGTGGAAAGCAAGTTGTTCATGCGGACGTCTCGTTAGGCCGGTTTTGCCAGGGCTGCCACCGTCGACAATAATAACGCGTAGTTCGCGCAATGCGATCATTTGCCTATCAAGGGAAGTTGTAAATAAATAGTTATAAGTACCTATTGCTTCAACTGAACTAGCCCCATATTTAGCTCAATAAGACTTGTGTTATGGGGACTAATTCATCATCATATCAGCCGAAAGACGTGGGCATAGGCGTCCCCCAAATATATACTAAAGACACACAAAAAAAATAATAAGACTTTGATATTTTCGTGATTATTTTGAAACTGAGAAACCCTAGCCTGGCCACAAATGGTTTATAATTTAGCCTTACAGTAAGCCTTTTCATCACAGTGCAAAATCTAGATTATTATAAGTTGGTTTCTTAAAAAAAAAAGATTAAGATTATCCTAAGATGGGACCCGGGAGTTTAGATTGCATTCGTTTCAAAACTATGATAGTGAGCCACGCGGGAGTTTTTGTCCTTCATTGGTGACATCTTTCTCTATTCGATCATCCAATAAAGTTAGACTGTCTCAAAAGAGGTCCAGGGGAACCCTTTGAAGCGGGATAAAATGGCTATCTAGAAAAACTAGTCGATATACAGATGAAACTGTATTTTTTTTTATCATTTAGCTATTTAAGTAGTTCAGGAGATCGTCTCTTACATACAAACTTGTACAATCCTACCGACTTATCCATTGCTGGGCGCCAGAGTCAGACAGCACCTAGGTATATACCTACTAAAGAAAACGAACTGCTAAGCGTAGTCGCACTTATACATTTCAAAAAATATTATTTCCGACATTGAAGTTAAATTCCGCCTTCATCGTGAGTGGAAACGTGGAGGGCATCCTGCAAATATACAAATGCCATTTATTTCAGGTGTCCGCCTTATTGTTTGTAAATCAGGAATCATCCCAGACACATAATATTGTTCTTTGACAAGTGTCATAGAATCGATTACTCGTTATTATATTGAATCATTTATTCTATACTGAGTTAGCATAAAGTTACTAAACCTAGCAGAAATTTCATTAATATGTATACTTATTAAACATATCGAATAATTTTTATATATAACGACGAGTGGCGAATGACGTTCAATTCCTACTTCTTATACGTATTAGATTGTATTAGATGTTGATTTGATAGTTTCGAATGACGAAACCATATTCTTTTATCGTAACGAATTTCGAGATAAGAAACATTATTCTTTTACCGAAACCGATTTCGAACGAAGAAACATTATTCTTACTTGAGAAACGGTTTCGAACTTTGGTTTCGAATGTGGCCGAAGGGGATTTACTTACCAATATGATCCACCGACTAAACGGCAATTGACAATTTGGGTGTTTCCCGATGATGAACCTCCAACGAAGGTGAAACGCGGGCGAAATGTTGGGAAAGAAATGGTGGCCATATTTTTTTTTTGCAAGTGGTCATGTGGCCACATTTTCCTTAGACGACCAAAAAACTGTGAATGCTGAGTGGTATATTGAAGTGTGTTTACCTACTGTAATTAATAATTTAAAACAAAAACGACCTAAAACTGGTTTGAGGGGGCTCTTTTTGCATCATGACAATTTGTCGCCGTACAAGGCCATTGTCACCAAGGATTTTTTGAAGAGTACAGAGATTGAAGAATTGTGTCATCCTCCGTATAGCCCCGATTTAGCACCTTGCGATTTCTTCCTCTTTCCGAAAATCAAACTCGGACTTCGTGACACGCGATATAACAGTCCTGCCTGAGGATGAACAGAATGCCTACTTGCAGGCCGTAGAAGAGCTACCTAAAGAAGAGTACCGGGAATGCTATAAATCATGGTTTAGGCGGATGAATCGATTCATAGAAGCTAATGGAGAGTACTTTGAGAAACTAATACTTTTTTTGCATCTCAAAACTTTCGTAGTGACCTAAGGTAACATTCTAACGAGTCGCGGCGGAATAGAACCAGTAGTCACGCGAGAAGGTTTAGTTAGAGTATAGTGGAGCGGAAGCTGCTGATGCCTTCGCAACGCACTTCCAATCTGTGTTTCTACCCGATGCCCCGATCCTCGACCCAAGGGCGGCCAGTTCAGTAACCTTGGCCAGCGCACGACTAGTGGACATCGACGTGGGCTCAATCAATCGCGCAGTCAAGCCACTTAAAGGAGGCACATCTGCAGGACCCGATGCAATCCCTGCCTTCGTCATCAAAGGATGTATCGATCTCCTGACTGTCCCGATCGCGTTTATTTTCAACATTATCCTGAATAGTGGGGAGCCCCCAGACATGTGGAAAATATCACGTGTTACGCCAATTCCCAAAAAAGGATCAAATTGAAAGTTAAGAATTACCGACCCATTGCCATACTGTCCGCCGTGGCCAAGGTCTTCGAGATGGTCCACCACGACTACCTTCTGCCCCTATGCATGCCTTATATCATCAGCCAACAGAATGCTTTTATACCTAAGAGGTCTGTGGCCACGAACTTAGTGGAACAGGCGGACTTTCTTACCAGCGAGATGGACGATCACTATTGACATCATCTATCTCGACTTTCAAAAAGCGTTCCACAGAGTGGATAACGACATGTTATTACTCCTCGTCTGCAGAAACTATTCTCAAGCCTACTTATGGGACAGAAACCAATTTGTAAAATATGGCCCATGTCTTTCCGAGCCGTATCATACACACTTTGGCATAAGTCAGTGATCCACAGCTTAACCTTTAACCGGTTTATAGTTTTAATAAACGACCTCCCCGGCTTGATACAAAAATCTAGCGTATTGCTGTTTGCTGACGATGTACGAGTTGGTCATGCCGGTCAGGTCCAACGTGGACTGTGAAATGCTCCAAGACGACATTGACGCGGTGTACAGTTAGACACTGGGAAACCGGTTATTATTTAACATTGATAAATATGAAATAGTAAATACCTTTTTCCTTTCTCCTTTGTCACTCTGCTGTTATAACTATAACATAGCACGGAAGACAATGGCCCGCGTTAATGAACTTCGAGACCTCGGCCTTTGACTCGCATCTTACGTTCCGGCCACACATAACCAATTTCCAAGACGGAGCTTCGTGCTGCGCAATGCAGTCTCGCTCACGGTTCCCGCGACGCGACGCGTTCTCTATGTGCGGCTCTCGTACGGAGCGTACTTGAAACAAATGCTGTCGTTTGGAGCGTACATGTATGAGAAGAAATACATACTTGTGCTGGAACAAGTACTTACAGAAGAAATTCCTTCGAAGTACCTATGTATAAAAAGATACATGTCCACTACCCCCCAACTACCACACTAGTGTTAAAATCAATGTATATCATTCTTATATCGGTTCCATTCAAGTAGGTATTAAAGTGTTAAGAATGCCTGTTACACCCTTATAACCACGAAAGAGGCCCACGATATTACAGGTAAAGGTTTCAGAAAGCCTGTAGAGCAGTGTTATCAATGTGTTCACAGTATGAACACTCTTGCTCTTACCTTTGTGTGAGTACACGCAAGCGCCTGCATTCCCCCGTTCTGCGCGCGACTGCGCTCATCAACCCCCTCCTCGCCGCAGTCTCTGAATGTGAATTGTTTGCGACAGGGATAGCGAGATTGATGAATGAATGGAAGAGAATGCTTGAGATGAAGCAAGACAGGTAACTTGTAGATGCAGTTGTAGATGTAGTTAGTATTTAGATACCTAGTTTTAGTATGGAATCAATGTAACGCTTTGGTGTAAACTATATTGGTGCGTACTTAATGATTCAATAAATAAATAAATAAAATAGTATTAACTTTATTGAAGTCGTTATCGTTTCTTGTGATGAGTCTCAGGTATTACGCTCCGCTGCCTTCCAGTGGTCCTCCCCGGCTCCGAACAACGTCAGGTCTTAAAGCGTATTTAAAGGGTTGGCTTGTAGCCACAGATGTATGAATATAAGGAGATCGGACATGCCGGCCGATTTGTTTTGAATACACCTGTCGCAAGTTCGTTAACCCGCACTGAGCACAAGTAATTGACAAGATAAAGCACGCACATATCTAAATCACACACACTTGTATACCTACGCTCTGATTGGACAATACACGCGCAACAAATCAGGCATTTTGGGAAGAAACATAATATTCTCTGCGATCAGCACGCGTGCACACTCTGTTACAACGGACGGTGAACTATCGGCAGAGTATGCCCATTGAGCTAACACCTGCGACGCAGCCGCCGGCGGCTTGTCCTCTCTCTAGTATTCTATGCTCTGAGCTTGTAGCGAATCGAACACGTCTTGTGTAACATTGGTCTGGCTAATAAAAGCTGGCTAGTTAAAGAGTATATGAGTCTTGACTTAACTTGTTAAATTATTATTATTACCTATTTACATTTGTATTAATATGATATGACATTAAATGTATTGTGTCACGTATTTTCTAATGCACATTAATATAGTAAATTGAATGAGGATACCGAGTGGTTGCTATATTTGTTTTCTTTTGATTTTGTTTTGTTTTTCTATTTCCTCGTTACTGTGTATTTGTTGGCATTGTCTTAATATACTCGTATCTTTATTTTTCTTTGTTTTTGACGATCGATGTTAACGAGCACTCTTGTAAAGGTTAAGGTGTTAAAGCTTTAACATCTTGTGTATACTTGCTTTGAGTAACACAATAACTCTAAAACCTGCTTAAGAGCGTTCAATAAAGTTCTAGTAACACTTTTGGAGTTCATATTTTTTCTTAACTCCTCTATAACACTATTAGTTCCAACTGAGATAATTATAACTCACTTATAAAGGTTAAGGTAATAATAAAACCCTTAGCTGACACAAAAATGTTAGATGGGTAGTTCGTCTCTTTATTTTTTTTATTTTTACAGTATGGCGTCTTGTGTCCGCCATTTTGAATGTTGATTACTGTCTTGTGACACCCGCAAGATTAAAACAAATCGATTGACGTATGATTCATTAAAATCGACCCACATGTGAGTGCCACAAAGGAAGAAACATACATAGACTGGTAAACACATTACCCTCCTCTGCGTCGCGCAGTTAGGTAAAAATAACGTATAAATATAATAAGTAGACATTGAAATGATTTGGCTTCGTATCCTTAACCTAGTTTGATTAGGCCCTTATGTGTACACGTGGTGCTGCGACACTCTAACGGCTGTACAAATAGAGGTGTAACCTATCAGTATTTTTGTTATGGAGGTGTTGTTGAAGAGGGTGCTTTCGACAGAACCAACTTTAGCAGCATAAGACAAGCACTAGAAAGCAGAGTTGGGCACTCAATAATAAAATCATGAATAGAATAAGAATAACGCGTGAATAAAATCACGTTGATTTTATTCCCGTCAAAGTTATTCCAAATAAATTTCGTCGGGAATAGTTCTTGTGAATGAAAATTGAATGAAGATAAGTTATTCTTATTTTAATAAAACTAATCCTGATTTTTTATTTTAAATAATATTCCATGATTATGAATGTAGTTCGGTTCAGATTCGGATACTCGGGGCGTCGGGGCCCTCGGGGGTAAACACAGCGCATTTGGTATCGGTATATAGAGGCACTAGTAGACTCTTGAATCTTGTCTAATAGGGGTGTAGACTCAAAAATTATTATTACTTCAAAAGAAAGAAGGCAAAAAGTATGCCTAATGACAAAATCCCATTCGAATACCTCAAAAAATTACGAAGCCACAACCGTTTTATTGTTACTTGGTAGAGAGAGAAAACGCTCCGGGATCGTGACGTCACGATCGTCTAGCGCCATAGTAAATTACAATCGTTTCATATGAAAGTGCCTTTTTGCGGAAAACGGACAGGACATACCCCCTCTTAAAACTTTAGACGCTTATAACTTTGTGATTATTTAACCTCTTGCTTTGCTTTTTTCTCCATTTGACTACATTTTTAATCCTTTTTCGAAAAAATGCAACATTATTGATTATTGTATTTAGTGTCTACACCCCTATTTACAGTCTATATTATAATTATATATTCTAGTTTGGGTTATTTTGACGAGTCCTATTACATACTTGTAATACTTGGTGACGATGGTCTGATGATAGAGTCAGGAGGTGGATAGTGGAACTCCTCAATGGCTACTTGTATACCCTCCGCGTTTGGGTTTGTTAAGTTTGTTTTGTCGAGTTCAATACATTATACTTGGTGACGATGGTCTGATGATGGAGTCAGGAGGTAGATATTGATACCTACTCCTCAATGGCTACTTGTATACCCCTCGAGTTTGGGTTCGTTTGGTTTGTTTTGACGAGTTCTATTCATTATACTTGGTGAGTCGAGACTAGAACTCGTCAAAACAAACCAAACGAACCCAAACTCGAGGGGTATACAAGTAGCCATTGAGGAGTTCCACTATCCAACTCCTGACTTCCTCATCAGACCATCGTCACCAAGTGTTATGTATAGAACTCGACAAAACAAAACAAGCGAACCCAAACTCGAGGGGTATACAAGTTGCCCTTGAGGAGTTCCACTATCCACCTCCTGAATCCATCATCAGACCATCGTGACCAAGTGTTATGCATATAACTCGTCAAAACAAACCAAACAAGCCCAAACTGGAGGGGTATACAAGCAGCCATTGAGGAGTTCCACTATCCACCTCCTGACTCCATCATCAGACCATCGTCACCAAGTATAATGTATAGAACACGTCAAAACAATAATCCATTGCGTGAAAAAAAACCTTACAAACTTTTACCGACGATATCACAAAGTTATCTTTATTTAAATAACGTTTTATTTAAATAAAATGTTAGTTAGAATAACCCCATTTGTGGAATAAATATTCCGTATTTCATTCCTTATTTAAAATAAAAGTAGCGTGAATTATTTCCGTTCAATTTATTTCAAATAACGAGCGCATGATTTTATTCTTATTCCCATCGATTTGAATAAGAATAAAATTTTGTTCTTATTCTTATTCAAGATAACTTTCGCCCAACTCTGTTAGAAAGACACAAATCGAACCGCTGATCATAGAATTGGTTATGAACATGCTAAAGAAGATAATCATAAGACTATCCGAAAACCATAGTCACCAGGCGCTAGTTATAAGAGGATGCCCACAAGGGGGCGTCCTCTCGCCACTGCTGTGGAACCTGGTAGTAAACGACCTTATAACAAAACAGTAACCGCTTCCAAACTATAGGATATGCGGATGACATAGTCATACTGGTCAACGGCCTGGTCATAAATACACTGTGTGAACTCACACAAACAGCACTGAAAATAACAGAGAAATGGTGCAAGGAGAATGACCTATCGGTAAACCCAAAGAAAACCGACACAATTCTCTTTACAAATAAACGAAAACTGGGTACCTACGAAATGCCAACTCTATTCAGCGCCAAACTAACACTCTCGAAGGAGGTAAAATACCTAGGCATAACACTAGATGATAAACTAAACTGGAGCAAACACCTAGACAGCAGACTAAACAAAGCAACAGTAGCCTTCTGGCAATACAGAATAATGGTGGGGAAAAGATGGGGCCTGGCCCCCCACATCATACTGTGGCTATACAGAATGGTGATAGTACCAATGATAAGCTACGGTGCCATTGTATTCACATTTATTCACATTTATTCACATTTATTCACATTTATTCACATTTATTCACAATAATACAATGCAAGCTTACAGTTAACACCAAATCGCTTACACGCTAAAATAAACAAAAAAGATAAACATGCACAAGTAAAAATGTCAACAATCATAATTATAATGTCATTCCATTAATTAAGTGCCAATTCAAAAATATCCTAGCAATGTGGCACAAGTATGTCAAACGATCAGCGAACATGTCAGCGTCTTCGTGCTGAGTGAGCACGTATGGTGACCCCGCACCCAAACCACGAGTGCAATTACCAACATTCAGAAAACCAAAGACTAGCATGTGTCGCTGCTACAGGCTGTATTAGAACAACCCCAACAGCAGCACTAGAAGTCATGCTAGGACCTTTACATATGCACATACAAAAGGAGGCGGCTGCGACGGCAATACGCCTAAAAAGCCTTAACCTATGGACGAAACTAGACATACCCCACACGAAGATCCATAACAAGCCTACCTATGATGGAGGCTTCAATCGACAAAATAACAAAAACTCCACTCTTTAGGAAATAATATGGCATATTGCTGACGGAAGACTCCAAAGAGGGGATAAACCAAACAGACCTCAGAATCTTTACAAATGGTTCAAAAACAAATACGTGAACAGGATGTGGTGTGTTTTCAGATGATTTAAACATACACATATCCAAAGCTCTGGGTGTACAAAACACGGTATTTTAGGCTAAATGCGTAGGGATAATGGAAGCCTGCAATGCCATAAAGAGACGTCAAGTCGAAAACACAAACATACGGATACTCTCAGACAGTAAATCGGTACTACAAGCACTGAGCATATACAATCAACTGGACCAACACACTAAAGACCTACACTAAAGATAGTGGGAGGAGATAGACACATGCAGACAGACTAAAGAGATTTTGTAGAAACGCGACTACAAACTCACAACCGCATTACTAAGGACACATAGAAACCAACTGCGCAAGATAGTGGGTATAATAACAGGACACAACACCTTGAACAGACACCTCTATAACTTAGGTATCACAGACAGCCCCATGTGCAGAGCGTGCATGGAGGCAGAAGAAACGACTAAACATATACTACTAGACTGCAAGCAGGTAGAAGTATACATAATAAAGCACCTAGGTTTTCCAGACACACTACAGGACGCAGTCAGCAACACCAAGGCATTCACCAACTTTCTAGACGAGCTGGGGTGGTTAGAGTAGCACCACACCGCCGTTTCACGCAAAATAGGCACAATGGATGTCGACTTGCGGAAAACGCCCAGTATAACTAACTAACTAACTGTGGAAGTGTTTTGTTTTTTAATATACTATTGCAGAAGGGTGAATCAACTTTCAAAGTCATTTCGTGTCCCCGTGAAAGAAAATCTTATATCTAAAAATGCACGTCAGATTGCATTATATTTTTATAAAATAAACATTATCAGACTTCGGGTGTTCCAGAAAGTATAAGCACGAGTTCCATATAAAATTAAAAAAAAGTAATAATATTCGTTATGTCTATTTTTAATGATAAATTATACATTTAACTAATTCTCTTATCAATTACTTACTGTACAATTTCTTCCAACGTCATTAATTGTAAGCCACTGACCGGACCTTGGACCTGACACTAGACATAAGTTTCAGCACAGACTTGTTCCCGACGACTTGGTGGTGGCTTTCCACCAGTTTCTTTTAAAATCCTCAATGGAATCCGCGGCCTTAGTGTTTTTCCGAAGATATGCTTAGGTTAGTGCCCAAAAAGTCTCAATAGGCTTGGCTTCTGGGCAGTTTGGGGGATTCATGTGCTTTTGCACGTATTCGACTTTGTTTTCTTTATACCAACCTAACGTGGTATTGAAGTAGTACACGGATGCCAAATTCGGCCGAACATGAACATGTCCGTCATGCTCGCGGATCATAGCGTAGACGACGATTTAAGCACTCAGTGATGTATTACGTATCGGACTTCATCGTTTGCGTAGTGACAAATGGCTTGGATAATTTGCCGCACTCACAAATAGCTTGTCAAACCATTGCTTTCCCCTCGACTTAACTATCCACGATATAAACGTCTCAGTTTAAATGGCTCGTTTTATGCGCTTGTTGTACAATCTACTATTCTTAGAATGATCGACTCCCAAAAAAAAATTACTTCGAAGTTTACATAGATGGACAAGTGTAAAACCAGTGCCCCCGCCAAGACGAGCCAAGCGAAGCGCAAGGGCAGGCACTACCTACCTTCGAAGCGCTTCATCGTTTTTTTGAACCCTCATAACATGTGTTTGGATTATACCAGACTAGCGACCCGCCCCTGCTTCGCACGGGTTTATGTGTATAATACATGCATATATGGTTTGTATTATACATATAAACCTTCCTCTTCAATCACTCTATCTAGTAAAAAAACCGCATCAAAATCCGTTGCGTAGTTTTAAAGATCTACGCATACATAGGGACAGTCAGACAGACAGCGGGAAGCGACTTTGTTTTATACTATGTATTGATAAACAAAATTCTCGGGATACGATTTCAATAGTGAACTTATTAAACATGTAAAGTTTCAATTGCATAGCTCTTATACTTTAGATTTTATTGATATCTAAAAAACGCCGATTTCGTCACTGACTCACTCACGTTGATCATCAAAACCTCTAGGGTTCCTGAAGTCCTAGATAGCTGAAATTTGGTATGTAAGCTAGTATTAGTACACAATCAACAAAAAAAATCAAAAAGATTGAACTTTTACTCCCCAACCCCTTAAGACGCTACATAGGCTGTGCATACTCATTTTAAACTTGAAATATCTCGTATAATATTTGAAATATAAGTCCAGCATTTCGACTGACGATTACTGATCTTTTGTTTAAGGTGTGACAAAGATGAAAACATGATTGAAGACAAAAACCTCGATAGAATTATTTTTTGAAGTCAGCCCTTTTTTGGCAAGTAAACCTATTTTAAAGCTTAATGAGAAGGAATATCAAATCGGAATTTGTACTAAAAGTAGCGTAATAGTCGATACTTTGGCTCACAAAGATGAAATTTCAGTTACTAGTTTGGTTAATTGGCAAAACTGTTTAATACGATTTGGCGCATACGTTTTTATGGTTGAGTTACTCCTACCTCGTTCTGTACTCTTTTCGCGCGCCCAGGAACGCTAATCGCTGTCTCAGAACTTACTACCAATTCAGTTGACGCCCATCTTTCGTGGGTGCAACCTGTGTCGCTCGTATCGGCGTTAGTGAATTGCAGAAAATGTGTAATTTTTGATATAGTATAGACTATTCATTGTGAAATAAATCCCTAAAATAATTTGTGCTTTATGTTATGTCTATGAATCGGAATTATTTACGTTAACTTCGGCGGCAGCGTTGATGTTGAATAGTATGGAGGCGGACTCAATTTAATTTTATCAACAATTTTTGTTGTTTCAAACAGATGTTAGGCGTTCAACCTCCAGTGTTGTCTATAAGCTCCTTGCACTCAACCGTAGTTATTTATTCATAGACAAACTGGAGTCGGGTCCTAACGGTCATATCGTTCGATATCAACTAACGTGCGATATATTTGTACAGATTGTTTGAAATTGACATTTAATGTCAAATAAAACGTCATCTCGACTGATGGTAGAATAGAGGTTAAAGCAAATTGGTTTTTTTCAGAGATGTTCCAAATTTTTATCTATCCAAATATCATAAACCCTCCATGATGCGTTCAAGAACCGCACATTATGACCACCATAAAAATAAACTGTTTTGTTAGAACAAATTTCTTATCTGTGAAAATGTTATTATTACTAAATAATAACATCGATTTCGATAATATTATTTCATTCAAAGGCTAAGCTAACAAGAGTGGCCCCCGCAAGGGATTTGGTTTTAATTTGAGGTGCAGTAGTGCCAGGACCTAAGAACACTGTATGCGTAATATCAGCCTTCGATCTTCTTTTGTTTCAGACTTATTCACGAAAATGTCAAAAAATCAAGGTAATTTTTAAACTGCTATTTTAGCTAAACCTAGCAAGCTAGAGTAACCAAATAAATTCAGAATTAAGGAGCATAAAATGGGGTTCATAATGCATATTTTTACAGACATTCATATCCTTGAACTTCATTAAAAAAAATGTTTTTTTTTTCGCTTAATTTTTTTGCTACTTCTCGCGGAAACACAACTATCAAAAAAATTACTTAATAAGCCACAGTTGTCAACTACGTATGCATTTAAAAATATTTTGAAAAATCATGGTGCGTTATGTCAAAAAAACATTTACGAACGTATGTTTACTATATCATATCATATCAATAGAGTAGTAGTGGCAAATCAGTCTGTAGTAGGTATAACATCCTCTTTCGTTCATTATGAAATAATTAATCCCACAAAAGACATTCCATGTAAAAAATAGGCCAAGTCTCGGAACTCTTCCACGGTAAAAAGTGGTGAGATATTACGTAGAGCCAAGTTAGGCATACTTATTAATTTTTATTTGCTTGCTAAATACGTACGAGCGTTATACCGCCAAGCAGATTGCTGCAGCGCTAGCAGATATGACCAAAGGAAAGTCACCTGGCCACGACAGCCTCAGTGTTGAGCACTTACGATTTGCTGGAATCCACCTGCCTAGAGTGTTGGCAATGTTTTTCAACCTTTGCATTGGTCACACTTATCTTCCTCAAGAGCTTATGAAAACCATCGTTGTACCAATACCGAAAAACAGGACCGGAGATAATGCTGATAAAAATAATTACCGTCCCATATCATTGGCAACCGTGGTGGCGAAGGTTTTGGACCGTCTGCTTGATCGTTATCTTTCTCATCATATATTGCTCAATGAGGCGCAGTTCGGTTTCAGGCCAGGGCTTTCTACCGAAACAGCGATTTTACGACTCAAGCATACGGTTCATTACTATACTTCGCGTAATACTCCGGTATACACCTGCTTTTTGGACCTATCGAAAGCCTTCGATCTTGTGTCGTACAATTTACTGTGGGAAAAGCTCTTGAGGGAGACAGCTACACCCAAAGAGCTGGTTTTTATTTTAAGATATTGGTACCATAACCAAATGAACAGTGTGAGATGGGCAGGCGCTTACTCGGAGGAGTACAGGTTGGAATGCGGTGTGAGACAAGGGGGGTTGACGTCTCCACGGCTTTTCAACCTGTACATAAATAACTTGATCGATGAGCTCAGCAGTGCCAGGGTTGGGTGCTCAGTTGGTGGCCAAATTATGAACAACGTTAGCTACGCTGACGATATGGCGCTGCTGGGCCCATCGATCGGGGCTCTCGAGATTTTGATTGGCATTTGTGAGAGGTACGTGGAGGCCCACGGTCTCAGATATAACTCTAAGAAAAGCGAGCTACTTGTATTCAAGGCAGGAAACAAAAAACCGAAATCTGTGCCACAGCTTAAACTTGGAGGAACGGAGTTGACTAAAGTCACAAAGTTCAAGTATCTGGGGCACTGGGTCACCTAGGACCTCTCAGATGATCTGGATGTGGAGCGGGAGCGTAGGGCATTGGCAGTGAGGAGCAACATGTTGGTCCGCAGGTTCGCACGTTGTACAAGGGATGTCAAAATAACCCTTTTTAAGGCATTTTGTCAGACTTTCTACACGTGTAGCTTGTGGACCAAGTGCACGCAGAGAGCTCTCAATGCCTTACGCGTCCAGTACAATAATGGTTTCAGGATGTTGTTGGGGCTGCCTCGCTTTTGCAGCGCATCAGGAATGTTTGCAGAGGCTAGAGTTGATAGTTTTCATGCTATAATTCGAAAACGAGTTGCCTCTCTGATGCGCCGTGTGCGAGGCAGCGACAACAGCCTCCTGAACACCATTGTTGATAGGCTGGAATGCCCGATGGTGGAGCACTGGAACTTCTTACATGTTGTAGCTAATAATTGTATTGTCTTATTTTAATGATTGTATATGAACTATATGTGGTTCGAAATAAACAAATTAAATAAATAAATTAAATAAATAAATAAAATTCTGCAACTTGGGAATCACACAACTTTACTGCATTTACAAATTGTTGCATACCTTAAACTATGTAAGTGTGATTGCCAAGTCACAAAACATCATTTAGCAAGCAAATAAAGATCAATACGAATGCCTGACTTGGCTCTACGAAATATCTCACCATTTTTTACTGTGGAAGAGTTCCGAGACTTGGCCTATTTTTTACATGAAATGTTTTTATGGGATCTCATTTATCTTTGTAGGTTATCAACTTTGTATGGAAATGTTATTTTACCAACCGCAAATAACGTTTGTATAGTTTTGAGGGAAGCAATTGCAAAAGTAACTTTGTAATCGCATGTATTTGTATAGGATTACAAACTTACTTATGCAGTGTGTATATCTCTGAATCGTGACGGAAACTGCAATATTTTTAGGTTTTTTATGAATGAATAGGCTAAAAACTAATTATGTTAAAAGTTTGGAGATTGTAGGTCTGCTAAAAGTACCTTAGAATTACGATGATCATTATAAGTGAGTCAGTGAGTATGTCAGTGACAAAACTAAGAATTTCTGACGGGCAATTGTTCCTAAACTAAAATTTCAAATTAAATGTTATTGAGAA
Organism: Epinotia brunnichana; assembly: GCA_963854355.1. NCBI lineage: Eukaryota > Metazoa > Arthropoda > Insecta > Lepidoptera > Tortricidae > Epinotia > Epinotia brunnichana. The sequence goes on along the minus strand of OY977935.1, from coordinate 33,455,086 downwards.
TATATGTAAGCCATATTATGCCCTATATGTTACTGAAAATTCAGGGTTCTGGCTTTAGTCAGTACGAAATTACAGGATGTTGAAAATGGCCTGAATAGCTTCGAGAAAAGGATAGAACGGCTGTGCCTCTTTGTTTTACTCGACGATTGACATTGATCAATATGATAGTATTGATATGATATGATATAGTAAACATACGTTCGTAAATGTTTTATTTTTGACATGACGCACCATGATTTCTCAAAATGTTTTTAAATGTATCGACGTAACTTTTCTTATGCGCGTCTGTAAGATCTAAATGTCAATTTTATATGGAAAAATGACAGTTAGATTGTGATTTTACTGTCAGACGCGCGTACAATGCGTTACGTGATTGTACATAGGTGACAATTGTGGCTCATTAAGTAATTTTTTTTATAGTTGAGTCTCCGCGAGAAGTGGCAAAAAAATGAAACGAAAAAAAAACTATTTTTTTTCATCCAAGTTCAAGGATATGAATGTCTGTAAAAATATGCATTATGAACCCTATTTTATGATCCTTAATTCTGAATTTATTTAATTACTCTCTCTTGCTTGGTTTAGCTAAAATAACAGTTTAAAAATTACCTTGATTTTTTGACATTTTCGTGAATAAGTCTGAAACAAAAGAAGATCGAAGGCTGATATTACGCATACAGTGTTCTTAGGTCCTGCCACTACTGCACCTCAAATTTAAACCAAATTTCTTGCGGGGGCCACTCTTGTTAGCTTAGCCTGCTAGACCCTTTCGAACGTCTCTGAAAAACAAAGAAATTTGATTTAACCTCTATTCTAATATCAGTCGAGATGACGTAGTTCGAAATGAATTGTCAATTTGCATACAAATTTGACAAATGTCGCACGTAAGTAGATATCGAACGATATGAATATGACAGTTGGATCCGACTCTAGTTTGTCTCTGAATTAAAAAAAAACTACGACAGCTGCCAGAAAACGACGCCGCGATGCCGGTCATAATATGTGGCTCCTGAATGCATCATGGAGGCTTATGATATGTGGATAGATAAAATAGTGTATGTAATTAAATGTAACTGTACATAATTAGCATTAAACCCACACTCGTGTGTAATGCTCTTCATTATGTACAGTCGCATAAACTACTATAATGTCACTATTATTCCTTATAAAAATAACAAGCCGATTCCATGCCTTTGCGCTCAGCGTCCGAAAAATAGATGGATTGCGGGAACTCGGCGTCCGCGCAACGTGTTGGAACGGGGAAAGCCCCCGCGCGTTGCTCCGCCCATATCTAGGTACATAGTTATGCACGGTATCACCTTAAACTAGGGTATGCAATTTTGTATGAGACTTCCGCAAATGTTGATCCTAGAGGTCTAAAAATTGAAATAGGGACTCCTTATTATAAATAATAAAATAGGTATTTCAGGATTTTTACTAAATTTTTACTAAAAAAATTGATTTTTACTATAAAAAAAAAAAACCCTTTAAATTAGCGGATGGAAGTTTGTATGGGCTTTCCTATACACTTCTTTAGAAATTACCTTACATAAAGGAATGAGATCCCACCAAAAACATTACATGTAAAGTGACTGCCAAGACTCCCTAGCTCATATAGCTTTCAGCATTAAAAATATATCAGATCATAAGGAGCGGCAAGCTTCCTACTCCACACGGCGTAACCTACCACTACCAGCCACGCTCTAAAAATTATATACCTTGGCTAAAAAGTATAGACCCGTCGCTATTATTAAAGTCACTTATAAATTCATTCAGCGCGAGAGTTTATGCGGCGACCGGGATGTGCCTACTGATGTGCCGTTCCCGGGAACATTCCCACAAGAAGGGAACATAGGGGAACTTTGAAATTGTGTATGTTTACATATTTTGTTATTGGCGATTCTATCAAAACCTAAACTTTTACACAGTTTACCGAGTCATTAAATAGTGTAACTCATCTGCGAAAGTAAATTCCCTATGTTCCCGGGAATATTCCCAATGTTTCTGGGAATATTCCCATCCTTCATGGGAATATTCCCATAGTGGCCGGGAATATACCTCTAGTCGAAATAAAACCATTGTTAGAAAAGTACTTCTTTAATTGACAAAAACGATACAAATCATCACAGTTTCATTAAAAATCATTGTCTCTTTTTTCGTGACGGTTGTATATAAAGGATTCACTTTTTGGAATGCTTCTCTCCACAATGGATGCTCAAGCAGCGAAAATGGCGAGCCAGATAAATAAATCGCACTTGCAATAGCTTGGTGGATTCCAACCTGAGAAAAATAATAAATAATGTTACAATTGGACCTTAAAAAACACGTGGTTTCAAATATTTGTCAGAAAGCCAGTGCAACATACTTAGTAAGTATAGGACTTTTCTTATATTTCTGAATAAAGTAACGTACTTTATTTGTATTATATCACGTACGAATACTTTGTATAAAATGTTCAATTTTAAAAACTATACAATGGCATTATCACAATAAAGTATCGTTCTATATTTTAAAACACAGTTAAATTACAACGTGTTGCACTGCCGTTTGCATTTCACTATCGTACAATACAATTGATGTAACATTACTCATATTATTTTGACAACTTACTGTTTCTGAGGAGCTCATGCTGGTCATAGAGGTGATCGACATATCTGCCATTAGTTATACTGATCGTTTTCCACAAGTCGACATCCATTTTGCGTGAAACGGTGGTGTGGCGCTACTCTTACCTTACCACCCCAGCTCGTGTAGAAAGTTGGTGAGTGCCTTGGTGTTGCTGACTGCGTCCCGTAGTGTGTCTGGATAACCTAGGTGCCTTATTCTGTATACTTCAACCTGCTTGCAGTCCAGTAAGATATGTTTAGTCGTTTCTTCTGCCTCCATGCATGCTCTGCACATGGGGCTTTCTGTGATACCTAAGTTATAGAGGTGTCTGTTCAAGGTATTATGTCCTGTTATTATTCCCACTATCTTGCGCAGTTGCTTTCTATGTGTCCTTAGTATTGCGGTTGTGAGTTTGTAGTCGCGTTTCGACAGAATCTCTTTGGTATGTCTGCATGTGTATATCTCCTTCCAGTGTCTTTGATGTAGGTCTTTAGTGTGTTGGTCCAGTTGATTGTATATGTAGCTTTGTGGCAGGGGTAAGATTGGCTCCGGTCCGTATGCCGTTGTTTCTGAGCCTTTCCTGGCCAGTTCATCCGATGCATCGTTTCCTCTTGAGCCACTGTGCCCCTTAATCCATTGTATAGTAACTTTGCTATTATCTGCGCACACCTCTATGAGGTTTTGGTGGTATTCGTATATCAAGCTAGATGTGATGTTATCACTGGTCAGTGCTTGTAGTACTGATTTACTATCTGAGAGTATCCGTATGTTTGTGTTTTCGACTTGTCGTCTCTTTATGGCATTGCAGGCTTCAAATTATCATTAACATATCTGCCATAGTAGAGTCTTCGGTTGGCTCTCGATATTGGCTATGTGATGGTGAAGAAGAACTAGGTTCACCATGCGATCCACTTGAACCACTACTGGACTTTTTTTTTTCACGGTCTTTAAAAAAACACTGTACGACACATGGTGTTTTGGGGCATTTACCTAAATGGCAGGCAAGTTTTGTCGTATTTTTTAATAAATAGGTACACTCTACTGCAGTATGCAGTATTTGCAACAAAACGTGACTTTATTACTAACGTTATATGTAGTAAAATGTTCAAACACTTTACTCTTCGGCTTCATGATTCAAGCACATCTACGCACGTCTTGATAGCGCCAGGTACGTGAGAACACTGAACTAGTGCTCTACAACCTTTTTAGAGGAAGTGAGACGACGGCTATAATGAAAGAAAGAGATAGAAACATAAAACGCTTCAATAACAGATTAACAAATATTGTACATAAAATGCATCGCGAAAAGGAGGAACGATATTGTGATAGATACAAAAGCTAAAATTTTAATGTATATCAATCACTATAGATGTATTTGTAAAACATGTATACTTCGCATATTAGTCATTTTATTCTTCGGAGTACTATTCCCTGTAACTAACTTTAATAAAATTTTACGTTGCCCAATATGTAATCCAATATTCCCCTGTTTTGGGAATATTCCCGGGCACATGGGAATATTCCCGGGAATGTTCCCGATGGGAATATTCCCGTTCCCGGGAATATTCCCACGGCACATCACTAGATGTGCCCAACAAAGCTATACTTTTTAGTCAAGATGTAGAATTTTTAGAGCGTGGCTGGTAGTGGTAGGTTACGCCGTGTGGAGTAGGAAGCTTGGCGCTCCTTATGATCTGATATCTTTTTAACGCTGAAAGCTATATGAGCTAGGGAGTCTTGGCAGTCACTTTACATGTAATGTTTTTGGTGGGATATGCTATTCACTCCGTAGAGAAAAATGCCGAAATATAGACCATAATAAAATGTATATGGTAAGTAGTCCATATTTAGGGACTTTCCTCTATCTATCGAAGTTGTCGAAGTCACATCGTGCCGAGAATCTCGTCTATAAATATGTTTGTTAAATTGTTTAATTCGTAATTCTGTACGATAATCAAATATCGGAAAGGAAGATGAACGGTGTTCGAACCCTTTGTGTTGTGTGCAGAACCCAACAAAATAATTACTGATTAATAAAAAAATACATCTTCTCATTTCAGGAGGGTTCTTGGTGTTATCCAATCCGCACTTCTTGTACGCTGATCCGGCGTATCTGAATGGTGTAATCGGCATGACACCCGACGTGGACACGCACAGAATATGGATGGACTTAGAACCCGTAAGTGGCAACCAGCACTGCAGTTTTCATCACAATTGCTCCTAAAGAGCTTCATAACGCGCAGGCATTCGGGGCTACAATAGCCTTCATTACGCCCAACGGGCGTTAAATTGTTTTTTTCTTAAATTGTATCTGTCACTGTTGCGTCAGTTATAATTATGAAACAATGAGGTTTTTATGATTGAATTTTTACAAATAAAATGCAGTGTCAGAGGTTTGTTAGATTTGAGTATTTGTAACGTATGCCTATGGTTAATCAAGTTAATTATTTGGGATTGTGGCTGGATAGATGGGGTTAACGTATTAACAAGACAGTTCTAAAGGTGACTTTTGTAAATCTTTTTTCATCTCTCGTACTCGAAAATAGGTCTTTGTTTATCTAAAGTCTAAACAGCGGGTTGAAGTGATACGTGTCCGCCCCTAGGGATGTAAAGTAATTAAAAAAAAAGCAATGGCAGAATTGACAGAAACCTGTACAGCCATAGTTTCATAAAATTGAATTGATTTATGAAACTTGTTCATAAATAGGTATTATGCGTTATTTTTTTAAATTATGATAATAATTCAGGAGCAGAATTTGAATCCTATTCCGCTGCAGCGGGGAGTCAGGCAAGGAGATGTTATATCTCCAAAACTGTTCACCGCTGCACTGGAGGATGTTTTCAAGACTCTGGACTGGAGAAGGCTAGGCATCAACATCAACGGCGAGTGTATCACTCACCTTCGGTTTGCTGAAAATATATTAGTCTTGGCTGAGACCATGGAGGACTTAATTACGATGCTCGATGACCTCAGTAAAGCTTCCGAGCGAGTTGGTCTAAGAATAAACATGGATAAGACGAATATCATGTCAAATGCCCATGTAGTACGAACTCCCATTACAATCGGACACTCTACGCTTGAAGTTGTAGACGATTATGTATATAGGACAGACTGTCCAGTTAGGTAGGTCGAGAAAGAGGTCAATCGTCGAATCCGACTCGGCTGGGCATCGTTCGGGCAGCTAATCTTTTCGTCCAATATCCCGCAGTGTCTCAAGACGAGAGTCTTTGACCCGTGTGTGTTGCCAGTGATGAGATATGGCACTGGAACGTGGTCGGTTACAATGGGCCTCGCTCAAGGTCACCTAAAGGGCAATGGAGATGGCTATGTTGGGACATTATCTGGTGATCGCATCAGAAATGAGGCTATCCGCACCAGAACCAAGGTAACCGATATAACCCTCCGAATCGCTAAACTTAAGTGGCAGTGGGAGGGGCACATTGCACGTAGAACCGATGGCCGTTGGGGCGGAAAGGTTCTTGGGTGGCGCCCACGTACCGGAAGGGGGAGGGGGGGGGGGTAGGCCCCCCACAAGGTGGACTGATGACCTGGTAAAGGTCGCGGGAGTCCGCTGGATGCGGGTGGCGCAGGACCGGTCATTTTGGCACTCTTTGGCAGCAGTGGACGTCTTTCGACTGATATGATGATATGATTTGACGACTATTATTGCTATTTAAAGACTGTTTAATACATTTTTAAGCGTTCGTATTTCAATGTAACCGCTTCGCTTCAGAATCGCGTCTTAGTCATAAAAAAAGTTAAACAATAGCAGAAACCTATACAGCCGCACTTCCATAAAATTGTGTTGATTTTTGAAGCTTGTTGATAATTAATTATACTTAATGGGTTTCATAATTTATTACTAAGTATATGGTAAATATATATAAATACCTACCTACATTTAATAATGTTACATTTCATAAGTACATAAACAATTAAAATTTGTTTCTCAATATAACCGCTTCAAAAGCGCGTCCAGGAAATTAATGGTCCACTCACAAACATTATGAAAATTTGTGAACAGTTCCCCCGTCCAAATGGTCCACACACAAACATTATGAAAATTTGTTAACAGTTCCCCCGTCAAAATGGTACACACACAAACATTATGAAAATTTGTGAACAGTTCCCCCGTCAAAATGGTCGACACACAAACATTATGAAAATTTGTGAACAGTTCCCCCGTCAAAATAGTCCACACACAAACATTATGACAATTTGTGAACAGTTCCCCCGTCAAAATGGTCCACACACAAACGCTTTTAAAATGGGTTCTATAGAATCTGACTGATGATTTAGAAAATGGTTAAGTTTTTGGCTTGTTTAACTCGGGGAAAGCCACCCATTTCAGCCTCGAACTATTGGCGTTCTCACTTCGTTTGAGTGCCAAAATATCTCGTCGGAAATGGGTGGCTTTCAACCCTAGGTTTACAATCTACTATAAAAGTGCTTGCAGGTTCAGCATGGGGTGTCCATCAAAAGCATCTACGATTGTACATCTCTGTCATTCGTAGTAGAATCGATTATGCTAGTTTTCTTTATTATAACAGTTCTAAAATAAATTTATCGAAACAAGACAGATTTCAAAATACATACAGTGGAACATATAACCTCCTCCTTTTTAAAAAGTCGGTTAAAAACCAGGCTTTGCGTGTCATAGGTGGTTAAATTCGATCTACGCCGATTGACGTAATGAAGAGTGAGTTATCTCTCCCTCCTCTCAGTTATCGTAGGAAGGATTTGGCTGGCAGGACTAACAGGAATACAAATCGCCAAAAGACAAATTACAGGGAGGTGCAGTGTGCTTTGATGAGTGTGTCCGGAGCGAGGTTGTGAGAGCAGCTTGGTTCGACAGGGAACTGTTAGACACTGTATTAGTTAACAGTATTTTATCTCTGCCTATATCGGATGAATCCGAGATTCTGTATAATTAAATGAGAGTGGCTTTAAAACCTTGAATATAAGTTTCACTTTTTGTAGACATTTTGTTAGTTCGCCTGGCGACAAGCCCTCAATTTATTAATCAACTAGCTTTTGCCCGCGACTGCGTTAACTTCGATTTCTTTTATCTATAGGTACTTATATACAGTTGTCGAATAATGTTAAGGCAATAAAGTAGCGTTTACATATGTTTCTAACTGCAGTCTTTTGAATTTACTCCAGGCAAAATACGGTTTTGACAAACATTAATTCATAATAGCGTTTTTTTTCTTTATATCATTTTAAAACATTAATCTATGATGCTTTATTCAAGAATCCAACAAACTTTCCATCCGGAAGTATTTATATAGAGTTAAAAAAAACGAATTGTTTTTTTTTAATTATTTATCTTGAATATTATAGAGCAAATGTAAATGAACCAAAATAAAGATAAAACCATTTATTAATATTTTTTCTGACTTTTCAGAAGTTAGTTAAGTTATCATTTTTTTGATGTCTGAAATTTTGTTGGATTTTGACACTAAGTAACTATTTAATTGATAATATATCCATTACATAAAAAAATCTGCTATTATAAATTATTTCCAAATTTGACATATTTTCCATACAAGCTGTCAGTTCATTGCCTGGACTAATTGGAAAAGTTTGAATTATTGGTATGCGTGGAATCAGTTCAACACGCACGCTAGATCCTTAAGCGGTTCCGGTAAGTAGTAGGTATAGTGGCCTTAATGATGTTCCGTCCCGGCTCGGTGACACGTAGCCTGGTGCCATTGCACAATCTGGGTGCATCAAGGTTAGGTACGCATCAGCAAAATTGGGACGCCAACCTTTAGTTCCAGATTATGGGAAGGCACACAAATTTCTACAGGGTAGGTTGTGCTGTCGTGACTGCTCATCACAGTATCTATCGACTTGTATATGTGGATTCACCGACCAACTCTTCCAATATTTTTATTGATGTTATTGACGGACTTATTTTTAGGCGACAGCACTGCCCTCTCACACAACCACTCTTCATTCGTTGCTTTGTAAGTCCGGAAAAACGTGTGAAATGAGTTCGTCCTCTGTCGTTACCGGATTACAAAAATCACATGTTAATTCAATTTTACCGTCAACGTCCGTTTCCACCCGGCCTTTTCCAATTTGTACCAACTTAGATGCATAGACGCCTGAATCCAAATTGTTGAAAAGTTGGACACGCATGTTGCAAGTAAGATGGAGCTTTTCAACTTTGGACCACAATGGCGACGTCTTTAGACACGCATTCATCTCATCCGCCGGTGTGCCCCTTTCGATGACGGGCAGGGTCTGCCTGAAGTCTCCAGCGAGTAAAACGACGGCACCTCCCATTAGAGCTTGGTTGCCCCGGATGTCTTGAAGGCTGCAGTTCAACGCCTCTAAGTACTGTGCGCTTGTGGGACATGGTGCATTCGTCCCACACAATTAACTTGCATTGTTGTATCAGAGCGCCACGGTTACTGCTCTTGCTAATGTTGCAAGTAGAGGCTTCTTCGCCCGCCAGATTTAATGGCAATTTCAATGTAAAGTGTGCGGTCTGTCCGCCGTTAAGTAACGTTGCAGCAATTCCTGACGAAGCTACACCCAGAGCTATATTACGTTCCTTTCGAAGTTGAGCCAGCAGAAGATTTAATAGAAATGTATTGCCAGTACCGCCCGGTGCATCCAGAAAAAAGAGTCCTCTAGTATTATTATTGACACGCTCTATGATTTAATCGTAAACGCGATGCTTGCTCGGGAAGCAATCGTGGCCCCATTTGATACATAAGTGTCTAAAGTCACGGTATTGTAGTTACTTTCCTTTGCAACGTCGCTTGTCAATTCTCCCCTTCTTTGTGGTGTGGGCAAACCAAAATCCTCCATAGTTCTTCCCGATAAGTATATTATTGTATCTTCTATCTACTTCAGGGCTTCGTATATGATGAGGTCGTCGTGCGATCCTTGAAGACGATGAGCGATACCTTCTGCTAGTGCGTCCTTGTACTTATTCCATAACTGGAGAGGGTTGGAGAGTCCTCAAGTGCTCCCTAAAATCGCAAACAGCTCTCTCAGTTTGGCGGCTGAGCGACACAGCACGGCTTCTTCCATAGTAGAGTCCCAGTGGTTGTAATTTTCTAAGAGCCCACGTACCTCACATGCTTCCCTGAAAGTCGCTCGCTCTACTTCATCAACAATTTTCAGCGCCTGGAAGTTCGTCAGTCCACGCACTTGGGTGAGCAGCTTGCGTAGACAGTAGCACTCAAATTTGTTGACATGCACTGTATACATGCGGCCCAGTGCGTCTACAGCCTTCACGCCCGGCCCGCCCTCTACAGGAGATATTCGATATATGCCAAATATTCGATATGTGCGATATATTTGATACTAGCTGTTGCCCGCGACTTCATCCGCGTAGAACTTAATACTTAGAAAATATAATGCAAACAAACTTCTACCATCTTAAGGGATGATTTCCGAGGCAAAAACTATTCTATATCCTTTGAAGGGTCTCAAATTATCTCTATACCAAATTTCATCTAGGTACATGGATTTTATCCAAACTCTCACCCCCTATTTCATACCCTTACGGAATGATTTTCGGGATAAAAACTATCTAATGTCATTCTTCGGGACTCAAACGACCTTTATACCAAATTTCATCTAAACGGGATTCATCCAAATTTTCACCCCCCATTTCACCCCCTTAGGGAGTGATTTCCGGAATTACAACTACCCTATGTCCTTTCCCAGGACTCAAGCTATCTCTACACCAAATTTCATCAAAATAGATTACATCCAATCCTCTCCCCCCCCCCCCCCCCCCTTCACCCCCTTAGGGGATGATTTCCGGGATAAAACCTATTATATGTCCTTCCCCGGGAAAATTTCATCTAAATCGGTGCAGCGGTTTAAGTAGCTCCATACAAATTTCCACCCCCAATTTCAGCCCCTCAGATGTAAAAACTACCCTTTGTCCTTCCCCGGGGCTCATTTCATCTAAATCGGTTCAGCGGTTTAGTCGTGAAGAGGTAACAGACAGACACACTTTCGCATTTATAATATTAGTATGGAAGTATGGATTATTAGTATGGATAGTATGGATTATTTCCGCTTGTCTTCCAAATAGAGGTGTAGCTGTAGACTCACTTCAAAAGAAAAAAGAAACGAAAAACTCATTCAAATATCTCAAAAAATTACGAAGCTACAACCGTTTTAATGTCGCTTGTTAGAGTGAGAAAACGATCAGGGACCGTGACGTCACGATTCTCGAGCGTCATAGTAAAAAACAATCGTTTCATTATAAAGGTGCGTTTTGCGGAAAAGAGACGCAACAAACCCCCTCTTAAAACTTTATACACTTATAACTTAGTGATTACCTATATAGCCTCTTGCGTTGTTTTTTTTTCGAGATAATACAACATTATGATTATTTTGTTTAGTGTCTACATCCCTATTTTCGATAAGATAAGATAAAATAAGATTTCTTTATTGTCAGAACTGTGTACATTTAGTTGTTTTGTGTAAAATAAAGTACAACAGCTTGCCCATTTCGGACGTACAATATTAAACTTAAAGCTAGTCAAATATACTAAAACAATAACAACAATAGTATTTCCAAATAATTTTAACCATATTCACACATAAAATATTAATTTAGATCTATCCGACATCCGTATTTTCTTTTAAACCACGAACTTCGGAATTCGAAAATATTCGGGTATCTCTATCTCTATCGCACTAACAAATGACAGGAATGCAGAGGGCCTACCGCGAAAGGCATTAGAAGTTTCCCCTCTCTGTCATACTTACAAGTTCGTACATAAGTGCGACAGAGAGGGAAAACTTCGAATGCCGTTCGCGGTAGGCCCTCAGATATACGAACTTCGAGTTTCAGTTTTCGTGGTTTGGCTGAATACGCAAAGAGCGCGCGCGCGTGCCATTCAAAAAAACCAAGTTTATATTGTTCGAATTTGTTCTTACATTTTTACAAATTACGCCTTAATTCGACATTTGCGCATATAAGTTCGCATATCAAAATCGATTAATTTTATATTTGCTTTTGGTACCTATGTGTCTCGTCAATGTATATCGTAGACGGGATTAAAATTATTAATAGGCGAAAGAAAGGCAAAGCAATTCTGCCATTTTGTCCGTAGTATTTCTTATTACTGTGATCTTGACGTTTCTTTTAGCTGACAGATGTGGCGGCGATATACTTTAAGAATAATAAATGAAAAATTAAATGAAGTCGTATATTACGGAAAATAAATTAATTGTCGCAGTCGGATAAAAACTATCCTAAGTTGCAGCTGGAATAATAATGTACCTATATAAAATGTTTCATATTTTTCCGTCCATGGGATGCTGAGAACATTCGTACCACAGAAAGCTTAGTTTCAAACTGGCTGATTCTTTTTTTAATTTAAAATTTATTATAAGTGGAGATATGCGATATATTCGATATATGCGATATATTCGATACATGCGATAAATTCGATATATGCCATATATTCGATATATGCCATATATTCGATATATGCGATATATTCGATATATGTGTGATTTATTCGATATATGCAATATATTCGATATATGCGAAATATACGATGTATGCGATATATTCGATATATGCGATATATTCGATATATTTGATATATGCGATATATTCGATATAGGCGATATATTTGATATATGCGATATATTCGATATATGCAATATATTCGATATAAATATTCGACTGGGGTATTCTGCGACCTTTCGAAAGCGTTCGATGTGATTAATCACGAGTTGTTATGAAAATGATAGGGCATTATGGAATAATGGAAAACACTCAAAGATTACTCACATCGTTCCTACAAAATAGGCGGCAGACGGTTGAGGTCAAAATGGAGGGCAAAATCTTAAAATCTGAGGCGGGTGTACTCGAGTATGGAATTCCACAGGGCTCTTCGCTTGGAAATACCTTGTTTTTAATTTTTGTCAATGACCTCCCTTCCTCTGTAGCCGAAGGTACTATGGCATTGTTTGCCGATGACACCACCGTTGTAGTAACCGCTCACACGTACTCACATCTTGAGCAAAAGGTAACAAAAACCCAACTTCACGAGTGGTTCTCGGCAAACGGCCTCATACTCAATGTGTCAAAATCCAACGTGATGTTGTTCGCAGCCGGAAACACTAGGTACACACATTCCACTAGTACAGGGTCCGATACCCCACTGTGACTCTTGCAAGTTCCTCGGATTTACTATTGATGCCAGGCTGAAGTGGAGAGAACATGTAGACAATTTGTGTGAAAGGTTGGGCAGTGCTGTATTTGCACTGCGCAAACTAAAGCCAATTGTCTCATGTGACGCACTACTTCAGATCTAATATGCAAACTATGTATACTATGCTATTTCAGATTCACTAATGTCCTACGATATTATTTTGTACGGGAACTCAACAAACTCTGATAGAGTACCTATTCAAACTACAAAAACGAGCCCTACGTATATTGGCAGGGGTAAATTCGAGGCACTTGTGTAGAGAACTCTTCAAACAGTACAAGATGATGACACATTATTCACTATACGTATTTGAAGTGATTGTGTTCACGCGTCGAAACATTCACTTATTTGAGCGATTTAATATGCCTGGCAGAATCACCCGTCAGACGGGGCGATTACTGCCTGTATCGCGGCGACTCGCGCTGCTCGACAGGAGCCCGCGCGTGGCAGGCCCGTCGATGTATGAGCGCCTACCCGCCACTATAAAAAATGAGACCTCAAACGACTTATTTGAGCGCCGACTAAAGGAACTTTAATTATCAAAATCGTTGTATTCCGTAAAGGAATACAACGATTTTGATAACGTCAAATTCAACAAAATGATCCTTTTTTGTATTTTCTATTGCGATTTGTATTATCTTTGTTTTAAATGTATTTCTTCCCTCGCAAATGTGATGAAGTATTTGTGTGTGACCGTACGGTAAGAATTTTACAAACTCGAGTCATCAAAGCCCTCCGCCTTCGGCGTCGAGTTTCTAATAGACTCACGTTCGTAAAACATCTCTTACCGTACCTACTTGTGGCACAATCCACCTACTATTCTGGCACAGCAGACAGCCATCCAGCAATTGTGACTTAACCTTATTTAACTCTACCTACTATCTGGTGACAATAGAGCTCTAACGTTAACTTTTGTTTTATTTCAGAACACGGGCATTGTAATAAGAGGAGCAGCGAAAGCGCAATTCAATATTTTTTTGCGCCCTGTATCACAAATTGGCGGAGCTAGTAATTTACCGAATGTTTTAACACCTCTTTTCTGGGTGGAAGAGGTACTAAAGTATTTATTTATTGTTTTTATGTCAAATATTTATAGTGATTATTTACCAAAAAATCAACAGACTGGGGATAATATACTTTCTCAACACACTAAGTAAGTAACTTGTAAACGATGTCATAAAAGTCACAATAGACAGACATCGCAGGATTCGCAGGGTACCTGAAAAATTGCATGTGACATTGCAACTGTTGTGTTTTATTCTTTTCTCAAACTTGGAATGAAATGTTGACATGACTTACTTCAAATTAGGTCCGGAAATACGGTGCGACTAGTGAATATGATATGTAAAGGAATTTCATACAACCTTACACACCTAGGCCTGCAAAGCAACCGTCTTTTGTTTACTTATAAACGTCAAATTGTGACAGAACGTCTTGGCATTCAATCACCAAAAAAAAAAAAGATTAGGACTAATGTTAATGTCACCGGGTAAAACGTTGCTTCAAACAGGTTAAAAAAAATTTGGCGCGTAAATTGAAAAAAGTTTTCTTTTCTTGTTGGCCGGATTTGTCAATAGTTCGTAATTATTTTGAAACTTTCTAATAAAAGCCATCGATTTCGAAATGAGTTCGGAAGAAAATGATATGGAATTGAACTGTACGCCTCCGGAATTGAGCAGAAGTAGCCATGAATAATTTACTGCACCCGAAATCAAAAGTTAGGTAGGTACATGACGGCGTATGAAAATTTCATAAAAATTATAATTGTTTTCTTTGTTGTAGTGCCTCGTCTATAGTTAGATATAAGTTCATGTAACTATAAACTAATACTTAACTTAAGGAATAAGCGGAATATTTGTTAGTAAGAAATGTGGGACACAATATAGGTAATGATTAAAGGGCGGACAGTGGATGCAATATACGTCAAAGTCATGTCAAACGATATACCTAATATGGATATGACTACGATTGGTTTTAAGAAGAGAACATTTGCCATAATTATTTTCAAGGAAACGCATAAACTCGCAAGTGAAAACGTCAATGTAATTGACAAGTCTAAGACGTAATAGATATAAACACTTTATAGTCTCAAGAGGAGATAATTTACAAGTGGCCAGTAATTTCTTAATAATCACATTGTTCTATGGAGGATAGAGACATTTTGTAATTTCTGATATATTTTTATTAGAAATGTATAGATAAATATTGCTTAAAAGTGTTATCCATCTTATGCTTTTGTCACCCGATTGCAACCGCTGTCCGCCCTTTGGTAATGATGTGACAGCACTGACAGCTATCAGAAACGTATTATTTAGTTGTACGAATAAAACAAATTGACTACTTTTTATTTCATTGCAAGTTTGAGAAAAGCACTATACAAATCTCGGCGAGAAACGGGATTGCCGGCCGCGTATCCCTATCCTATATCTACTTGGCCTGCAACCCTTCGTTTCCCGGCCTCTATAGTAATGTACTATTCAATTACTTGAATATAATAGATAGTTACGTATCAAATGTATATTTTTCAATATTCATGGGTCTCCGTTTAATACATTTTATTTGAAACAGAAGGTATGCTATATCCCGACCAAGCTAAGACTGCACCTCGCTCAGTGTAACTTATTTATTCGGCGCGAGGTGCATTCTTAGCTTGGTCGAGTTGTACCTATCCATTTTGATTGAACAGAGAAATCCAAAGACAATATAAGTTTTTTAGAACTCCTAATATACTTCTCCGTGCTAGGTACTTTATTTATAAAACGTTTAACGTTTAAGTATTACTTTATTTATTCACGGCAAATTAAATTCGCATAACACTGAAGAGCGAATGTGACCAACGCATTGTATGTTTTAGGGTTTGGACATGCCGGAAGAATACATCGATGAGCTGAAGAAGAAGTTGCTGGCTCCCCTGCGGCTCGTGGATATCCTAGTTCCTGTCCTAGTTGCATTCAGCTGCGCGGTGGTTGTGGCGGGCGTCGGTGTAACTGCGCGTGCGCGGTTCAACAGACCCGTTTTGAAAAGCACTATATAACATCATGTATATATGTAACAGAGAAGAATTGTCACTTACTTACACTAAATTATCATCCAAAATATTCGTCCAACCAAACTGCTCTTTTGACTTAACCCTCCTCCTAACGGATTTTATCTTAAGATGAATGCCTATCTGCGATTTTCCCATACAAACGTTCTCGACCATTTCCTCCCTGGTTGTTGAACCTAGAGCAATGATTTTTTCAAATAAGATCTATATCATCAATATCTATGCCGCTATGTTTCGCTTTCTAGGACCTTTTAAATAATTTAAAGAAACTTACAGCGCCTCGAAAATAGCAAAAACGGCTTTATTGAATTCACTGCAAAAAAGGCGCAGTATACAAAACATCCAAAAAATCAAAACATAGCGGCATAGATTATTTCTTCCTCTTGCAGTTTCCAACATTGTATAATGATTCGTTGCGTTTTGGAGGAGGAAACAGTCGAGAACAAAACCTCGATTTTTGTGTTTTTTGCGTGGGAATTTTAGTCCGAGCTGCAGTTGTCCTTATCGCACGAATTGGAGGCGGAGGCAGTTTCTAAATATACGTACACAGAAGGAGTAGTGATGGGCAACAGTCGTTGACATATTTTGTCGATACGCTAGTGGTGAAAAATTATCGATGACCTGTAGGGAATGTGGTCGCACATACTCTACGTATAAACATAGGCTACGTCAGTCACCTCACCAGCTCTCAGCTCACGGACGACGCTCCACTTAGCCATATTTCCAGTCGCCGTGGTCGAAATCAGCCAGGATGATGATAATGATAACATAATACAGGCAACCTAGATCGCAATGTATGGAAAGTGTTGAAAAATATTGTAGTTCTGAAACCTATTGGGATGTGTAGGGAGGGACAGAGTATTAATATAATAATAATAAATAATAATAAATACTAATTTTAATAAAAACCATAAAAGATACACAAAAAGTGTTTATAAATAAATAAATATTACGGGACAATCTTACACAAATCAACCTAGGCCCACGGTAAGCTCATTAAGGCTTGTGTTGTGGGTACTAGGCGATGATATATATAATAGATACATACATATAGATACTTATATAGATATATAACATCCATAACTCAGGAACAAATATTCGTGATAAATACACAAATAAATACCCTGACCGGGATTCGAACCCGGGACCTCCAGCTTCGTAGGCAGAGTCACTACCCACTGGGCTACGGAGGCCGTTTATGACCGAAATAATCCTTGATAAATTAATCATCAATGTCTCATTCAAATCAAAGCGCTATCACTTGTGGTTTTTGCGCAGTCTGCCACGAAACGTCTATATGTTTTATGATTTATGCATTTTTTTTGCTAAAAGTTTAGTTTTTTAGAGTTCGCTACCGGGGTGTAAGTAAAAGGTTGTTCTTTACGGTTTAGTTATAATAGTACATTATGAAACAAGTGTGCTAAGTTGGTCATTACACTTGAGTCGGTTTTTAAGCCTGAGCCGAAGGCGAAGGCTTAATGGAGACGAGAAGTGTAATGACCAATGCTCACGTGTTTCATACGACGTTTTTCAACACATTTGCAAGGAAAAAAAAATAAAAAATGAAAATGTTAAAAGATATGTAATGAAAAGGCACTAGTGCGATAATGTAATGTAAAAGTCACGGCATGGGTAATATTCTGCATTATTTTGCTAATATTTAAAAAGATATGTAATGAAAAGGCACTAGTGCGATAATGTAATGTAAAAGGCACGGCATGGGTAATATTCTGCATTATCAGTGTAAATACGCTGTAATAAGACCTACTTTACGAGCAGGTGTGTTGAAAAATATATTATGAAAACAGATTAATTAAACAGGTTATGTGCGTACACTGTGACCCTCGCGTAGCGACTGGCCACTAGGGCTACGGCGGGGTCCGCGCGTTACCGTGTCGGTCCACATGCGGCACTTAAGCCTCGCGATATGAGATCACGCGTAAGTATGCTCAGTGAGAGAAGACCGTGAGCCTACGTCGCCTTAAGCCTTGGTCAGACACACGGCGCGACGCAGCGCCGCGGTCGCGCGGCGCGATATTTCCATACATGGCCTGTTTGACCACGCTAGCGGTTTGTACGGAGATATCGCGCCGCGCGACCTCGGTGCTGCGTCGCGCCGTGTGTCTGACCAAGGCTTTAAACACATACCTACGTCAGTGTCAGTTTTGTGAAGAAAAGCATACTAATTATGTGAAAATTAAGTCATTTCACATTTAAATAAAGTGTAAATGGCTGTGTGTGTGTGTGCATATCATTTATAAATTGAAAACAAAAAGTAATTGGAATACTAAACTGAATACTAATAATTGTCGTCACAAAACTGACAATGATTACATTTTTGTTTAACACCTCACGCTATAGTATCCTCAAACCAAACGGACGACTGAGCCAATACGAGCCAATACGATCCCAGTCGTCTATTTGGTTTGAGGATAGTATAATTGGGTACAGGAATTGTTGAAAATGCCTATACCTTTAAGCTCTTTCAAATACAAATCATTTTCAAGAATGCATGAAGGTAGATGGCCTTCTTATGCGGTTCAATACAAGTAAGTACCTACCTTAACTATATCGTCTATAGATATAAAAAAAATGTTTACAAGTGTGGAAGAAATAATAAATCTGGTATTTCAACATTGAGCTTTATTCAAGACTTAAACTTTTTTGCTTAAAACACAAATCCTGTTTACCGACAAATTTGCAAACTTTAAAACAATAAGTCTTCTTTCATTGAATTATGAATTACACCGGAAATAAGATCTCATAGTCCCGAGGCTAACGATGGGGCTATTTAGTCTTTCCGTATCTGGACTAGAAAAAGAACTACATCATAATGCATGACGTTGGCGTATTACAACTACATAAAATATAGAACATATTATAAAACTAACACAAATGACAAATTAACCAGACCTCATCGTCAGCCCCCGTGGATACTACAGAACATACTGCTTATCAAATGTAAGGAACACATAATCATTTTACTTTAGCGATATATTTAATGCATGCACTTACTCACAGAAATATTTCGTTTTCCTAACATAATTTTTGAGATATATTTCTTTATATCATTTCTTGAAATGCGATAATGCAGCAAGAATTATTGTTAATACAGAAAATGTGAACATATTAGTACGAAACCTCTACTTATTATCACATGCTTTCCCACCATAAGTAAATAAATATTTCCATAAGTTATAATCAGCACTAAGACTTTAGTGAGGGCGAGCAAGTGAATGAAGACGAGATCTGATATTAACAATCCACACCTTAGTGAACCCTGTCTAAGGGAGACTTTAATTAATGCCATTCTTACGTATTACATCCAAAAATCTGCTACGTACTGCTAGGTCAGCAACAGAGAACCAGCAGTATACATAAATTAGCTAAATTATGCTTTCAAATAAAATATACAGTATTTACACCTGTCACAAAATTAAAATAACATAAAATATGAATTAATATTTATTAAATATCAAACAATATCATTATTATATTAAAATTCATACAAAATAAAAATAAAATATTTAACTACGCTACCATACTGCAAGGGACATACGTAAAGATTTAACTAATAGATTGTAAAAAGATATACAGTATTTACACAAATGATATTGAAATCTGGTCAAACCTCATGAAAAATGTCATTTTTTAAAAAACTAAATCAGTAACTATTTACAACATATTTACAACATTGATAAACGTTAATTATTCTAACTTACTCGGTCTTATGACGTTTGTCGTCGTTATTATTACGCTTTCGACCTTTCGCATGTGCTAACATAGTAACTAATTTCTTATGGCTATCGCCGACGATCCAGCCGTGCTGCTGCTGCTGCTGCTGCTGCGCCTCCTCCTCGCGCGCGCGCTCCTCGCGCTCCCGCTGCTCGCGCGCCTGCGTCTCCTCGTCGCCGCCGTCCGACGACCAGTAGTACGTGCGGTGCCGGCCCATAGCGCCCGGCTCGGCCGGCACGAGGAACGTCGCTTGTGCTGGCTCGGTGCCCACGCATCCCGTTGACGTCGAAGGGCCAGCGATAGGAGACGCCATGGTACTCACGCCCGATGACGTGGATGGAATAGCCGGCGGTTCCTCCACGGACTTACAAGCGCCATCACTTGTACTAGCTGCACTGGTGCTGGGCTCGCTTCTCTCTGACGAAAATGGTCCGGGCGTACTTTCTGTACTTCTATTGTCCACGACACCACTGCTGCTGACAGCACCTGTGTACGCCGTGTTACGAATACTACTAGATACCCTGCTTACTATTTCCTGTTTCTTAAATGAAATGTGGCGGTTGTTACTTCGCCGCCCGCCTGGATGCTGTCCATCTTTCTTTCTGCCTTTCTTCTTGCGGGTAGACCCAGAAGCCATGGACTCCGCGCTGTTTGGACGAGGTGGCCCGCCGTCGGGCTCAGACTCAGAGCTCCAGGTTTCAGCAAGTATGTTTTGTTTTCCTACTGTGCATTTTCTACGTGCCCTTTGCCTCGCAACTCCAGTTTCATCTGATGTAAAAGGTTGACCTCCTATTTCATTACAATCACTGGAGACGCCTGTGTCATCGTCTATTTTTCTTACTGGCGATCTATCATCTTGAAATTTAGAGTCGCATTTTTTAATACCGACATTTCTTAAAATTTTTGTGCCATCTGAGAAGTCCTCATTTTTTTTCGACAAATAATGTTGTTTGAGTGATGTATTGTCGTGTTTTTTCGGTGAAACAGGTTTTAGTTCAGGTGGTGACAAAGATGGACGTATACTGGTTTTTGTACTCTTATGATCGCCAATGAATGATTTCAGACAAAGTTTTGAGGTTGATGGGCCGTAATCGATAAACGATGGTTCATCATCTTCATCATCATTATCCGACGATACAATTTTATATTTTGATGAGTAATTTTCTTTGTCTGTACTTAAATTATTATATTTTTTCTTGATATGGTAATGTTCATACTCGAATTGATTTGGCGACGAAGTTTTATTTTCGTATTTTGAAGCGTATGGGTCATCTTTAAGGGGCAGCGATTCATCGTTCAGCATGGAAGAACTAGGCTCTTCTTCAAGTAAACTGTCAAAAAGCTGGTCGAGATTAGCTTTCGGTTTGGCTGGTTCTTTACTCTTTGTTACTTTCTTTTCACTGCGTACAGCGTTGTTTTTGAATATTTTTCCCATTACTGCATTTTTCTCTACTACGTCTCGTTTTTTCATTTGGGATGACAGTTTCTTGGTGTCATTGGGAATTTTGGTATTACTGACATCACAAGACATTAAACTGTTTTCAGTTTCTTCATCACTGCACATATAATCATCCGACATGTACACGAAATCGTCGCCATCGGAGGCGCTAACACTAGAGTTATCGGCCTCCTCAACAATGGGGTTTACTTTGGACGTACTCGGAGTGTCCTTGTTTGTAATGCTTTTAAACCTCTCCATTAAAGTTGATGGTCTAAATTCGAATAATTCTACATCTTCGTTATCCATGAATTCATAAACATCAACATTTTTCAAGGAAGCAGAACAATCATTGAGAGGATGGTCACTATCATACTTGCAACTTGATTCGGAATTCTTATTCTCTTTCCTCTTTCTTGAATTACCTTTCTTTTTCTTTTTATGCGGACCTTCTAACGGAGAAACGATTGCAGAAATATTTATGTCAGACGTGGGAATGGACACCCTAATGCCATCAAAACCTTTCAGTGCCCCTTTCGTAAGCACAGTACTGGGATGGATCTTCTTGGAGCTCTTCTTTCCTTTTTTCTTCTCCAACTTCTTGCGACACTTGCGACTGTAAAAAAAATTTTAGTCAATGAATATATAGCTACAGTAGCCTAGTCTAGTGGTTGAGGCATGCGGCTATCAAGTGGCGGTCGTGGGTTCGTATCCCGGCTCGTATTCATGAGTTTTTTGGAACTTATGTACGGAATATTTACCGTTAGCTTTTCGGTGAAGGGAAACATCGTGAGGAAACCAGTCTAATCCCAATAAGGTCTAGTTTTCCCTCTGGGTTAGAAGGTCAGATATATGGCAGTCGCTTTCGTAAAGCTAGTGCCTATGCCAAATCTTGGGATTTAGTGTCAAAGTGGACCCGGGCTCCTTTAGGGCACAACCGGGAATAACGCTATGATGATTATATAGATATATTAACACTATAAAGATGTTTTATATTGGTGGATAATTATTATATAGATATACGCATAATGAAATCACGGAGGCGGCCCTAGGTAGATGGAGAGAGCTAAAACTCAACTCATAAATGTATGTAAAGCTATGTCTCATGCGCGTGTTTTTTAACCGACTTCAAAAATGGAGGAGGTTCTCAATTCGTCTGTATTTTTTTATTTATGTGTGTATGTTACGCGATATCTCGGTAATTCATAAACCGATTTGATTTTTTTTTCTTTGTTTGAAAGCATATACTTCCAAATTGGTCCCGTTGTCACCAAAATCCATTTCTGATGATGGGATCCTCGAGAAATCGAGGGAACTCTTCAAATTTTATAGGCAAACTTGAAGCAATTTGGCTACTGATTTGAAGTCGGTTAAAACTTTGTTTTGAAAGTACAATTATTAGAAATACCGAAACAAAGGGGCGTGCCCATACACAAACAATATACAATACCATACTCATCAGTCATCATATACCTAGAGATTTTCCTAGCACGAACGAGTTAACTCTGGTAACTTCCTTCCATACTTAGTTTATCGATATCTTTTAACTGTCATATAACAATGTGGCACGTTTGAAAATAAATGAACAATAATAACAACATGGACGATTACAAAAAAATCTGTACGGACAAATGAGAAAATACAATCTGAAAGTTTCATTTAGACTGCTCCATGTAACAACTATTGATTCAAAATAAGAAATAAAAACAGCCAAGTGCGAGTTGGAACTCGGCAAATAGTGTTCCGTACCTACTGCCAGTTATTTTACATGATTCACACACTTTACGTAACCCTTAATGCATCTTGGTACTTACTTGATTTAAAATGTTGAAAAAGAATCACTTGTTTCATTAAAAAAAAAGTTCCATGATTATCAATTTATCACTTTAGCCTAGTTGGTAGGTATTACCCCGCGGCTATGAAGCTGGAGGTCCCGGGTTCGAATCCCGGTAAGGACATTTATAAGTTTGTGTGATGAGCACGAAACATTAATTCCTGAGTCATGGGTGTTTTCTACGTAGAGGTATAAGTTTTTAAGTATCTATACAATAATATAAGTACATACATCGTCGCCTAGTACCCATAGTACACACACAGCTTTGCTTACAATTGTCCCCAAATACTTTTTAGGGTTCCGTAGCCAAATGGCAAAAAACGGAACCCTTATAGATTCGTCATGTCCGTCCGTCTGTCTGTCTGTCTGTCCGTCCGTATGTCACATCCATTTTTTTCCGAAACCATAAGAGTACTGTTGAAACTTGGTATGTAGATGTATTTTGTGAACCGCATTAAGATTTTTACACAAAAATCGAAAAAAAACATTAAGTTTTAGGGGTCCCCATACACAAAACTGAAACTCAAAAAAATTTTTTTTCATCAAACCCATACGTGTGGGGTATCATTGGATAGGTCTTCAAAAATGATATTAAGGTTTCTAAGATCATTTTTTTCTAAACTGAATAGTTTGCGCGAGAGACACTTCCAAAGTGGTAAAATGTGTCCCCCTCCCCCCTGTAACTTCTAAAATAAGAGAATGATAAAACTCAAAAAAATATATGATGTACATTACCATGCAAACTTCCACCGAAAATTAGTTTGAACGAGATCTGGTAAGTAGTTTTTTTTTAATACGTCATAAATCGTAAACGGCAATTTATTTAACGGAACCCTTCATGTGCGAGTCCGACTCGCAATTGGCCGCTTTTTATTTATTTATACCTAACCTCCTCTTAGTGCTTCGCACTTGCAAGAATTTTCTGTCATAACTGGGAACTTACTCCAATTTTCCAATTTACTAGTGTGTTTAAATTTTCTGGCCATACCACCGAGTAGAGATGCGCCGAATATTCGGTAAATATTCGGTATTCGGCATATTCGGCACGTTTTTCAATGTTCGTTATTCGGCCGAATTATTCGGTTCAAATGCCGAATATTTACCGAATAATTTTGCAGGTGTTTTGTCTGCAAGTTGTAAGAATGTAACATAGTCATTGTCCTGTGAAATTATTATTCTAAAACGGATTCTTATTGTTATTTAACTACCTTTAGTATAAATGTTTCACTTAAAAATCAACAAGATTTTTACCACTGAAAAATGAGTTTGTTTTGGAACGGCTGATTAAGGCATAAGGCATTCCTTTGAACCGAATTATTCGGCCGAATATTCGGTTCGGCAAAAGCTGGACCGAAAATTCGGCCGAATATTCGTATTCGGTAAAACCCATATTCGGCGCATCTCTACCACCGAGTAATAGTGATGTGCTGTTGACATCCATATCTTATTTTGTTAGCAGACTAAAAAGTTCTCAAAAACGCATTTGAGATACAAGTTAAATAAGTACTTTCAAGAGAAAGACATGATTAGAAACAATATCAGCGATATAATTGCTATTCAAAGTCAGGTCTTATTTTACACTTTAAACTGACGGTATACCTAACCTAAGTACAGTTTAAATATTTATTTATATTATACTAATATACTTAATAAATATAATACTAGTCCTTTATACGTGTCACATACCACTCTAGATGACTAAATTGCTGATTTCGAAGCACAAGTTCCTCTTTAGCTTTGCTATGAGTATGTTGTATTTACTTTTTTTTATATTTAATGACATTTGACCCAGATTGACCCAGAAACCACCCAAAACCGCCAGAAATGGCTATAATGTATTAGGGAGGCCGACCCCGTATAGGGAAAAGGCAACGAGAAAAGAAAGATATTTAATGACATTTAGCAGTCAGTCTGTTTACTACCAATTCTAAGAATAATATATTGTGCTGCATATGGTGCTCTCGATTAAAAAAATATGAGCTATTTTGAATTAAACAGTAATTATACTTCGCCTGTGTTGAAAAGGGCACAAGTCTACGTCAATGAATGCGTTTTGAGTTGTTTCCGACTTTGAGAAGTCCTTATTTTCCGATCAATCGAGCCAGCGGGATAAAAAATATTCGTAGTCCGATTGATCGTACAAGCCGATCGGACTATGCGGCGTAAGCGATTTAAGAAGATGCATAAACACGACTAAATTACGAACATAGTAAGTGAATCAACATTCCCGTGGTGTGACTGTACATTAAACTCTTGACCGCTCCAGTCATTTCTAGGTATTATTTTTTTAAGTGTCAAAGATAACGAAGGTTGCGAATAAGGAAAAAAATACTATTGTCGCAACTGGTTGCGAACAAATAATAATAATTCTTAATTCGCAACTGGTTGCGAATCGCAATTGCGAAAACGGCCGGAGGGATAATACACTCATATGGTTGTACTATATATTTTCTTACCCTTTTCCAGGCCCCGTTAATCCAACGGTTAAAAATTGTATTTATTTATCACATCAGCCTTATTTTAACCTAAAGAATGTATTTCTAATAGGTATCTATTTATAATAAATATTTAATTTTATAAAAAAAACGATGTGGTCATTATATGTCCTATGCCTGTTGGTACAGAATGTATAGCGATAGTAACTGTTTCCATTGAACCTATTATTTATAAGAAAATATCATAAAATGATTGTTGTAACCTATGACCTCTTTAGAGATCAACTGGCACATAAGAAAAGTTCGCGATGACTTAAATGTCATTGCTTGTGGCCGTCATCTCTGATGCGATACTTATCTTTATGAATAAATATAAATTTAAGAACTCCCCCACGCAACTGCTACTAAAACTAAACATACCAAAACCACACTACATATACCAAAATTTGGAACGCTTATCTTCTAGATTTGTTCCCGATTCGTCGTATTCCTGTTTCGTCGCATTCCCGATTCGTCGGATTCCTGTTTCGTCGTATTCCCGTTTCGTCGGAATTATTTATATAAAATCGTTACAAATAATGGACCATTATTTATCCGCCTTCCCCAAGTGCAGTTGTAGTCAAATAGTTAGTAGCAGTCAAAGTGGCCAAATAGTTCGGTACACCATACTAAATATATGGTGTACCGAACTATTTGACTACTTTGATTGCTACTAACTATATGACGCTGACTGTACATATACAATATATATAGTTCTAGATATACCTACATATAGGTACCAGCTGTCCCACGACTAAGAGACATGAAGGGAAAGTGAACTAAATATTGAAGAGCCAGTGTTTTACCGTAAGAAGACATAATTTTATTTCATAAAATAGTAAGTACAGTCAGTGTTAAAAATAAGTTATCACTTTGGAACCATATCGCTTTAACGTGAGGTTCCAACTACCATATGAAGTTGTCAAACATCTGAAAGCGACAAAGTACAAAAATGATCATTGACTTTTGACGCCGACTGTACTGTATTGAGTGAGAATTTCTTTTTTCGCATTTTGTATGAAAATACGCAAGGTCAAATCAGTTTTAGAGATTAAATTTTTGAAATACACAATGTTACTTTAATTTAAGATACTGTGTTACTTATACGTTTATCCGTTTGATTTCCTCTTTCTATTGGCAACATAAAAATACACGGTGTTTTTTTTTCACATTTGAGTCGGTTCGATTCCTAGGCGGCGCACAGTGTTCCCTTGGACCTCATTTTGAGACAGTCTAACTTTATTGGATGATCGAGCAGAGAAAGATGTCACGAATGAAGGACAAAAACTCCCGCGTGGCTAACTATCATAGTTTTGAAACGAATGCAATCTAAACTTTAAGTCCCGGAATCTTAAGAAAATCTTTATCTTTTTTTTAAAAAGGAAACAACGTATATAAATCTTGATTTTGCACTGCGATGAAAAGGCTTAGTATAAGGCTAAATTATAAACCATTTGTGGCCAGGCTAGGGCTTCTCAGTTTCAAGATAATCGCGAAAATGTCAAAATCGTATTTATTTTTTTGTGATTTATGTCTTTAATATTCGCATTTATTTTGGCTTAAAAACGTAGCCACAATAATGGACTACTACCACAAAAAAATCGGATTGTATATATCTCGGACTTCAGGAGATAACAATAAAATAAAAAAATCCCGGTTTCCGGAATATCAATAAAATTTCAGTGTTATTTATTAGCATACGTCATGTATAGTCGGGACAGTGTGTATTGGCTTTGTGTATTTGGTTGAATGTAAACATTATTTGCTTTATAATAAATATCTATGCATCCATATCTGATTCCAACTACGTAATCGATAATATTCTTCAGATTGTGACTCCGAAGACTCACACTGATGTGTCGCTTTCAAGACCGCCGACCTCAATTATAAAACGTTCGGTCTGGGATTCGACCAAAGGACCCTTTCTATATTCGTCTTCAGTTTTTATTACAATATTTTAATAAGAAAGAAAATGTCTAGTCAAATCCAACAAAACTTACCAGTTCAATCAATATCGTTACGACCGCACTATAAAATGTCAGTACCAGTCATGTCAACAACCGATTTCAAGACTAGGCAATCCGGCATCCTTTTGTTGCTGTAAATATTTAATTATATTCAAAATAAGCTTTTTGATATCACTATGGATTGCTTTCGGTATATTTATGGTATTTTTTTGTACAATAGCGAAGTCCCTAATAGCGAAGTAAGTTAACTTCTACTAACTTTAATGATTTAGATTTGGCGTTTTCCAAACCGATTGAAGACGAAGGAACAACAAAAAATGGTATGAGTCCCCTTCATGCCTTTATAAGATTTTTAGAGTTCTTACTCCATTTGGGGTACAAAAATGACCCCCAAGTAAGACAGTGGCGAGTCTCCAAATCGTCCGTTGCGGGACAAATAACCGAGGTCCGGAAAAAAAGAATAAGGGTGGAAATAAGGGATCGCTTGGGTTTACTGGTGAATGTTGTGCGACCCAACTCGGGAACGACTAATGACGGAAATACTGCCCGAAGAGTCTTCGCTACTGACGAAAGTCGCGGAATATTTGCCGAAATACTTGGAGTTAGTAAATGGCTTGTGGACGACATACACATAATTCTAGTAGCCATTAACTGTGGACTGCCGATCGATTCCAAAAAATTCGGCGATTTCTGCAGAAATGTAGCCAAAAAATATGTAGCCGCTTAATAGCTGGCAAAATCCTCGTTCATGGCCAAATAATGATAGAAAGTGCAGCATTGCCCATAGGAGCTCTTTCAGAACAAGCTGGAGAGTCGAGAAATAAGTTTTGGCGATACGATCGCGAACACCACAGCCGAAAAGATAATAGAAAACACACAATGGAAGACTTATTTGATAGAAAATTGGAATCATCCGATCCGGTCGTATCTCATACAAGGCTGAGTAGACGTCAAAGTAGCATTAAACGTATGCCTTTACCCCCTCCAGTCATCGAAATGTTAATGCCATACCAAATCAATAACGATAATGACGAGGGAAATGACAATGAGAGCGCAGCGTGTACAGAAACTAATGAAAGTGAATTTACATATATTCTTGGAAACGAAAATGACACATGTGTGTATGTAGGAGACGAAAAGTAATTAATTAAAAAATAACACTGAAATTTTATTGAAATCCCGGAAACCGGGTTTTTTTATTTTATTGTTATCTCCTGAAGTCCGCGATATATGCAATCCGATTTTTTTGTGGTAGTAGTCCATTACTGTGGCTACGTTTTTAAGCCAAAATAAATTGCGAATACTAAAGACATTAATCACAAAAAAAAAAATACGATTTTGACATTTTCGCGATTATCTTGAAACTGAGAAGCCCTAGCCTGGCCACAAATAGTTTATAATTTAGCCTTATACTAAGCCTTTTCATTGCAGTGCAAAATCAAGATTAATATACGTTGTTTCCTATTAAAAAAAAAGATTAAGATTTTCTTAAGATTCCGGTGCGGCGTAAGTAATTTTTCGTAAATCTTTGAATGCAGTATTACTAATATAAAAAAATTAAAGTCTCCATTCAGTAAAATGTCCTATCTACAATATTTAAGGTACTCCCTTCACGTTGCATAATCTTGGAACGCCGTGTACATATATATAACATGTAAATTTAGCTTAATAGCAAATTTAACGTACCTACAAAGTATGTAGCGAAAATGTCTTGCTTAATAATTTCGTGTTGATACTTAAGAAAATAATGGAAACTCTTGAGATAGAAAAGTTCTCACGGAGTTTGGACGTTAAAACGCGTTTATTGTAAAAAAAAATCTTTCCATTTTTAAAACTTAAGTGGAGCCGTGGTAATTGCATAGTTTCATTCTATAATAAAAATCCGACGAATCAGGAATACGACCAATCAGGAATACGACGAAACAGGAATACGACGAATCGGGAACAAATCCTTTCACTTTCTGGCGCAAAGAGCGTAGCCGAAATTTCATGGAAAATCGGCCTTTCGACCAAATGTTTACTGCATTTTTTTTATTGAAAGCCCTCTTATAGATAGAAAGCTGAAACTCACAGGAAATAATACTTGCCATGAGGGCTCTTGATAAAAAAAATACAGTAAACATTTGGTGGAAGGGCCGATTTTCCATGAAAACACGGCTACGCTCTTTGGTAATTTAACTAGCCTAGCTATCTCGTTCAACGGTATAAAGGAGAGTATTTTTTGGGCCTTATTTTAGCCAACAAACTTGGATTCTACGCGAAATTCCTTCTTTTTAAGTTCTCTTTTTTTTTAATTGTACTCTCGAAACTATTGAGGTACCATTTTTTTCAAGTAAGTACAAATTCAGTACAATTTTTCCACATACACAGAAATCCCGAAATCGAAAGTGGGGTTGCCAGGGAGCATGACATCTTTTCCAGCGCTCTTTGGTAAGCGGGTAGACTGAGAAAAATATCGATTTCATCACACACATCGCATCGCACAAGTTACACATCGCCTAACCTACTAATTCCAATATTCACAGTAAATATTGAATGTTTAATAAGTAGAATTTACTTCACATATTTCCTACCGATTGCATCTCTGGGTATATTTATCTGGAACCATATATGTATAGTGACGAATTACATACATTTTCACGAGCATACTACTAAAAGAAACTTGCAAATCATAAGCCTAAACTCTTATGGCACAGAGGCATCCCTGTGACGTATATTTTCCAGAACCCATTTCCATCGACCCTAGAGTCTGGCTAGGAAAAGATGAGCCTAGACAAGAGCGGCAAATTTTAAAAAAGAACATAATCAAACAAAAACACTACAAAATTTAAATTTTCGTGAGACATAAATAACTGAACTTTTTTTAATGATATTCTTCAATGTGAATAATATTAGCAGTACGCCATCCTTTAATTCTCTTAAAAAATTTATATAGTCAAATTTATTATGAAAATCAAATGTTTATTCTGTCCACATGGCCACATTTCACAAGTCAACAATAAACATGAATTCTGATATTTTTTTATGAATTCACTTACCTGATGCTAGGTTCAACTACTAGAAGAGGTTGTTTTGCTGCTGCGGCTTGGGATCGACATTTTCGTTTAATCTTATCAAATTTGTCCTCAAACATGTCGATTTCTTCTATATCTGGGTACATTT
Organism: Epinotia brunnichana; assembly: GCA_963854355.1. NCBI lineage: Eukaryota > Metazoa > Arthropoda > Insecta > Lepidoptera > Tortricidae > Epinotia > Epinotia brunnichana. The sequence continues at coordinate 33,424,614 of OY977935.1, read as the reverse complement.
TTTCTTTGAATTCAGGATATTTCTTATTATTTATGGTGTTTAATTCTACTGGTTCTTCGTAGATATTTATTTGTTCATATTGCGATTCTGTGGCTGCAGGACTGGAGAAGTGATCACTAAATTCTTGTTGATGATCAGTGTCTATCTCATTCACAGTTTGCTGAAAAACGATGCCGGACATCTTCAGATTGCTTGCGTTAGCAGCTTCTTTTAAACCAGAGATCAGATAATTTTCTAAGTTACGCACTTCTTCACTTTCTAAAATAGTCTTAGCAGTTATAGAATCAACATCGCCATCATTTTTACCGTCACATTTACCATCGACGTCAGTTTTTCCTAAAAGGTCTAATCCTACGTTGGCAGCCTGTGAAGGGCATAATAAATTATCAGTATCTTTAATTATTGATGGTATTTCAGTTACGGGGTCTTGTTTCTTGTGCGACTCTTTTAAAAGTTCGCAACAATCCAAGAATAATTCTTCATCACAACTTAATCCTCTTTGTGAAAGTTGTTGTTCCCTAACAATTTTGTTAACATCAGCTAAAATTTCTTCTAATGAAAGCGGAGCAATCTTCGGAGCCGATTTAGAATTTTTCTTGCGTTTTAACATTCTATCTGTAATAATTTTGAGACGATCTAGATGTTCTTTATAGGCTATTAAATAGTTCGGCTCTTCTTGAATGGGAACCGTCTTGATTTTCATTTCCACTTCTGACATCTTTGAAACATGCAGGAGTGTCATTTGATGCCTAAGAAAATTGTCAGAGCGACGGAACTCTTTCTTACATATATGACAATAACTTGGTGTCGTGACAGTAGTTGAATTCTTTTTCTTTCGACCTCGTTTGACTGTTTTCCTTGCAAGTGGTGAACGTTGCCTAGTTCCTCTTAAATCACTGTCTCCTTCAACTGATTTCCTATTTTCATTTGGCGTAGATTTTTTGGAACTTCTGTCCTTAAATTCAAAAAACATGTCGTCAGACTCGTTAGCTATAATGTGGAATGTTTCTGATATCTTCTTTGTTGCTAATAAATTCGACTTCCGTGGTTTACGTTCTGAAAAGAATCCAAAACTTTCCATAAATTGTTCCGATCGCAGTTGCTGTTCTGTTTCGTCTTGCGCTAAACCATCTACAGTGTTACAAACGCCAAGTGTGCGTGTATTTTTCTTTTCGTCAATAGAGCCAACTTTATTATTAAAATTTAGATCACTATCAACTTCATTTTCAATATCATTTTTTTTGGAAGATGAAACGGATTCGTCTAAATCACTGATTTTCTTTTCTTTTTCTTGCACATATTTTTTCAAGGGTATGTCACTTTTAGATGAGTCATCCGAGTCACTATTGTCATAGTTTGAGAAACAGTCCGACTTACGGTTAATAGGCGTAACCTCATCAGGTGATTCCTTTTTACTATCCTCTTCATTAATCGCCACGTTTTTAACTTCTTTGGAAACATTTGATTGTTTCACCATATTCGCTGGTGATCCTGAACTTGTTTTACGTTGCCGTAGTGGCTCAGCGTGTTCGATCATGTCATCCATATCAATATCATATGGATCATAAACTGCAGACTTAATAACAGCTGACTTTGATCGTGTACGCCTTCCGGCCGGCATATTGTAGCATGTTTTTATACGAATATCATTTTCAATAATTTTAGAGTCTGCACGTTTTTCGCCATCTGGGCAAGTTTTGGAGGTATTGTTATGATCTTCTAACACTTTTTTCTCGCTACCAGTGTTACATTCTAAAGTATCATTTACAATACTTGTGGTACGTTTTGCCACGAAAGAGTCTTTCTCAAGTCTTTCATCATCCTCATCTGCAGTATTCCATATATCGAAATTATATTCAGTGGTATTTAGTTTTACCTTTTTAGGTTTTGAACTTTGTGGTAGTTCAACATGTGGTAGATCGCCGCTTTTACGTTTTTCAACTGATACATTTAAGTCTCTTTTATCTGGTTGAATGCTTTTGCAGTCGTCTGTTGATTGTGCAGAATCAGAAATGGACGGAACGCAGATATCAGGGTCACCAGAAGGCTGCTCATGAGCTTCAGCTGGCATTTGTTCTTTTTGAGATGTTACTACACTACCTTTATCCTGATCGTGCAAACTGACAATAGTCTCATCTTTGCAACTAATTTGCGTGTTCGGAGATTTTTTCTTCTTACATTTGCGTTTTAAATGAGCTGTTTTTTTACGCTTAATGGACATATTCCGATCTTTGATAATATTTCCGTCAGGAACAGGTTCTAGAGGAACATTATCTTGTACAGTTTCTGGCACTGGAGTTTTTCTTAAATGGCCAACGGTTATACCATCAGGATTTTTAATATTATTTTCCTCATCTAGTAATAATTTAGAAAAAATTAGTTGTTTTTTTGTCAATGGAGTTTTATTTTCTTGCAATGTATCTACATGGAATTCTTCCCCAGCAACAGAGTTGTTACGTGACCTTACCCGTTTGCTGCGCCGTAATGGAGCTGTCATGTTACTAGCTTCGTCAAGACTAGAGCATGATGTTAAAGGTACAGCAATGGTAGGTGGGGTATTATTCTCAGTATTAATTGGTCCACTTCGTTCCGAACAGTTATTGATAATGGATTTGGCTTCATTTTCTGAACGAAGTTCTTTTGTATTTGTTGGATCCGGTACTACCGGGTCTTGATCCGTGGGTATATTTATCATGTTACTGCTGATTGTGTTTATGACATTATTTCTTGCACCAAGATTGACGGATGTCTGACTAGTTTCAATATTAATACTCTCGGTGTGTGAAAACGGGGCCCTTTTCTTTTTCTTATTTTTCTGTCGTATAGGTGATGCTTTAGATTTTGTCTCATCAATATGTTTTTCTAAAGATTGTTCTTTCATATTCTCAGTTATTGTAATCTCGTCATTAACTTTAGAACGTTTCCGTGATGTACCAATAGATTGTTTATTATCATCTTTAAGGATAGTGTTAAAACTCACGTCGTCTTTTGCACGAATTTCATCTTCTTTATTTGTGTCAGTCGTCACGCTATTGAGAACAATCTTTGGTACTTCACTTGATTCGGATTGCGTATTAATAACAATATTTTTACGGCGAAGTTTGTGATTTTTCTGTTTCATGTTTTCATCGCTAGTCGGAGATTTTGGCTGTTCATCTTTTTCCATACCTGTTACACTTATTTGTTTCTCTTTTTCCAATGGAATTTCTGTCACGGTATTATTATTACTCACCGACGACACAAGTGGCACATTCATATTTTTCAAATTTTTCTTATTCTTCTTGTCCTTTTTCCTAATTGCAGGACGAACTTCCTTCTTAGATTCATTTACGTCGTCAATTCGATCTTTTTTAAGGAGATTTTCTCGTTTTTGTTTACATATTACTGCCAAAGACAAGTCATCATCTGATTCCTCTTGATCTTCGCACGTTATTGTTGACTGGCGATCTGGTGAAGTTCGTAGGCATTCTATTTCGTTTTCAACAACTTTAGATTTCGGTGTAGAACATTGAGTGGCTGGTCCATATGATTCAGAAATATCTAAACCTGTTCCTGAGCGCAATAACTTAATTGTTGTAGGACTATCCCTGGTCAACTCCTTGTCTCCGGAAGATAAATCACATTTCATGCGTAAGTATTTAGTATTTGGAAGATCACTGCTCAACGAACTGCGCTCTTTAGCAATAACCTGAGAAGTATCCTTATTGTTCACTACTGATGATGTAACTAAAGTTGTTTTAACAACTGAACTTTTTTTTTGTATTTCATCAACTGTCGTATTTTCATCTTTAGACGAAGTTGACAGTCGTCTATTTGTTTCGTCTAAATTTGATTCTTGTATAATTGGTGAAGTCACAGAAGGAAACTTGCATTCTGCAGCAACATTTTTGTTACTATGCTGAGTGCTGCTAACTTCTGCTTGTTGAATGGCGAGAGAAATGTCGGTATTCAACGAAACATTAATATGCAATGATTTCTCGACCTCGTTGTCTTGTTCGTTATTAATGATTTTATTTGTTATTATGGGTACCATAGTACTATATTTAGCCAATTGACTGTCAATTGACCTCTGTCTTGCGGATGGAGCTTTGATTCGAACTGCTCTCAAGCTAGCGGTCTGCTCGTTATTGCTACGTTTTGGCTGTACAAGTAAGGACAGCTGTGGCGGCACTTCTACTACTGGCTCATTATGTATTTCAGTGCGGGGCACAGTTTCATCTTCCGTCAAATCTATAACCTTATCTGTCGATATATCATGGTTTAGAGATAGTCTATTCGTAGTCAAACTGGTAAAGGATTCTTCAGAAGTTACGTCCGACTTTATCTTAATGGATTCCGTTTGTGGTTCATTTTTTGAGATTTGATGCGTATGAATCGCGTAGGATTCACCAGTGATCACGCTGTCATCTGGATCAGTCGAGCGATTAAGAGGCAAATTTGAAGTATGAGCTAAATGATGGCTTGTTTCAACATGTGTCAATCCTGAATCAGTTAAACATATCTGCTCATTTTCTTCTTGCGCAATCAAAAGCGGCGAAGTAATTTTAGATTCCGGTTCTCGCTTACTCTTCGCTGTACTAGTTATTTTGTTTTCTTTGGGCTCTGATGGTGTCAGTTTGACAGTGGATTCCAACTGACTTGAAAGGTCGGGTTTCGATCCCGTATCGGGCAATGGTGTCGACACGTACTGAGGCAAAATGTTTAGTAATCTGTTTCTGTGGTCCACAGGCATGTTACCCAAAACGTCAACGAGTTCTTTAGGTAAAAGGGCAATTTTCCTAGCTGTTTCAGGGTCTTGATCAACATTTGACAATAAATTGGTGTTATTGACTTTGTCTTTATGGATATCTAACTCTTTTTCATACTGTGTCTTACTTTGAATGCTAGTACATGGAATAATTTCTTCATTATTTTTCTGGATTGTTGTATTGGACGGAAGCGCAGAGACAAAGTGAGCATAATTTGCCTGCACGCCAATAGTAGTTCCCGCTAATGTATAAACTGGCGTCGTATTTGCTATTGTGCTTCCAGGGATACTTAACAGAGTATTTGACAAAGTTGTCGAATTTGACGATTCAATTTTGGTGACGGATATGCATGCTTTAGCTAGTGAATATACAGGCGTGGTGCTTTCGAATTTACTTAAATGCGATGTTACCCCACAGTTCTTCATAGGATATATACCCCCAGGATTTGAACTAGGCGCAATCATTGGCACAGTAGCATAAGCAAATGGTGATTGATCTTGTATATCCACGCAAGTTTTTCCCTCTGATTTAGTAGCAGACACGACTTGGGTAAAATTCAGAGTTATCTCAGAGTAGTTAGGAGCCTGAGGAAACGTTAGAGTTGACGTCGTATTAACCAGTGAACTTGTATTTGCAGATGAGTCGAAGCTGGATGGGTTATCAAATGTTGATGCAGCCCTTATCTTATATTGCGGTATTTTTAACGTGGGATCATAGACAGGTTTTTGTATTTGTACAGACGTCTTATCACACGTTCGTGGGTGCATTCGACGATTCTCTTGATTCTTATTCGTTTCATTTTCTGTTTTACCAAGAGATACCGGAGCAGAACATTTTGGTGATAATTCTTTTAAATTGTCTTCAGTTCTTTCGTGACAAGACAAATCAGCGGGCACATTTTCAATAATTTTCTGTGATGAGGTTTCTGCAAGAGTAGTAAGATTTTTTTCTGATTTTGATGCTGGCAAATTACTTTCATTACTCTTTATAACTTTTTCAGTGACATTTATAGTTTCTGTTCCTAAATTATCACTTATAGAACTAACTTTTTTGTCTTTATTACCAGCATCTGGAGAATATAACTGGCTGATTTGGTTCTCGATTTGAAGACTGGGCGTTTTATTTAAATAGCTTGCCTCTCGTTTAGGCGGTGATTCTAGAACTTCTGGAACATCTGGCACAAGCTGTTTAGTAGAAATATCAGTTTTTTTCTTAACTGTGAGATCCGTTGGCACATCGAGACTAGCACAACTTTTAAGTGACAAATCTGTCACATCATGTTTTTCTGAAACGTCGACTGACTTTAATAGTGATGTTTTTATGCTCAAATCCACAATTTCATCATTGAGAGTAGAAGCTATTTCTCCTCTATATAACAAGTCTTGGCTCTTGTTGGATAGATCTAAAGTTTCGTAATTGTCATATGAATTGCCAAGTAAATACGTATTTTGAGGATTTAATAAATCTTGTGAGGTATTGACGTTAGACATTTTTCCTGATAAATCAAGTGGTATCGAGACTATGGACTCAACGTGGGTACTCGCGTGTGCTGGCCGATTGTTTACGGGGACTTGAGTAATATCTGGTGGGCTAGGGAAATGGTCGACAGTCACTTTACGATTGTATTCAGGATCGGAAGGATAATCGGTCTGCTGTTGTAGATAAAATACAGTACACTGTTCCTTCATAGTTAGTATATTCTCATTCGTGGGGGTTTGATGATTAGCCGTACTCTGCTGGGTATGTTCTATTTGGCCTTGTAATATTTGTTTTTCTTCAAATGTTTCATTTTTTGAAGATTCATACGGTTTATCTAATGATAATTGGCTAGTCAAATGCTGTACCACATTCAGTTTCGTGTGTTGTATATCTTTAGATATGTCTGTAACTTTGGTTTCCTGCTTACTCTTATCATTTTCAACATTTAACCGTTTAGTTTTTTTCTGGAATGATCCTTTGGCTTCTATGGGTATGACTGTTGGAGAAACTGATGCAGGGACAGGTACCGCACTTGGCGCATTAGCTTGTGTTGGTAGATGAGGTTGGGAAGGTATACCGACTGTTTTATCTTCACTGACCTGCGTTTTCCGACGCCTCGACTCACGTTTCGCACCTTTATTTTGTTGTGCTTTGAAACTCGGAGAAATTGTCTGACTTTTATCTTTAACAGTGGTATTTATTCTGGTTTTATCCTGGTTAGACGATTGACGGGTCTCTGTGTCCAATGTAACACAATTTTGACTAGGTTCTTGTAGTTTTTCGGGTTTAGTCATAATTTCAACGTTACTTCCATAAGTGCCAATAGTATGCATCGCAGTATCAGGCTTTGCATACAAAGGTTCGTCGTCACCACATTGCACAGAAACGTGCCCTGCAGGTATAGCTGTTTCGGCAGCAGGCTCGACTAATTTGTTTTTCAGCATTGCAATGCAAGCATTAAGTCCTTTTCGGGGTTTGTTCAATTTACTCTTTTGAAAAGCATCAAGAGAACCTTTAGTGTTGTAGTGTAAGGGAGGTTTGTCGAGCGTGAGGACTGCCGCTTCGTTTTCAAATAGGAGCTGCTGTCCTGATTGGACATTTTGATTGACATTGTTACATTCTTGTTGGACTAGAAAGAGATGGTGAAATTGCACAGACTTATCATGTTTTTCAGAATCAGCCGTCAGGCGAGCTATTGAATGTTTCAAAGGAACATTTTGAGCTGGGGCACAACGGTTTTCTGAGTTGCCATTTTGACCACTGCACCCTGGTCGCCCACCGCGGTCGTTTGAGTCGCCTTGACCTTGACCGGCATGATTTTTTGCTTTAAAATCCTCAGCATTAACATCAATTTTCTTTGGTGAATTATTAATAGATATATTCTCAGTTATAACGTTTTTTGGACCAGAATTGGTAACATTTTTATTGTTATCGTTTTTTTCTACTTCTTTTAATTGGCGGTTAGGTCGTTTTGCTCTGGTAAGCACTGTAGTTTTTCTTTTATCGGATTCGGTGCGCCGCGGTGTCTTGGTCGGCACCCGTCGGACTTTGGGTTTTAAAGGTTTGTTGTCTTCGTCGCTTTTAACCGACATGGCGTCATTAGCGGGTGAACCTTGTCTAGGTCCGGTTTCGATAATTTCTTTGTTTCGTTTTATCCGTTTGGTGCGATCATCAGACGGGCGTCTCTTCATCAATATTTTGGGCCTTTGTTTAATGCGAGGTCGTAATGATGGGTTGGTTGGATTTACGAGTACCCGGTGGCGCTTAGCAGGCAAGTCTGCTATCATTTTCCTTATCGTTTCAGCTGAAACCCAAAAAAAATACAAATTTAGCTATTTAACATACACTAAAATAACATAATAATAATATGTGAGTTATAGAAAGCTGAAATTCCTCAGCATTCTAATTTTTATTTCACGGCTTGTGAAACCCCGTGTGTCACCCGTAATTACAACACAAGAATTCAAAGCTTGATTACTTCACTGTTAAAATAAGCCAGCACTGGGCAAAACATGATAATTAAACAAAAAAAAAAAAAAACAGCCAAGTGCGAGTCGGACTCGCGCACGAAGGGTTCCGTACCATTATCTATAAAAAAACCATGTTTGTTTTATGGGAGATCTGTGAAAATGTCAACTGTCTAACTATCACGGTTCATGAGATACAGCCTGATGACAGACGGACAGACAGACAGACAGACGGACAGCGGAGTCTTAGTAATAGGGTACCGTTTTACCCTTTAGGTACGGAACGTACGTTGCGCTAAGGGGGGGCTGCTACACTCAAGAGCAAAAGTTTCGGGTCACCCTAAATTAAATAACCGCAATAGGTTTTTTTAAATATTTTACACTAGTCTTATTTACATAATATACTATTCTTCGTAATACCCAAATGTATTAGTAATTCCGGGATCCTATCATAAAAATATCGACATCCAAATATGACGATTTTTGCGATATCTCGCTCCGTTAACGTTGTTTTTTTCATGGGTTTTTACGAGTCCGATTTACACCTGGTAACGTGTTTTTTTTTACTTTTATTTCTGCAGTTTAGATGTAAAATTTAATAAAGACCATGACAGGATTAAAAAACTGTACAACCTTGCACTATTTTAGGAAATATGACGGTATTTCACTGACCCGAAACTTTTGCTCTTGAGTGTATAAGGAGACCTCACGTGTATTTTTCTCCACACGAGTAGATACTGTTTCTCGGTTTCGTTAAACATAAATATTTACTTAGCACTTCAAAATAGCGAATCTATTTTACGAAATTTTGTGACCCCGCCCGCTCGCTCTTGACTTGACTTCATAAGATAGAAAAATAAACAAGATTTACTATATACAATACTAAATATTTATCTCACAATTAGGTCGAATGAAAATAAATACAGGGTGGAAAGTTAAAACGGGGCAGTAAAGGCAGCTAGTAGATCCCTTGCCGCCACGCAAAAATGGCATTAGGATTTAATTCCTAACTTCTACATTCATAGATTTTTGAAAAAAAGTACAGTCAGCGAGAAAATCATCAATTATGACGATTTTTTTAATGCCATTCGATCCCATTCCTATTAAGGATCAAAATACTCTTTGGAACCGACTAAGGTTTGACTACTAGAACGCCCAGAAATCAAAAAATACTTTTTCGATACAGTTGGTATGGGAATCCCAAAGTGCAAGTAGTCCTTCAGTTAGACGATCATCAAATTGTAAGGAGACGGAGATAGCTTCATTTAGATTAGAAAAGAGTATTTTGATTCTTAATAGGAATGCATGGATCGAATGGCTAGATCCCACCCATCGTATCAGACGGCCCGTGACCTTATGAATACCAACTTCAACAAGACTGCAAAGTGGACGACAGAATGGTACTCTAAACCACCCGAGAGTATGGGAGTCAACATCAATCCGACCACAAAACCGATGGGTTTCTCGCTATCTAGAAAGGAATGGTGCCAGCTTAACAGGGTGAGAACTGGACGCGGACGGAGCAACGACTTTATGTCCAAGTGTTGGTGGCGGGAGTAGCCGGTCTGCGCGTGTGAAGCCGCCGTGCAGGACGTTGCGCACATTGTCCAGGACTGCCCTCTTACTAAGACGAGCTTTTTAAGGAACATCTTAAGGAGGAATCTCCGTTGGAAACGACGCTAGGGTCGTCCAACACTGAGGCTACGGTGGGGGATGAGTACAACCGTGTTACCGCCAAGCAAGTAACTGCTGCGATAAGAGACATGACGGGGGGAAAATCACCCGGTCACGATGGCCTCAGTGTGGAGCACCTACGCTTTGCTGGTGTCCACCTGCCTAGAGTTTTGGCGATGTTTTTTTATCTATGTATCGGCCACACGTATCTTCCTCAGGAGCTAATGAAGACCACAGTTGTACCGATACCGAAAGACAAGACTGGAGATGCTTCCGACAAAAATAAATATCGTCCGATTTCACTGGCAACCGTGGTGGCGAAAGTTTTGAACCGTTTGCTTGACCGTCAACTTGCTCAATGTATACAGCTGAATGAGGCCCAATTCGGTTTCAGACCAGGTCTTTCCACTGAGACATCAATTTTACGGCTCAAGCACACGGTTAATTCCCAACTAGCACACAAGCTGCTTGTACAGGCATTGTACAGCCTGAGAGTTGCATAGGAGTCGTTCAAGCGCTGTACAATTTTCCTTAAGATGTACAGTAGCATATTTAATTTCCTTAAGATGAACAGTAGCATATTTAAAAACCCTTTAACAGCTAGGTGGTACAGTAGCAGTTTAGTAGCAAAAAAAGTTACTTATAGTGATACAAGAGCATGCAATAGCATCGCTAGGCAGCCATAAGAAGTACAATGAGTAGATGGAGGCGCTTGTACAACCGTGAGATGTAAAAGAGTAATATAGTAGGTAAAGGTGTTTAAAAGGAGTTATACGTAGCTTTCATAGCGCTTAAAGGCGTAAGAAGGCATTTTGTAGAGCCTTAAGTTCTTTAATGGATTTTTTTACGGCTGTTGTATTACTAATCTATAATAGATTTGTGTAGCTTAAGAATAGCGCCTTGAGCGCTATATGTGAGAATTATATGGCTACTGTACGGTAAATAGTTGTATAAGGAATGATACGAAACCTTTTATACAGCTGTAGGGGGTTGCAGAATAGTGTTATAGCACCTTAAGTATTTTAATAGAATTTACTAGCGCTCTTGTAACTATACATCTACAACGGACGGACATAACTTTATACTAGAGCTCTAAACGCTATATTAGAGATTAATACAGCGGAATTGTGATGTTAAACTGTATAATGAAAGGTACATGCTGGTGTGCGACCAAAACAGTTGAATATAGCACTCCTATACCACAACTTTACAATCTAGAAGTCCACAACAGCAAACACTATCGCCTTTGTACGGCCCAAGCCTGTAGAACAGATGTAACCAACTCTGAGAGCTGCTTGATCGAGACGCCATTACAGTATTCGGTAAACGTATTTTTTTTAGGTTATTACAATATTTTGAGAATCGTATTTATGCATAATTCGTAAATTTGGCGTAATTGAAGTCACTATTTCTTACCCGTGACCCTAATTTAATTATTTATATCCTTTAAAGTCTTATTTAAGTTAAGGTGGTTCGATTGCCATACAAAACGTTATTTGACATTCGCAGGCCAACGGCGTGATATTTTAAGAAACTTATGTAACAAACTTTCATAAATTGGCTTCCCACTTGCGCCAAATTCCCCCTTTCCTAGAATAAACTTGTATAAACTAGATTAATTTGAGAAATTGGTTTGGGACGTGATATTTTGGGAAAACAATTTTTCTCAAATTAATCTAGTTTATACAAGTTTATTCTATGAATGGGAGAATTTGGCGCAAATGGGAAGCCAATTGATGAAAGTTTGTTACATAAGTTTCTTAAAATATCACGCCGTTAGCCTGCGAATGTCAAAAAACGCTTTGTATGCCAATCGAACCACCTTAAAATACAATTTCATAACTAACATATCAATATAATTTTTGCCTGAAAAACTGAATAATTTGAGAGCGCGTGAGAATTTTGATGATAACATATTATATTGACAGCAAACTGGTACTCGCACTGATATTTCACGTACACAAAGAAATAAAGCAATGTTAGACTTAGCTTTTTACTTATTTTGATAATCCATTTTTGTATCCTCACCACCTGTCACTGTACGATTGTGTATATTTAGTTTACGCCACAGTAACACTACTATATTATTAATTTACAGCTTTGGTATTTAATATAACGATACAAGAGCGCCGAAATAAGGCGAAGGCGATATAATGGCGCTACAATAGCTTCTTATAGATCTCATGGCGCTAACCATCGCTTTTGTACCATCTCTGTAGAGCCTAAGAACACCTTTACGACCACTGTAGACCAATTGTAGCGCTATTAAATGAAAACGAGTATGAGTATAGGCTGCATAACGGGCCCTTTTAGCGCTTTAAGAGCTATATATCCTCTTATAGCACTACTATGCGACTACTGATGGAGCCGAGGCCGTTATGAAACTCCCTTATACAGCTACTGTGCAGCTTCTTATAGCGCTTGTGTGCTAGTTGGGTTACTACACTTCGCAGAATACTCCGGTGTACGCGTGTTTTTTGGACTTGGCGAAGGCATTCGATCTTGTTTCGTACAATATACAGTGGTATAAGCTCTTGAGGGAGACCTCTATTCCTAAAAAACTGGTCCATATTCTTGAATATTGGTATCATAACCAGCGGAACAGTGTCAGATGGGCGGGCTGTTACTCGGAAGAGTACAGGCTGGAATGCTGTGTGAGGCAAGGAGGGTTGACCTCTCCGCGGCTTTTCAACCTGTACATAAATAGCCTGATAAATAGCAGCAGAGCCAGAGTCGGGTGTGCTCAGTTGGTGGCCAAATTATGAACAATGTGAGCTACACGGATGACATGGCTCTGCTGGGCCCTTCAATTGGGGCTCTGGAGATTTTGGTCGGCATTTGTGAGAGGTACGCGACGGCCCATGGTCTTAGATACGAGTATAACTCCAAGAAAAGCGAGTTACTTGTGTTCAATGCGGGGAACATGAAACCCAAATTCGTACCACCGCTGAAACTTGGAGAAAGTGAATTGACGAGAATCACAAAGTTTAAGTATCTGGGGCACTGGGTCGCCGAGGACCTCTCTGATGATCTTGATGTGGAGAGGGAGCGTAGGGCATTGGCAGTTCGAAGCAATATGCTAGCTCGCAGGTTCGCACTGTGTACGAGGGATGTCCAAATAGCTCTAATTTATTTAAAGCGTTTTGCCAGACCTTTTACACCTGCAGCCTGTGGGTCAAGTGCACGCAGAGATCTATCAATCAATGCCTTACACCGTGTCCAATACAATAATGGTTTTAGGATGTTGTTGGGATTGCCTCGATTTTGCAGCGCATCGGGTATGTTTGCGGAAGTAGCCGAAAGCAGTTCCGGAGATAAAAAAATAATTTTTTTTTTTTTTTTTTGACATACATCAATACAACACGCAGCCATGTATTCGAATTGGACCTGATATTTGCATGATACCAAAAACACCTCTTAATTCAACAGCTTTACTGTTATTTATTCGAAGACTAATATGTTGATTGAAAGAAAAAGATATATAAAAACATTATATTTTTTCAAAGAAACAGAAATTAATGTCAAGGGCATGTAAAGGGGAGTTGCCGCGCAAGATTGGTGACATTCTCGATTCCTGATTCCGAGTATGGACAAAACCGATTATCCCCCAGTTTTATAAAGATCTGTTTGACCTTATTTCGGTAATTAATGTCAAAAAAATGTACCTAGTTACTAAGATTTGATCTGACATTTGGTCTGGCCCATCTTTGTAAAGCTGGGCCCGAATAAAATTTTAACTACATTATTCTCAACAACAATGAAAAATAGTAAATGCTATAATGAATATTCTTTGCAAATAAAGTCTATCCAATTTTATTGATCTTGACTATATTCAATCCTACTAACATTATAAATGTGAAAGCTTGCATATTTGGAAGATTCAATATTTACTTATCAATCGCAAAAACGACTGAGCGGATTTACATGGAATTTGGTATAGAGGTGTAAACTATCTGAATTAAATAGGATTTGTATCCCGAAAAAAAGGATGAAATTGTGGATGGAAGTATACTAGTGTAATATAACTTACCGTCTCCAACTTCGGTTCTAATGGGACGAGGCCTCATTAGGGCTTTCGCCCTTGTTCTTCGAATGTCCTTTCGTATCTTTTTGCGTATGGTATTATCCGGCAAGCGCGTTCGGCGTCTTCGTACACCAAAGGGCCGATATCGGCACTTCCTACGCACAGCTGGAGTATCTCCTGCACAGTCCAGCATGTGTTGGTGTAGATCATCAAGCGTAATGGACTTCCTACACTTAGTGCATTCTCTGAACCCTCGAGGCGGGCGCGTTCGATTGCACATTTGACTAGGGGGCACGTACAAATGCTTCAGAATGTCTGCATTCAAAAGCTGTTCCCCAACAATTTCATAGTGCTGCACTTGGGCGTTGGGATGGTGCGTGGAGACGTGCGTGGAGACAGCGCGCGAGTCACCGCTCTGCGCGCCGCACGCGCAGCACACGTAGCAGCGCGGGCGCACCCACTCGCCGCTCAGCACGGCCGGCTGCAGCTCGTAGCTAGACGTGGACGGCGCGAGCCCCAGACACGAGGGGAACTCGTTCCGCCAGGTGTTTTCTGCACTAGTTTTTGTCACTTTCATCACTTGCGACGACGGAGTTGGAAGCTCCCTGCTCTCTAGTATATCTTTCAGCTCGTTACTTATTATTGTTTGCTTTTCAGTCTTTTTTTCGAGCGGTGTATAGCCAAACTTATCTTCAAATTTACGCCTCATACGCAGTTGTGTCCAAATGTCTAAACTGGAGACCAACGATATAATGCAATTATTAGTGTGCGAATCGCGTTTTATTTGGTCAGCGTTTAAAGGACTCTTCTCACTTTCTAAATTGTCCCATTTCCACTTGTGCTTCGGAGCGATGGCCCGAGGCATGTAACGATCGAAAGCGTTACGTGAATACTGTTCGCTTGCGAGAAGTATGGGAAAACCCTCCGCAGTGTTTATCACAACGCTATTTTTCGCCTTTCTTGTTTTAATAGTACTGTCTGGGTCAGGATTGAAATTGAAAGATCCATCCAAAAATTTCCTTAAATTTTCCTGGACATTACTTGCCACTTTAGAGTAAAAACTAGTGTCAAAACACTTTTCGAACTTTTGTGTCGTCTCATCTAAATTTTTCCAATCTTTCTTGGTGGACTCCCCCGTTCTAGGCGAGCGGTGCACAACGCCCAGTCGCGATAGAATCTGGTCAGCGTCGGTGTTATGAAAAGAAAAGTTAGGAGGGATTCGCTTATTCCACTGAATGTCATCTAACACAATTACAGCGCTCTTCTCTATTACCGTGTTACTACCCAGACTCTTGCTAGGTGGCAAAATTAAATTCGTTGTTATATTATCTTCAATGTCAGCACCATCGTTTACTTGTGACGGTTTCAGTTCACAAGAAATCACGACTCCATTAAAGCTGAGTCCATCTGAGAAAACTTTACTCTCATTTCCATAATCATCTTTATTCGTTTCTTTCAAACAGCTCGCCGACACTTTCTGACGAAGCCTGCTGCGGTAAGGTAGCTTTGTTTCGCATGACTTGATTTTATGTCCGGCGAGTTCACACGAAGAAGAAAACCGTGTATGGCAGTTAAGACAAGCGAAGTACTGTTGGGAATGAGTATCCGCCATGTGGCGAATAATTACGTTGGCTTCGGCTTCGTTGTGGCTACAGAACAGGCAGGTAATGAAGCTGTCCTGTTTCGAACTAGCCCCCATAGCCCCATGCATTCGTCGCACATGTTTAGATAGGGTTTGTTTAGAAGCAAATTTTTTGTCACAATATGGACAAAGAAAGGTAGAATCAGACTTGGTTGCGAGATCATCTGTTTTATTTGGCGGCGTTTTGGTTGCGGCACTAGTTCGCTTAGCCTTATCTTGGCCAGTTTTTCCTTCAGATTTCCGGACAAGTTTGGTAGATTGCGGACTGGGAATGTTCGACTTCCTGGGCCTGAGCCTTCCATTTAACCCAGACGATAGTTCATCTGCCCCCGGATTCATAGTGGTTTCTTCTTTGCTCCTGAAAAAAATTAACAACGCCGTTACAGTTTATTGATGTTATAAATATTATCTCCTGTGATTGTTTTTTCTGTAACAATCTACCAGTCAATCTTAATTTTACTTAGTTTTACATTATAGTTGATAAAGAAAGACCGACATAACTTAATCCTCCAGTTCCCATCGAGCCCGATCCGAGGAAATGCATGTTATTTAGATATTCAATAGGAAAAATACGAGTACTATCAATGACAAGTGTTACATTCATTAAAAATAGTCGAAACAAAAAAAAAACTTGAAAAATGTAAGTATATGTATTTTTATCAGTCGTATTTTCTTAGCGTAAAACTAAACGTCCAGTGTCAATATAATAGAGCTGCAAATATTAAATAATCTAATGAATAATTTAGTTCGGCTTCGTACTGGGAAAATGCAATAGAAAATACAGATCTTGGGACAAATTTGGCGTATATTTGACTACAAGTGCAGCGCAGAAATTTCTCGTGAATTGCAGGGAGCTCGCGTGCGGGATTCTATACCTTTACACTCTGGCTCGCGCATGCTCCCGTGTAGTCCAGACAATGAACTGACAACTTGTATGGAAAAAATGACAAATTTGGAAATAATTTATAATAGCTGATTTTTTCTTTGTAATGGATATATTATCAATTAATAAATTTCACATTAAATTTGTGTTTTCCATTACTAAATTTAGTTATATATTCACTTTATAAATTATGTTCATTTATAGGAATATTTGGATTTTGCATACAACTTACGAAAAAGAATTTTACAAACCCACTAAACTAAAACAAACTTAAACGTATTACTAAGTAACCTAAACCTATTCCTAATCCTAAAACTAAACATCAAACAACCCTCCCCATGCCACTCCAGGTGCAAAGGTTCCCATCACACTGGCCGCATTGCCGCGCTGAACAGCTATGGCTAACCTTTGCACCAGAAATGACCCAGAGCGGGCATCAAGTCCTCTTTCTTGTAAGCGACGCCCTACTTCCCTAAAAAAGATTTTGGCCTCTGCGCACCAACACCCAGTCGTCTCCACCGCAAGCGGAACAAATAAATAATTGGAAAGAAACGCGTACTTGTCCCTCTTCCGCACTGCCGCCAGCTCAGCAGCGGCCCCAGGCGCCCGCATGGTGCGACTTATGTGCGAAGCAGCAAAAGTACTAACACATGTGGCGTCCCAGAGCAGACACTTGCCTTTTTGCCAGGGCACCAAAGTCAAACCGTCCGGCCTTTTACCATCAGATCGGTTAAGACCTGGAGGCTCCAGCACACACGGCACATCACGCACGGCACGGCATTATGCATTAAATAGTAACCTAGCGACCAAATCCAACAAAATTTCAGACATCAAAAAAATTATAACTTAACTAGCTTTTGAAAAGTCAGAAAAAATATTAATAAATGGTTTTATGTTTATTTTGGTTCATTTACATTTGCTCTATAATATTCCAGATAAATAATAAAAAAAAAAACAATTCATGCTTTATTTTAATCTATTTAAATACTTCCGGATGGAATGTTTGTTGGATTCTTGAATAAAGCATCTTAGATCAATGTTTTAAAATGATACAAAGAAAAATAACGCTATTATAAATTAATGTTTTTCAAAACCGTATTTTGCCTGGAGTAGTGGTTGCACTAACGACAGTAAAAACGTATGACAGTGTCTCTAGGTAACCACCAACTACTTTATTATAACAAATCATGTTCTTTCATGAATTAAATAGCCAATAAGAAACCAACGAGCATTTAAAAAACTTGCCCGAATATTTTAACCTAGTTCAACCATAGTACCTACTGCGTACACAAGGTTCTCTGTTAACAGATCCCGATCGGTATTCCGAACGTGCCTAAACGTGGCCATCTCTTTCTATCACATGCGTCGCGCTATTTCGGAGGCCACGCTTTAGCGCTAGGGTTGGCGCCAGCGAGATAATAGGTTCTAACTTATACGTTACTATAATAAGGATTTTACAATTCTACGATTAAATTAAATAAATGAATTCTATTCTGCAAGTAGGCCTCAATGGCAATTTTACAAGTCAAGTCACATGCTACCAGCGTTTCTGAAAAAGAAGAGCGTTTCTGAAGAAAAAGAAGAATTTGAGTGCAGAGAGCGATTAGTTTCGGCCAGTGTTGTGGATAACGCTGATTTTGAGGCTTAAAGACTAAACCCTAAAGACTCCCGAGGCTTAAAGACTCAAGTGACGAAAATCAATATTTAGCATTCATATGCGTAAAATAAACCAACACGGTTCTTAAACAGCATCGAGTCTTTAAAGCTCGGGAGTCTTTAAGAGGATTGTGAACCTGTAATTTTTCATACAAAAAGCGATAACGTTTTTCACCCCGTAAACATTCTTCGATTATTATAATTTTTGGACATGTTGTAGATATAATGAAAAACTAGGTCTGTACGTTTTGATTTTTAAGAAATATTGCTTGCGGTAAAAGTTATTAGCATCTAAAAATCGATATTTTTGACTTAAAAACTTTGTCTATCGTTTTATTTTTTTTAATTAATCTAATCTGATTTGCTAAAAAAAGAAAACGTACAGACATAGATTATAGTGTACTGAATCTAATAATACCAAAATTATTTCATTTCATAAAGGTTTAGGAGGGTAAAAACGTTATCACCCGGAACAATATTTCAACAAGGAAATGTAGGCAATTGCCTCCAGGACTAGCTACTCTCTCTATCGCACGATACGGGTGAGGCACAGAGCGATGTGAAACAGATAGATTTTTTTTAAATACCTACTGGTGCCGCGTATCGGCACTTCACAATCCTCTTAAGGCTCGAGTCTATAAGCCTCGAAATGAGCGTTATCCACAACACTAGTTTCGGCGTTTGGGGACTATGCACCATCGCGTGCAACAGTTTCCAGATGGTTTGCTCAATTTAAACGAGGGATTTTCTCCTTAAATGATGATGAAAGAAGTGGCCGGACCGCGACTTCAGTTACAGATGAAAACGTCTTAGCTGTGAAAAAAAATATTAAGGAAGATCCAACAGTGACATATAAACAAATAGAAGAGGTCGTGAAGATTTCATCGCCAGCTATTAATGAAATTTTACACAACCGGCTTGGAGTCAGCAAATTATGTTCACGATGGGTGCCTCACTCGCTGACTGCAGAACAAAAAGAAGCTCGCGTGACTTAGTGCAAAGATTTGCTCAGAAAATTTGATCAGGGAGAAAGAGAAGTTTTGAGATACTAAAAATGTATAATAAGAACGCAACTTGATTGAACCTTCTTTTAAAGACAAATTATTTGTAATTCGAATATAGAAAACCATTTGATCAAATATTTAAAAATAAAAAAATTACGGTTGTTTTTAGTTTCAATTCCGCGGGTTTTTTTCAACTATGGATTTTAAGCGAGAACATTTTCGTGCAAAAATTTTGTACGATTATAAATTTGGATTAAATGAATTTGAGTGCAGAGAGCGATTAGTTTCGGCGTTTGGGGACTATGCACCATCGCGTGCAACAGTTTCCAGATGGTTTGCTCAATTTAAACGAGGGATTTTCTCCTTAAATGGTGATGAAAGAAGTGGCCGGACCGCGACTTCAGAGCTATAACCACGAACTTCGAATCTCGAACTTCGTACATCTCCGTCTCTATAGCACTTATGGTTTATGGTACTCGAGCGACAGAGACGGAGATATACGAAGTTCTAGATTCGAAGTTCGTGGTAGCGCCGCAGTTACAGAAGAAAACGTCCTAGCTGTGAAAAAAAATATTAAGGAAGACCCAAAAGTGACTTATAAACAAATAGAAGAGGTCGTGAAGATTTCATCGCCAGCTATTAATGAAATTTTACACAACCGGCTTGAAGTCAGGAAATTATGTTTACGATGGTTCGCTGACTGCAGAACAAAAAGAAGCTCGTATGACATGGTGCAAAGATATGCTCAGAAAAATTTGATCAGGGAGAAGTATGGACATTCATGATGATGAACTTCCAAGGAAGGTGAAACGCGGGCGAAGTGTTGGAAAAAAAATGGTGGCCACCTTTTTTTCTGCAAGTGGTCATGTGGCCACAATTTCCTTAGACGACCAAAAAACTGTGAATGCTAAGTGGTATAATGAAGTGTGTTTACCTACTGTATTTAATAATTTAAAACAATAACGACCTAAAACTGGTATTAGGGGGCTCTTTTTGCATCATGACTATTTATTTTATTATAACTATTTATTTAGCCCTTTAATCGTAGAGAGAGTAAAACTTAGTCTGTCAGTCCTGAAATGGCTGGAAGTACTTGGCAGACGGTGTCAAAGGTGCCTGGCATTTTATCGTGTTGTCATGAGACGTAGGCGTATTGGGAGTGGGCTTACGGTCTATTAGATATATTTCGGTGGGTGACGTAGGTACAATTGAAAAGTCAATGCTACCTAGTACCTACGTTAGATTGACAATGTTATAGTTAGTAACTCTATGCGGTTTCTACTAAGGTGCAAAATCGCATGAAAATAATCAGAAGAACATTGATTACAATTTGCTATGATTTTACCAAATTCTACAAAAGATATCGATCTTCCAGTATAGGTAAGTTTTAAGAGAATCCATGAAAAATTAAAGTGATTTCAAGAAATCAAGTAGCGAGGAGATTCGCTTGCCGCGAACAAAAGTTCCACTTATGACTTTAGAATAAACATAGGACATACTACCTAGGTAGTTTAGAATGAACCTTGAGCAAGTATGCGCTGTCTTTTACAACCCGTCTATCCGCGGTCTTATAAAATAATTGCTAAATCACATCATCATCATCACCACGCGTGTGCATAAATAAAACTGACCCATTGTATTTTATGAATCTGGTCACATGCTAGGTATCTACATTTGACTACATTTAAAAATTAGGGCTTTAAAAAGCCCAATATCACGCAAACGGCTGAGTTGGAAAGTGGTTTTCAGAAACCCATAATATGTTTGAACAAGCTATCCAAAGATACTATACTAAACTAAACATTTAAAGACAAAAAGACAAAACGACAGTGCCTTTGCCGGCGATTTGGCAACAACTCCAGGCCAAAGTCGATATATCGGTACCTTTAAAAAGCGGTTACGGTACCGGAAAAAATAAAGGTTCCGCTACCGAAACCGCTATTTGACAACCGATATGACGCCATACCGTTAAAATAGAATACCGGTATTTTACCCTGAAAAAAATACATCCCCACTTTCCGTATATATTTTTCAAATACCCTAAAATATATATTTTTCAAGATTTTATGCTACCGTTTTGTTGGCGTATTTGATCTTTATACCCATTCCAAATTACAGCTTTCTAGTATTAAAGGGTCACTGAGCTAAACCGCATACAGACAGACGGTCAGATGGACAATACGGACATGGCGAAACAATAGGCGTTTCTTGTTGACTACGAAACCCTAAAAATCAAATACAAGTCTGCAATCCCCTGAAGCTGTGAAAATTCAAACAGTGATACGAAGTTATAAGATACTCGTAGATACAGTATTACATACTCGTATGTTATAATGTTCTAGAGAATTCCATAACCTCAGAGTAAAGATAATGAAACCATTAGGTACTTGCCTTGTTTTATTATATACGAAAATAATATAAAGTTATATACGTTGTTTTATTTTCGTGTAGGTAATACATCTAATGCTCTTTATGTAAGTAAATTAAATCATATAATGAATTAATGACCAATCTAATTCGCAAATAAAATAGCTTTATTTTTAAGTTAATGACTTATGATAGGTAACAATTAAAAACATGTTTATGCCATACTGTAGGTGGTTCTTCTTCATCTGACTTTCAGTTTAAAAAACATGAAGAAGTTGAATTGTGCTGGTAGCTAGATTAGTATCTTGAAGCATTATGACGGCGCGTGCTATACTAATGTCTTTATATCATCGATAGTTTCTGCAGCAGTAGAAGTGTACTGGGAGACCAGCGCAACGTTCAATTGTAGACGACTCCGGCTTGATCCTATAAAATTATATCTTTCTTTTAATTAGGATTCCATCTGTTGGTACTGCAGCACTGCACTTGAATGGATGGCGGAAGCATTATGGCAGGATCACATTACAATATCATAAGTGGTACACTCCTTTCGTGGGTACATGATATGGTGCTCCTTGTACATATTTTATCTTATTTATCACAGATTACTAATATGTAGCTAGTTATTTATTTTTGCAAAATCAATAGTTGGGAAAGACAGTATAAATGTCAAATGTCATACCTACCTACTATATGTCAGATGTTATAAATCTATCACAAATACACACACATACACCTATACGCCGTATAAAAGACAAAGTGACCTGTGTAATAAATAAATATTCCACATACTAAAGAAACCAATTCGAACTTTTTACATTAAAAAAAGGCTTGAAGAAGAAAAATATGAAAAATCGTGTTGTAATGGTATGTTTTTTGAACTTTTATATTAGTGCGCATTGTAAAAATACCATAAAATCTAGTTTTAGTGCTTATCCAACCACATCACATCCTATATTTTTTCCCTAAAAATATATTATTATCTGGTTGCTGGTATTAAATTTGCGAATTATACAGCTGTCAAAATGACAAAAAGCACTACAGACGTCCGTCCAGCCCGAGGCCACATGGCCATCTGCCTTCTAAAATGGGACGCGCAGGTCAGTTTCCCGGATAAATTGTGTATAAATAAATATAGAGCCATTTTTAAAGAAAGTGTTCGTAAAAAGATCTATTTTACATCATTGCCTATATTTTGTAATTGTTCACTTGAGTCAATTTTGCGCCTACTTTATGTACAACTCGAAATAAGATCAGCATTTCCCATTTTTCGTGGCATGATATGATCGAGCAAAGTTTAAAATATTGTGTTTTTGTTCGTAAAAGTATCAAGGGCGGTTATTAAACTATAACATATCTCAATATCCCATCAAAAAATTCAGTATTTCATTGTTTACTATTGAATGTAAAATAGGTCGATTTTGAATAACGTGGACTTAATACAACGAACGTTTAGTGTAAGGCCTGAGTGGACGCTCGAGTCGGGCGTGAAGCGGAGCGGGGCGTGCGGCGTGCATGTTAAACAAATGAGGCTCATACTGGTGTCCAGAGGGCCTACCGCGAAAGGCATTCGAAGTTTCCCCTCTCTGTCACACTTACGAGTTCGTACCTAAGTGCGACAGAGAGGAAAAACTTCGAATGCCGTTCGCGGTAGGCCCTCTGAGTAGACGCTGCACAAATTGAATGCACGCTCGCCCGCCCCGCTGCACGCCCCGCCGAACGCTCCGCTCCGAGCGTCCACTCAGGCCTTAGACTTAGGCTACACGCACACATACAATTCATTAACGTGAGGGCCAGGGGAGTGGCGTGACGACGAATCGCACGCGCTGGCTCGCCAGTGCGCCGCGGGCTTACTAGCTTCGCAGACGTTATTGTGTAAATTTTGGCGAAATGTCCCCTGTTCTATTTTTTTCTATCCTAGTTGTTAAGTACCATTATGCAATTACCCTTGCTTCAAAATTATCACACCTAAAAAGTTTATACTACATATAAGTGACAATAAACTCATGTTAGTTTTATTTTTTCCACAAAACGAGTTCTGTTCAACGGAAGTTTTAAAAGAAATAAATTATTATAAACACATTATTTTATTTTTTATCCTTAGAAGTACTTTAACACCTTCCAGACACAAAAATAATTATTCCAGTAACTCCACTAACAATTTTTTTATTAATCTTACAATAATATCACCGAAAAACACCGGCGATCTAAAGGTGACGCTGTAAAAAATGCGCGGCGTACTTAGCCAAAAGAGCATCACGGGTGGAGAGCGTGATTTGCTGTTAGGGCGCGGCAGCGATTTTTACTTGCGGCGCCCAAAGTGTCAAATAAATAATCTAATTACAAGGCTATGTAATATTTGTTTTTTTTTTTAAATGGCCTTCATAAGAAGTCTTTAAATTTAAGTTAGCTACTCGTCACTCGATGGCGTAAGCTTCCACGTTTCCCAAGTAAGTTTAAAAAAAACCGGCAAAGTGCGAGTCGGACTCGCGCACGAAAGGTTCCGTACCATTATCTATAAAATCGGCAAAAAAAGTCACGTTTGTTGTATGGGAGCCACCTGTAGCCTAGTTGGTACCCTGCCTACGAAGCCGGAGGTCCCGGGTTCGAATCCTGGTAAGGGCATTTATTTGTGTGATGAGCACAAATATTTGTTACTGAACCTTGGATGTTTTCTATGTGTTTAAGTATTTATTAATCTATATAAGTATGTTTATCGTCGTCTAGTACCCATAGTACAAGCTTTGCTTAGTTTGGGATCGATTTGTGTAAGATTGTAAAATTAAAAAAAAATTAAAAAAAATATATATAAAAAAAGATTGTTTTTTTCTGTTTTTTAGTATTTGTTGTTATAGCGGCAACAGAAATACATAATCTGTGAAAATTTCAACTGTCTTACTATCACGGTTGTTGAGATACAGCCTGGTGACAGACGGACAGACAGACAGACAGACAGACAGACAGACAGACAGACAGACGGACAGCGGAGTCTCAGTAATAGGGTCCCGTTTTACTCTTTGAGTACGGAACCCTAAAAATGGGCTTCAATAGAAGTCTTTAAATATAAGGTAGCTACTGGTATCTAGATGGCGTAAGCCGTTTTCTACGTTTCCCAGGTTATTTATGTAGCGATCGTAACCGTTTTAATAAAGGACGCATTAAAATTAATAATAAATAAGCTGACTCATAATGAAAATTGTAAATTTATAGAATACTACGTGTTCATGACAATTTCCGTTAATTGCAAGGGGGCATAGTTTAGATCAAATGATGTTAAGTTCTCCAAGACAGTAGTATCTTAACTCTTACTGTTATCAAGATATTCAATGTTTAATTTTATCAGTTTTGCAGATTTAACCGGTGTAAATGGCTCTTAACTGTGACTTCATAACAGCTTTTTAAATCATGTAAGGTTTCCTATACACTACTAGAAGGTTTACAAAATGAGTTCGTTCGATATTACCAGGGAGCGAAACTTTGGTGCCGATGACAGACGTATGACGTCAAGCTACATACAGAGTGTTTCTATTAGGGCTTGCGATCGTGTCCGGGTTTCGTGTAATCGTGTCGGGTATTACCCTGATCGTGTTACACGAACGCGGTTTTAAGCGACCGGTCCGAACGGATCCGTGTAGTGATAATTATTACTAGATGATAATTATTCATTTTAAATTCAAACATCTAAGGTACAAGTGCTCGACGCGGTTGGCGGCGGCGGCGCGGCGCACACGTCTAGTAGAGAATACTAGTGCTCGACGCAGTACTAGTACTCGTCATCCATACTTTCAATTGCGATAAATAAGATAAATCTAGTTGCGATGAAAGTAACGGTCTTATTTGTCGCAATTGAAAGTATGGATGACGAGTACTAGTACTGCGTCGAGCACTAGTACTTCTACCGTAGATGTTTGAATTTAAAATGAATAAGTATCATCTAGTAATAATTATCATTACACGGATCCGTTCGGACCGGGCGCTTAAAACCGCGTTCGTGTAACACGATTAGGGTACCCGACACGATTACACGAAACCCAGACCCGATCGCAAGCGCTAATAGAAACACTCTGTATGTAGCTTGACGTCATACGTCTGTCATCGGCACCAAAGTTTCGCTCCCTGGATATTACGTATTTTTTTGAATGACAGAACTCAAAAAGTAGACATAAATAAAACCAAATCAGCTGGGTCTATTATTTCAATGGGGGTCCCTCAGGGGTCTATTCTGGGACCATTTTTATTTCTTGTCTACATAAACGATTTGCCTTATGTACTGAATGGACGACATAAATTAGTTTTTTTTGCAGACGATACGTCGATTATATTTAAAGTCAAAAGAAACCAAGACAATTTAGTGAAATAAATAATGTACTGTCGTGTATTGTTCACTGGTTTACCATAAATAATTTGCTCCTTAATGCCAAAAAAACAAAGTGCATTCGATTCTCCTTGCCTAATGTACAGCATAAAAATAACGCGCAGATTATCCTAAAAGACGAAGTGCTTGAATTGGAGTATAAAACTGTTTTTCTTGGCATAACATTAGATTCTAAATTACAATGGAGTCCACATATTTCTACTCTGGCAGGTAGACTCAGTTCAGCTGCTTACGCAATTAAAAGGATTCGTCAACTTGCAGACGTTGAGACGGCAAGGTTGGTATATTTTGCCTATTTTCATAGTATCATGACTTACGGTATTCTATTGTGGGGCAAAGCTGCTGATATAAATTCAATTTTTATTTTACAAAAACGTGCTATACGTAGTATTTATATTTTGGGTCACGCGTTTCTCTGCGAGATAGGTTTAAAGAAATCAATATTCTCACCGTTGCCTCACAATATATCTATGAAAATATAATGTATATTCGTAAAAATCTTGACATGTATAAATTAAAAAGTGATGTTCATAATTATAACACCAGAAATAAAAATAAGTTAGTCATTCCCCAATACCGTCTCTGCAAAGTGAGTAATATGTCATTTATGGGGAATTGTGTACGATTTTACAATAAGTTACCTTCTGATATGCTGAAATTGTCTGTGAATAGATTTAAGTCGAGCGTTAAACGCCATCTTATAGAGAAATCCTATTATACTATAAAGGAATTTATAGATGATAAAGAAGCATTTTATGTAAAATAGTTAAGTTAAACATGACGTGTAAAAGAACTAGCTTAAGCCTATTTACAAAATAAATATTTTGATTTTGATTTTGACATACATATTTTTTATTTCATGTGTTTCAAGACCCTTTTACAATAAGACAAAACCGTTAATGTTACATTAAATGAATTTGTACAAAACTCGAAATAGTATTTTTCACAATCGTGTTATAATAGAGAGCTTTTTAGTCGAGTACCGTGTTTAGGCTACGAAGCTTGCTGAGTGGCCTAAGTAAGGTACGAGATTAAAAAGCTTGATTATAACACTATTGTGAACAATGCTTTTTGTACGAGTTCATTAAAATTAATTTTCTACGAGTCAACTGAACTAATTAAACAAACTCGTTACTGTTGAAACGAAGTGCAGCTCATCGCTCGTACGCTTGTTGATATCTTAAAAGACATCAACGAGCGTACGACATCAAAGCGATTCTATTGGTCCAATTCATTACAGTTCAGTAAAGCAGCCACGTGATTGGTCGAATTTATTTTAGTTGTCTGGAGCGTATCGAAAAGTAGTTATTTCGATTGTTTCGACAGTAACATGGACTACAACTATGAAAAGAGTGACGTTGCAGTATTCTCTATGAAATCTTAATACACATATTTTAATCGTCGAGTACAAAAAAATATTTTTTATTTTCTCAAGAAATAATTATGCTTATTTGTTTCTGTGAATGTACCTACTCTGCAATATGCCGAAATAGGGAACATTACTTCAATGTACTGCCGCCAGAGGCAGCACTACCACTAATAGTAAAACAGTATAGGATATAGGGATTCACACACACATGCACAATTGATTGTCAAATGAGTGACAAGAATGCTTGCATAGACAATACCGCAAGTGGGAACGAGATACAATGTCAACGCTGCGTGTGTCGCCACCTAATACAAAGAGTTTTGCGTAATGTTAACGGAAATTCCCGGGAACACCCTGTATATTGAAAAAAATAATCAAACACCGTTCAGTGGAGTTGTATGTTGTGGATGTGTATGTCATTATTTTTTTCTGTCTAAACCGATGCACCGATTTCGATTAAATGTTGTAAGGAAATATGTAGTTTGAGACCCGGGGACGAACATACGGACATTTTCCCGCTCCCGAAACTCACCCGAAAATTATCTTTTGAGGGAGTAAAGTTAATAAGAGAGTAAAGTTTGTGTGGTGAAACGAATTCTACGCGGACGAAGTCGAGAGAAAAGTAACTTGCTAAAGAGGACTATTTATTTTGTTTATATGGTTCTCTGAGAAAAGCGTCCCTATTGCGATTAGCACTTACCCTAAAATTACGCCGAAATTGCGAGAGCGCCAACCGCACAAAGGAAGTGCGGACCTTGCACTTCCTTTTTCTAGTGAACTAACTCTCTAATCTAACAAATATAAGATCCGATTTGGACTAATTGGGAATGGATGAAAATTTTAGAAGTGTCTGATAATTTTTTTGGTGATAGGAATAACCAACCATCCATAGCACTAGACAAAAGTTGCAGACTTTTTAGCTCACTGCACCAATTATTTTTGAAATATATAAACAATTTCCTCACTTAGGTTTTGGGTTTATGACGGAGAATAAAACACTTTGCTTGATCTGACTCATATTACAAAAAATATCTTAAAAATCCGTGGTACACTGACACTGGCAATGATATTGACAGCTGCAGCAGCTATATTTGTCATTGCCAGGGTTATTAAAATATTTAAAATATTTTTTGTAATATGAGACGGATCATGGAAAGTGTCTCATTCGCCGTCCTAAACCCAAAACGTAAGTGACGAAACAGATTATATTTTTCAAAAATAATTGACGCAGCTGAAAAGTCTGCAGCATTTTTCTGGTGCTAAGGAAGGTTATTCCTATAACCAAATAAATAATCATAATCAGGCACTTCTAAAATTGTCATTTATTCCCCATTGCGATGTTTTAATTTAATATTAAACGTCATGCCCGTATGGACCATGCAAATTTTGGAGTAAACAATATTCTTGGGTTGGTCCCATTAACACTAAAGCCAGGTTTACGCACAGGCGTAACGTCGCGCGACGCGCCGCAACTATGGCGTTTCCCGCATCCGCAGCCACCGGCCATATTCGCCTGAACCCACGCAGCGTGTAGCGCGACATTACGCCTGTAAACCCGGACTAAATCATTCAAATAGTTTAAACACTCTCGGCGCCACCCGGTTTCACTAACGCCGCACGCTATGCCAACCAAAAACATGCGTGCAAGCCTGGTGTGAAATTTTTATCTGTCACAAACCATTTTCCAAATGGTATAAAGGAAATAAAAACCATGCATGCAAGCATGTCAGTGGTATGGTTAAAAGTTTTTAGTCGCAAACCGTGTGTCAGTGGCAGTTGCGCCGATTGTGTTAAGTATCTATGTTGCGTACTTACTTGTTTAAAAGAAATTGATGAACCGGCGAAAAGTCATTTAAACAATCGTCTGACGCAAACGGGTCCGGCGCAATCATATGCGGGTTCAAATCTACATCATGTTTAGTTTGCTCCGATGTCAATAAACCATCTGGTGGGAATCTAAACAAAACACAAAAAATTGTGATCAAGATCAAGCACGCTGGAAATACAAAAGTAAGCAATGATAATAATTTGCCCTCAACAAGGCAATTAACTATATCTCAGCATGTTAAAGTCAGAAACCAATGGAAAAAATACCTATTCATTGCCCGGTAAAGAAGTAACATTTGCACCTTTACCAAAACAGTAGAAAATATTAAGAGTTGCCCATATTTACCTACGATGCGAGAAAAAAAACGAAATATAAGGTCTTAATTAAGACCGAACAGTAATTTGTAATAAACCTTTTGATCTAGCCTAGTAAAAAAAAATGGTTGTCAGATTACCTATAATCAGAGAGTATAAATTAACCTAGCATGAAAGCAGTTTTAACCTTTTCAACGCTATGATTCACGTACTAAAGTGGCACTGACACGCCAACCTTCTTTCCATAACAGAGTGATTATGAAGCTTATATGAAAGACTGAAGGTTGGTTTGACAGCCGACGTCATAACCGCTATATGGGTTCTTGGCGTGGTGGGCACGACGACACACGACCACTTTATAGGTTCTTGGCGTTCAAAAGGTTAAAGGCCAAAACGCACTGACATCGGTTGCGGGCGCGGCGCGACGCCACCGCTGTCAGTGCGTTTCGGCCTTAATACTTAACGCATACAGGTTTCCGTAGATGCTCATTTTTTTAATAACATTGACACACCAAAAAAAAGGCAAAATAATA
Source organism: Epinotia brunnichana (assembly GCA_963854355.1). NCBI lineage: Eukaryota > Metazoa > Arthropoda > Insecta > Lepidoptera > Tortricidae > Epinotia > Epinotia brunnichana. The sequence continues at coordinate 33,394,751 of OY977935.1, read as the reverse complement.
AAACAATTTAATCAAACAGTTGCTAACGGCGGGCAAACACAAAGTGAGAAAGAGTCGATATACAAACAACAGGCAGGCATATATATGTTTACGGAAACGCAGTGGCAATTCGGGCATTATTAGTTAAAGCCGATGTATTTTGAAACAATTTGTTATCAATAGCCTGATAGAGAACAAATGTGGACTTTTTAAATGAAGCGGCAAGAGATCTCTTCGAACTCGTTACATATTTTTTTAATATTTTATGGAAATCTAGAATTACCCATATCATACACACCTTCCTTTCAGATATCTAGTAGTTTATCTAGTTGAAATCAAATTAAACTTTTGAATATGAATTTCCGTCCCACTGAATAATTATCATCATTAACTTAAGCGGCCAATGTCCCACTGTCGGACGAAGGCGTAAAATATAAAATGTACAGGTAAGTACACTCGAACTAGTCTACCCAATCGCATATCCACAGTTGCACTCGCTGACTGTCTATATAGCTGCGCTCGGGATTAATCGATAGATGTGATCTAGATTCTAGGCACAGCAAGGCCCAACAAGGGGAGGCTTGACCCACCGCGCTGCCTCGCTACCCCTTTCCCTCGCGGCGCCCGCTCCTCCCGCCGCGCGCCTCACAATCGCTCTCACTGCTTCCCGGGCCGACCTCACTCAAACTATTTTTAACCGACTTCAAAAAAGGAGGATGTTATACAGAGTGGGCCATAATTTTTTGTAAATAGCAACACTGAATATCTTTTATTATAATAAATTCTATAGTTTTTGAGTGGAGGGAAATTTGACATCACTTTATGCAGTTTTATTTGCAATGAAACGTTTTACTCATCAACAACGAGCTTTTTATGCAAATGTTTAATCGGACACTTTACGCTCGAAGTTGTAGACGATTATGTATACCTAGGACAGACTGTCCTGTTAGGTAGGTCCAACTTCGAGAAAGAGATCAATCGTCGAATCCGACTCGGCTGGGCAGCGTTCGGAAAGCTACGGCACATCTTTTCGTCCAATATTCCGCAGTGTCTCAAGACGAGAGTCTTTGACCAGTGTGTGTTGCCAGGGATGACATATGGCACTGAAACGTGGTCGCTTACAATGGGCCTCATAATAAGGCTCAAAGTCACCCAAAAGGCAATGGAGAGGGCTATGTTGGGAGTTTCTCTGCGTGATCGAATCAGAAATGAGGCTATCCGCAGCAGAACCAAGGTAACCGATATAGCCCTCCGAATCGCTAAACTTAAGTGGCAGTGGGCGGGGCACATTGCACGTAGAACTGATGGCCGTTGGGGCGGAAATGTTCTCGAGTGGCGACCACGTACTAGAAGGCGCGGCGTTGGTAGACCTCCCACAAGGTGGACTGATGACCTGGTAAAGGTCGCGGGAGTCCGCTGGATGCGGGTGGCGCAGGACCGGTCACTTTGGAAATCTATGGGGGAGGCCTATGTCCAGCAGTGGACGTCTTTCGGCTGATGATGATGATGAGTCGTAGAAAAAGTATTGTATGCAACGTTGGAAAACTGGATAACTGGTCTAAAAACGCTCGTGACATCTTTAATTGCGCAACTCACGCCACTCGCATTTTAAGACCCTTCTTATACAACAGTTGCATAAAATACTATTATGCAACGCAACAATGCAACAAAGAGGATAGAGTTTTTCGACGAATTATTATTGGTGTCAATGTATTTGAGCTTACAGCCTATATAAAATAACAGATAACGGTACAGGAGTAGAAAAAAGTGATGAATAGAATTGACGCCACTGGAAATTTTTGGAGATGTACAATTATGTGAGTAAAAACCTGTTGTCATCAATAACTAAAGGAAATAATTTAGGAGCCGCCTGTAACGTTTTCATTTTACGAAAAGGATTTATTCCTCGTAAATGTGTTGAAAAACGTCGTATAAAACGCGTGAGCTTTGATAATTACATCCTCGGCTCTCTTATCACGCTCACCTGCGGTTCGCGTTACAATTCCGCCTCTGCTGTGATGATCAACATAGCTCACTTGTATCACAATGTACTATTATGGAGTCAACAAGATCAGAATAATCAGTTGATTATTCATACATATTGACGACCGCTTTAGCCTAGTTGGTAGTGACCCTGCCTACGAAGTAAGAGGTCCTGGGTTCGAATCCCGGTAAGGACATTTATTGTGATGAGCACGAATATTTGTTCCTGAGTCATGGATGTTTTCTATGTATTTAAGTATTTATTTATCTACACCGTGTCCAATAAGTTCGAATACACTTATTCTAGAACTGGTTTGAAAAAAATAGACAACATTCAGACAGTTTTGTCATTATAATTTGAAGTTTATATTGTCATGAACAAATAACAATATATAAAAAATATTTTTCTCAAACTTGCAATGAAATGTTGACATGACTTACTTCAATTTAGGTCCGGAAATACTACGTATCCGGTGCGACTAGTGAAGATGATATGTAAAGGAATTTCATACAACCTTACACACCTAGGCCTGCAAAACAACCGTCTTTTGTTTATAAACGTCAAATTGTGACAGAACGTCTTGGCATTCAACCAGCAAAAAAAAAAATTAGGACTAATGTTAATGTCACCGGGTAAAACGTTGCTTCAAACAGGTTAAAAAAAAGTTTAGCGCGTAAATTGAAAAAAGATTTGTCAATAATAATACGTAGTTCGTAATTATTTTGAAACTTTCTAATAAAATCCATCGATTTCGTAATGAGTTCGGACGAAAATTATATGGAATTGAACTGTACGCCTCCGGAATTGCGAGCAGAAGTAGCCATGAATAATTTACTGCCCACGAAATCAAAAGTTAGGTACATGACGGCGTATGAAAATTTCATAAAATTATAACTATTATAAGTGTTTTCTTTGTTGTAGTGCCTCGTCTATATAGTTAGATATAAGTTCATGTAACTATAAACTAATACTTAATTTAGGGAATAAGCGGAATATTTGTTAGTAAGAAATGTGGGACACAATTATAGGTTATGATGTGACAGCACTGACAGCTATCAGAAACGTATTATTTAGTTGTACGAATAAAACAAATTGACTACTTTTTATTGCATTGCAAGTTTGAGAAAAGCACTATACAAATCTCGGCGAGAAACGGGGTTGCCGGCCGCGTATCCCTATCTATATCTACTTGGCCTGCAACCCTTCGTTTCCCGGCCTCTATAGTAATGTACTATATCTAGCGTCGTTGACTTTAAATCCATGATGAAGCAATTCCGGGAACCTATTATCTCAAAATTTCTTAAGGGCGATAGCGTGAGTACCTACAATTTTTGCGGCGTTGAAACCTTTTGGAATTAAGCGTAACCTAGTTTAATACTACAATTAGAAGATACAAGGAGACCTCTACATTAGAAGACCGAAAGAGATCTGGTCGCCCGCGTTCAGCAAGAACGGATAGGGTCGTGAAACTCGTGAGAGAGCGTCTCCGCCGGAAAAAACACCGTTCGATCCGGAAATTAGCTGCAGGCTTAAATATTTCAAGAGGATCAGTACACAACATTGTGAGAGCAGACCTCGGGTGTCACGCTTACAAGAAAAGGAACTTTCCTTTTCTTGGAAACAATAGTAAGCGTTTCCATACAACATTTTTAAGTTTGGAGCAACATTTTTTTCCAAAACTTCTGTTTTATAGTAATCAGCATTTATCTTTACCCCTTTGTCGATAAATACCAACACTGATGGTGCACTCTGGAATCTTGGCACATTCCTCTGATTATCTGGAATATTTTGAATGTTAGCTGCCCACAAACGATCATTTTGAACATTGAGAGGTTGCTCTAATACGAAGAGTTTTTCGTCCGAAAAAACGAATACATCCCCCCCCGCGTGCCAGAAAAGTATAGTGTTTGATCGAGCTTCTCTTTTTTTTCGTTTTAGCTTCGGAAATGCCGTGTACTTACACGATACCGCGCATTGGTAGAATAAATGGTACATAAATACTTACAGGGATTATTATGTAATTATACATCTAAAAATCGAAATCCTCAAAAAATTGCAAATGATCGCGGTAGGAGCTCAGTCTCGGATAGTTGAGGTTCGTGTTCCGTCACCATAACTTTGATATGATCCGGCACGGCAGTCAACGTTTTACGGGTTGTTTGTTCTATTTAGACATAGTTCTTCACCTGATTTCGTTCCCAAAGGAAGCACATTAGTAACTCATTGTAACCATTGAACTGGGGACGTGCGACGGAAGGAGTATTCAGTTGTGTTTTTGTAACGCTGTACCCGTTTACGAGATTTCATATAAGATCCCAAAAACCTGTTAAACGTGAAAGATTCCCGTGCCCTGAGGGTGGTTTACTGTTTAAAGACCTAAGACACCTAACGACTGCAAAAATATATCAACTTTTTCGACCTATTGCGTTCTATTAAGGTGAAAAAACCGGTCAAGTACGAGTCTGACTCGCGCACCGAGGGTTCCGTACAAACTTTCATACACCATACCCGTCATGTCAGAACCCCATTCTTTCTTGAACAATCTTAAACAGCTCATAGTAGAAGTTACCGTTGCACAGCGCCATCTGCATTTTGGTACTAACAACTTACAACCTAGTATGTTTGTTTATTTAGCGATAGCTTTTTATCACGAGTACCGATTTCGATTACTTATTTTTTATTTGAAAGAAGGGACTTTAAAGATAATTTAATAGCAATTTGAAGAGTTTGAAGACATAACATTACATAGAAAAGTAAGTAAATTACAGATTTAATTAAGAAATATTTTAGATAAATAAAAAAAAACACGCTAGATAGATATATTGTTTTATTTTTCCTGTATTATTTATGTTATTATCATATGTAATTATTTCAGAATTTTCGCTTGGTAAACTTCGGAGATAAGGATAATTCTACATTTTCCTTAATAAATCAAAATTTAACCACCATAGAAAAAAAAAAGGTTTTAGAAAGTGCAACTCAACCCTTTCATATGATACCCCACTTAATATATTTACTAAATTTTGATTTTATAACCCCCCTCATATTCGTCATTTACACAGAAAATAAAAATGTATATTTATTTTTTTCATTTTCCATACACGTTTCTTAACCCTCCTAACAGTTGTTCCAAATTTCGAATTGATAGCTTAAGTAGTTCCTGAGATATTTAACGTTGTGACAGACGGACGGACGGACAGAGTCGCACCACAAGGGTTCCTTTTTTACCTTTTTGGTACGGAACCCTAAAAAGGATATTTATTGGTTAGATTAGAACGAGACAACATTTGCTACTGCGGCAGCGGCAAACTTGCCAACTGGCAACGTGTTTTTGTCGGAGGAAAATACAAACACTAACTTCTAGTAACACTTATTAGCAATTTACTTAAGGTGGGTTCGATTGCCATACAAAACGTTATTTGACATTCGCAGGCTAACGGCGTGATATTTTAAGAAACTTATGTATAAAACTTTCAATAATTGTCTTCCCATTTGCGCCAAATTCCCCCTTTCCTAAAATAAACTTGTATAAACTAGATTAATTTGAGAAATTGGTTTGGGACGTGATATTTTGGGAAAACTATTTTTCTCAAATTATTCTAGTTTATAAAAGATTATTCTAGGATAGGGGGAATTTCGCGCAAATGGAAAGCCAATTTATGAAAGTTTGTTACATAAGTTCCTTAAAAAATCACGCCGTTAGCCTGCGAATGTCAAATAACGTTTTGTATGGAAAACGAACCAAAGGTGGTGGTGGTGGTTGGTGGTGGTTCGAATTATTTAGTTTACAAATGTTCAGCTTAAGGAAGCTCATTCATTCATTCATTCATTAAAATCGTATCTCTGCCTCACTGTCTTGTCAAGAAGGTTTATTTATTTATTATATTTGTTTGGGTAATTGCTCGTTCATTGCAAATAATAATAATCAACCATACAACAAAAAATAAAATCATAGGGAAAAAAAATTCGCTTAGCAGAAACCAAATAATAATAAATTGCAAAATAATCAGCTGAAGCATAGGTAAACATAAAACTTGGTCATCATACCTCTCAATTGTAGATTTTGATGCAGAGGTTTTTGTGCATATTATATTGGCTTGACCATAAACTAAGAGACAACTATTACGCTCGGCGCAACAAGTGAATTCGCAAGACGCTTACCGTCCAACAACACTGATGTACGTGTGCGACGAGATGAGCCAATGTTTGTTGGTTACTTGTGGTTCAAACACTTTATTCATATTCGTAAGTGGGTCTATGTAACACATCACTAACTCTCGCGAACAATCAACTCGTAATTGGCACAAATTTCATTATAAATATATAATTGGCGATTCGTAGTGTAGTCGACGTCAAAGACATGTTTACTTGTAAGTATATGTTTTTTTTGGGTTCTGTACTCAAAGAGTAAAACGGGAGCCTATTACTAAGACTTCGATGTCCGTCCGTCCGTCTGTCTGTCACCAGGCTGTATCTCAAGAACCGTGATAGCTAGAGAGTTGAAATTTTCACAGATTACGTATTTCTGTTGCCGCTATAACAACAAATACTAAAAACAGAATAAAATAAATATTTTTATTGATAATGGTACGGAACCCATCGTGCACGAGTCCGACTCGCACATGGCCGGTTTTTTTCTTTGACGTCGACTGCACATAGTAAACTACTGAACGAATAGACTTATCAGGCAGAATTTAATTTGTACGTTTCACATTAAGTAAACCCGCCACTGGACAGGGAACCTGTTAGTAATATAATATGGTTCTAGTCCTTACTCGATACGCAATATTCGCAGCACCCTTTATCGGGGCAGTAATGCAACAGGTACGACTTGCCGAGCTGACGAAACGTCAATAACGCATTCGCGATGGCAGGCAAATATCCGGGTCTCAATTGCCATGACGACGAGAGGGAGGCACTACATGCACACGCATGTATACTTGTGTTGCAATCGCACTTACATATGCAGTTGTGGGGCGGCGCAGGGCGCCTGCCCCCGGGTGTACGCAGGTCCACACGTGGCGCCTTTCCTCGCTGTAGCCAGGCACGCAAGCAACCACTACAAAGGATTTTACAGTCGTCGTCCGTTACCACTGCCAACTCGCAACCCGCAGCTCATAGCATTGGATGATACCTGAAAACAAATTCCGCTCTATTATATATATTTTATCTACGTTTTATGTATTATATTGCATAGATCTCAGACTACCGTCATAAAGGTAGAAACGGGGATTTCTACTAATTGGGAATGGATGAAAATTTTAGAAGTGCCTGATTATTTTTTTGGTGATAGGAATAACCTTCCTTAGCACCAGAAAGAAGTTGCAGAAATTTCAGCAGCGTCTATTATTTTTGAAAAATATAAAAAGTTTCCTCACTTAGGTTTTGAGTTTAGGACGGCGAATAAGACACTTTGCTTGATCCGTCTTATATTACAAATCACTGCAAACAGTCAAATGCTCGTACGTTTAAAGGCCTAGCAATTTATCACACCAACTTACAATAGTTGGAAAGAGACAGCCATACATTCCTTTTATTCAAACAAAATCAAGTTGTTGTGATAAATTGCTAGGACTTGAAACGTACGAGCATTTGGCTGTTTGCAGTGATTTATCTAAGTCAAAACATACGTTTAAAAGGTATAGTTATTTATGATACAAGTGCGGAAAGTAGGTAACTCCCAACGAGCGGCGATTACCAAAAACACGACCGGCAGGGAGTGTTTTTGATCGACACGAGTTGGGAATTACCTATCCGCACGTGTATCATACAATATTTTACAATGCATCATGCGAGGAAATAAAAAAATATGCATAAAAGGTGAAATTTTAATTGTCACGAACTCATGAACTCATAGTGTGCGGGAATATTGTACTGAAATCTTTTCCGCACGGGCGCGGGCCACCACGCGCTACCAGTGCTGGCATCGAGCACTTCCCGTGTTTATGTTGAACCATATAAAGGGGCACATTCAGAGCAAGTGCATTGTATATAAATGTCACCGTTAGATTGTGAACACCGTCAGTTTATAATCTTACCTGTTATATTGTAAACTGACGGAATATTGTGAACTGCCAAAATAATCCATAATTTTACGCATTCATTTTCGTTAGTTTATAAACTAACAATGTCATATCGTCAAATTGTGAACTGAATCAAATTTGCCTTCGGAACGCAACCTGTGCGCTGTTAGGTTGAGCGAATTATTCCACTTGCATCAGTTTCCACTTATGTCAGAACATGATTGTGTTTTTTTTGTAATTCAGATTTTTTTATTCCACTTACATCGGCATCCAGCAGTGTCGACGGAGCCCCGTTGCGCGGGGCTCCTATTTCTAGGCGCTTTGCCCTTCGGGCAACTGAAGATACCTAACTAACCTAACCTACCTAGTCTTTGTGTACGTACCGTAGCAAGCCGTTTTGATCTCAGTTCACAATTTGACGATTCGACATTGATAGTTTATATATGTCACCGTTAGATTGTGAACACCGTCAGTTTATAATCTTACCCGTTATATTGTAAACTGACGGAATATTGTGAACTGCCAAAACCGTTCACAATTTAACGCAATATTTTTCGTTAGTTTATAAACTTTCAATGTCGAATCGTCAAATTGTGAACTGAGATCAAATCGGCTTGCTACGGAACGTACACAAAGACTAGGTAGGTTAAGTTAGTTAGGTATCTTCAGTTGCCCGAAGGGCAAAGCGCCCAGAAATAGGAGCCCCGCGCAGCGGGGCTCCGTCGACACTGCTGGGTGCCGAAATAAATGGAAGAAAATGTCTGAATAACAAAAAAAAATGCTTGATGCAAGTGGAATAATTCGCTCAACCAAACAGCGCACATGTTGCGTTCCAAATCAGGCAAATTTGATTCAGTTCACAATTTGACGATATGATATTGTTAGTTTATAAACTAACGAAAATGAATGCGTAAAATTATGAATTATTTTAGCAGTTCACAATATTCCGTCAGTTTACAATATAACGGTTTAGATTATAAACTGACGGTGTTCACAATCTAACGGTGACATAAATATTACAATGCATCATGCGAGGAATTAAAAAAATATGCACAAAAGGTGAAATTTTAATTGTCACGAAATCTCATTATCGCACAGTATGCGGGAATGTTGGCCTGAAATCCATTCTTGCACGTTCTGGTCCCGTTCCGCGACGCCGTGCTGGCATCGACCACTTCCCGTGTTTATGTTGAACCATATAAAGGGACACATTCAGAGCAAGTCTATTGTAAAAAAAATTACAGTACACATCGTGCGGAAAAGAGCACTTTCCGTGCATATGTCGAAACTTTAAAGAGCCAGTATGTACTGTAAAACGTTGTACGATACACGTGCGGATAGGTAATTCGCAACTCGTGTCGATTTAAAACACTCCCTTCGGTCGTGTTTTCAACCGACGAAAAAAACGGAGGAGGTTCTCAAGTCGACGCGTATATTATTTTTTTTTTTATGTATGACCACGCATAACTTTTTACAGAGTCGTTCGATTTTGATAATTCTTTTTTTATTGGAAAGGGTATACCCCGAAGTTGGTCCCATATAAATTTGGAAAAAAAATTAGCAACTTTAAGGGTAGGAAAATAGGGGATGATTGATTTTTCGTCGGTTAAAACTTTGTTTCTAAAGTAAATTATAATTTATCACCACTCGTTGCGAATTTCCTATTTTCAGCACTTGTATCGTAAATAACTATTTCATCATACTTGCTCATAAATGGTGTTATTCCATGCCTGTATACAGAAGAACAATGGCCCTAAATTGTTCCCGCGGGAACAATGGTCCCAAGGGAGTAATAAGCTTGTGTGTGATCGGATTGATTTAAGCAAATCTAGACGGCCGCGCGCTACAAGAATTCTGCTCTGTGATTGGTTGAAAATAAAATCGAGCAGGCCATGCGCTGCTAGAATACTGCTCTGTGATTGGTTGAAATATTGTAGCTACGCGCTCCACTCGCACTGATGAAGTGAAGTTGTCAATTTCATAATTGTAGTTGTAGTTATTTATTTCCTCGTAAATGTAATGAAAAACAAGAATAATAATAATATTGCAAAGAATATTGCAAACTCGAGTCATCAAAAGCCCTCCTCCTCCGGCGTCGGGCTTCTGATAGATGTCGATTCCTCTTACGCCCCTTATTAAACAATGTACTAATACAGTAATGGAATTTCATACAGTTTCCTGGGCGCTGAAACTGTACAATAATGACTTTTAACTTTTTAAATTTGCGCTCGATTATGTTGACATGTAATTTTTTATCGTCAATAAATTATGAGTATGATTAGGGTATGATCTCAAAAAATAAATCTAGCCATATTGTCGTCGGCAGATGAAAGCGATAAAATATTATTTGGATATTGAGGAGCTGTTAAACAGCCCCCATTGATTGGCACATTGTTATGCAGCAATCGTATACATAGGTACCATGTGATATGATAGGACAATTAGGACATGGACCTACAAAAAGAAGCATATTGGTGCGATTTGTTCTGTGTAGTATGTAGGTACTTAGTGGCGAATTATTCCCCAGAATTCCAGAATATTTAAACTGAAAATAATTGTGTACTCGTATGAGAAACAACATATAGCCCAAATACAAGTGGAAGAGTTACATTTTTTTTGTAAACTTGGAGCACTTTGTTCTTTTTATGAAATCCGTATACCATGAATTTGGGTTAATTTGATCAATTTCAGAATTAAAACGTCTGTATCTCCCTAAAAGTTTAGCCAAAAAAATAAGGAAAAAATGCAAATATCGGTTATTGGTCCTCTATCGATTGCACCAACAAAAAAAATATTATTAATATATCTCTTAGAAAAAAAATATTAGTTCGGTGATCAACTTTATACTGACATCGGGGTTACTTTAAAACCCCCCTTTTTTAACGGATTATGATAGTAACCCTATTAAGCAAAAAAAACACCAGAACATTTAAAAAAAATCCGTTCATATGCTTAGGATTTATAAAGGTTTATGTGCCTTTGGGATTACTTTGACAAAAAAAAAAAGGGTATTTATTTTATATTAAATAAGGCTATCATTCACATAAGGGTAACATTGCACGTAGAACCGATATCCATTGGGGCGGAAAGGTTCTCGAGTGGCGACCACGTACCGGAAGGCGCAGCATGGGTAGGCCCCCCACAAGGTGGACTGATGACCTGATAAAAAAGTCTCGGGAGTCCGCTAGATGCGGGTGGCGCAGGACCGCTCATTGTGGCACTATCTGGGGAAGGCCTATGTCAAGGGGTGCAGTGGGCAGGGATTGTAACCCGGTTAATTTTGCCGTAGCGGTTAGAGCCAGATTTTGAGAGCCTAACCCATAATAAAGGTTACGCTCGCAAGAACAACGCTCTCCCCGGAGCATATGTCGGAGCGCAAACAGGGAACGAAGTACCATTTACCGGTTAGAGAGCGCTCTCTCCGTGTACGGGTGAACGACCGCTCGCTGGCTCGCTAGAGTCGCAAGCTTATACAGGATTAGTTGGCTATATATATAGAAGCTTGAGTATTATTACTATTTACTTATACTTTATTGCCCAATATAAAAGAGTAAATGGCGGACTTAATGCCAAAAGGCATTCTCTACCATTCAACCATTGGGCTAATAGAAACATTTGGTGCAGGCAGTTACATTATTAGTATAAGATTCGATTTTACTAAGTAAGTACCCAAATTTACCTAAGTATTTATATTGTTCATATATTGGCATTGTACTGTAGTAAGTAATAGTGGCGGAGCGCCCGTTCAAGCCGATTCCCACCGGCCTTCCTAAAATTTATTTTTAGGCAAGCCTATAGTTAAAAACTCTTAAATCATTCATAACTTATTTTGTTCCGGGTTGCCCATCGGAAATTTTCACGCGCCGCCACTGGTAGGTAAGGACTTACATAAAACATCAAGTATGATTCGCGAAACATTGTATAAGTACTTAAGCCCCTGCTAGACGGACGCCAACACGCCCCTCCGACCGAGCGACCTTGGTCGGCACCGACCGCTGTAGTATGACATTTTGCTCTAAACAACTGTCTACACGGTTGGTGCGGAACAAGGTCGCCCGGTCGGAGGGGCGTGTTGGTGACCGTCTATCAGGGGCTTAAGAAATTTAGCTCCAAACAACTGTCTACACGGTCGGTGCGGACCAAGGTCGCCCGGTCGGAGGGGCATGTTGGCGACCGTCTATCAGGGGCTTAAGAAATTTAGCTCCAAACAACTGTCTACACGGTCGGTGCGGACCAAGGTCGCCCGGTCGGAGGGGCATGTTGGCGACCGTCTATCACAGGGGCTTAAGAAATTTAGCTCCAAACAACTGTCTACACGGTCGGTGCGGACCAAGGTCACCCGGTCGGAGGGGCGTGTTGACGACCGTCTAGCAGGGGCTTTACACCAATTTGTTCGACAAAATGGTAAAATGCCCTATCGCAAACCTAACGTGCATAGGTAGTAGGTAGGTACTTATCCAAAGAATTAGTGAGCCATTAACTAACTGTGACGTAAGTAGGGACCAAAAAAATATAATGAGTTATAAATATTTTTTCACACCTCTCATTCAGAAAAGTAAGTTTTGGTCCCCGACGAGAGGGAGCAAAATGCTACTTTTCTGTTTAAGCTACTTTTTTAATTTATTCATTGCCTTGTAGCATTTACGCAATGTGCCAATAGAATCTTGATAAAATAATCGATTGTAATTTCATCGTAATCGACAAACGTATATATATCATCATCATCATCATCATATCAGCCGAAAGACGTCCACTGCTGGACATAGGCCTCCCCCAAAGAGTGCCAAAATGACCGGTCCTGCGCCACCCGCATCCAGCGGACTCCCTACCCACGCCGCGCCTTCCGGTACGTGGTCGCCACTCGAGAACCTTTCCGCCCAACGGCCATCGATTCTACGTGCAATGTATGTATATATATATAAAAGATATTTTTTTTGTTTTTTTTTGTTTTGTTCTTTTTTTGTTCTTTTTTTTTGTTTTTTTTTCTTGTTTTTGTTTGTATTTGTTTTTTGTTTTAGTTTTTGTTGTTTTTTTGTTTTTCTTTTAGTTTTTATGTTTTGTTCGTTTTTTTTTGGTTTTTTGTTTTTGTTTTTTCTTGTCGCTTGATTTTGTTTAAATTTTATGCCGTTTTTTTTGTATTTTTGTTTTTTTTTCGTTTTTTGTATTTTAGTTTCGTTTGTTTTTTGTTTCGCTTTTTAGTTTCGGTTTTTTTTTGTTATTTTTTGTTTGTTGTTTTTTGTATTTGTTGTTTTTGTTTTGGTTTTTTGCTGTTTTTTTTTCTGTTTTGTATTTTTGTTCGTTTTTTTGTTTTTCTGTTTTTTTGTATGCGTTGTATTTTTTCTTTTTTTTTGTATTTTTATTCATTTTATTTTCTTTTTTTGTTTCGTTTGTTTTTTTGTTCTTTTTTTGTTTTTTTGTTGTTTTTTATTTTTTTTTCTGTTTTTTTTTTCTTTTATTTTTTTGTTTTGTTCCTTTTAATTTGTTTTTTTTTTTTGTTATTTTACTTTTATTTTGTTCTTTTTTTTGTTATTTTTTGTTGTTTTTTTTTTGTATTTTTTGCAAATGTTTCCTCATAGTCGTTGTGAAAAGTTACGTGTTACTCAGGAGCAAAATTATTTTCGTCTTGGGCGTTAACACTTGAATCCCTCACTACGCTCAGGATTCAATACACCGCCCTCGCCGTAAATATACTATTTTGCTCACTTGTCACACAAACAACTATAATATAGTCACTTACTATTACTAATCAAAATCATATACCTACATAACGCACATTACATGTACTGTATGGAAAAATATTCAAATATCGAATACTGATGGTTGCGAACAGTCTCAACTAGGTTATACTTAGATACATACATTACATACAACATACAAAAGGGGCATTTCGTTTGTTTTTATCTATAGGCACCTACCTAAACCTTTGAAGTCACTTTGTAAAGAAGTATAAGTTAGTTACCTGCCTACCTTTATTTTGGTTCAACAACCTTCAACTAGGCATTTTGATGTGTGCTAATTTCTATCATAATCATAAAATTGGTAGATGTAGTTCCTCTTTTTTCTGCCAATTTTGAGTAGGTGTTTACGCTGTACACTGTACAATAGTTATTTGTGTCACAAGGGAGCAAAATAGTATATTTACTGCGAGGGCGGTGTATTGAATCCTGAACGTAGCGACGGATCCTACAATAGAATCCTGAGCGTAGCGAGGGATTCTAACGTAGGATCCTGAGCGTGTTGAGGGATTCAAGTGTTAACGCCCAAGACGAAAATAATTTTGCTCCTGAGTGACACATGTAACTTTTCACACCGACTATGAGGAAAAACTTTGCAAAAATAAACAAAAAATAACAAAAACAAAACAAAAACAGCAAAAAAATAACAAACAAAACATAAACAAAAGAAAAGCAAAACAAAAACAAAACAAAAAAAACAAAAACAGCAAAAAACTAACCAACAAAACAAAAACAAAAGAAAAGCAAAACAAAAAAGAACAAAAAACTAAAAAAAAAACGAAAAAAGGAACGAAAAAAAAAACAAAAAACAAACAAAACAAAAAAAATGAACCATAAAAATAGAACAAAATACAAAAATAAAACAATAAAAACACCAATAAACAAAAAAAAATCCTAAAAACAGCGAACAAAAAAAACAAACGAAATAAAAAAAACAAAAAAAAAACAAAAAACAAGAAAAACGAAACAAAAAAGGAAACGAAACAAATAAAACTAAAAAAAGAACAAAACAAAACAAGAAAAAACAAACAAAAAGAACAAAAAAAAACAAACAAAAAATTACTTAAATATACGTTTGTCGATTACGATGAAATTACAATCGATTATTTTATTAAGATTCTATTGGCACATCGCGTACGAGTAAATGCTACAAGCCAATGAATAAATTAAAAAAGTAGCTTGAACAGAAAAGTAGCATTTTGCTCCCTCTCGTCGGGGACCAAAACTTACTTTTCTGAATGAGAGGTGTGAAAATTTTATTTTAATATTTTTATCGTCGAAAGTAGGAGCGGCGAGCAGAAAACTAGGGCGTCAGCATCGGCGGAACACGAACGTATTCATCGAATAAACAGAGTAGGTAGCTACACTGTAGCTAGGTACCTACGCTCACTTCTCGCGCGCGGGCGCAGCGCCCCTAGAGCGGGCGGCGCGACGAAGCGGCGGTCATTGATCCCGTATCACAACACGGAGTGAACGGTTAGAGAGCGCTCCGAAATAAGGCTCCCATATCAAATAGTTCGAACGGAACCTAAACAATTAACCGGTTCTGTAACCGGTAAATTTGTAACCGGTTACAATCCCTGGCAGTGGGTGGAGCGCGTCGCGTTAAATACCTAGCGCTCGCGAAACCTCGAGGAGCCAGTCAGTCGTAGGCTGGCGCCGCTCGAGAGAGCACATGTGCGTCGTGCCGTGATCCGCCGCCGCCGCCGACTTGAACGCGACGAACCGCGCGTACTTATTATTAATTGTTCTGTTAGTTTTTACGGAGTTCGATGGCCACGATGAAAACTAATAACAGCCGCTGGTGTTCTGTATATGGATGTTTAAATACCCAAAGGAACAATGGTTTATCTTTTTTTTACCTGCCGACAAATTGTGAACGGTAAGTTTCTTTTTAGGGTTCCGTACTCAAAGAGTAAAACGGGACCCTATTACTAAGACTTCGCTGTCCGTCCGTCCGTCCGTCTGTCTGTCACCAGGCTGTAAATGAATAAAATAAAATAAAAATCATTTATTTTTATTTTATACATACAGTTATACGATAGACAGAGAAGGAGAGAGTAGGCATGTTTCTTATACCTAAACGCCGTTTTTGCTAGGGAGTGCAACTTCTGTACTTGTACTATTACTTATTCTGTGCCTATGTCCAGCAGTGCACGTCTTTCGGCTGATATAATGATGATGATAATGAGGTGTATCGGGATCAAAGTAAACCCTCAGAAGTGATCAATGACACCCCATGCTACAAATATCGAAAAAAGAAAATGGCCGTCAAGGTTGCGATTTGCAACAGTATTTGATGTTATAGCCAGATACATGCCTGATTCAGTGAATTACATAAAATTTATGTATTTACTATACTGAAAGTTGTACCTTAGAAGTTATACAAGCTATTAAAAGTCCGTAAAATGAGTCCACAAGTATTTTAAATTTTTTTTCATTGATCGGCATGCCCGATCCCACGACTGGTGAATACACATTGACAGTGAGTGACGTTCAATGCTGCCAATTGTAAAAACAAAACCAAACGATGCGTTCAGAAAGCGTATAATTGGAGTTTAAACATGAAGAGAAATTTTGATCAATGTAAACCCAGGAATTAAAGTAACCCCATTTCACGGTACTCTATTAAGTTGATGCTAACAAAACAGTTTATTAAGTAAAATTTGCTTTGCTGATTTTTTCTGATGGTCATGTCATAGCAGATTACATGCTAACAACCCACCCCCTGCTTTGCTCGGCTTACGATACCTACTTGGAAAAAAAATAATGTACCAATATAAATAAATAAATATCTGTCTTGTTTATTTGTATTTCGTTTTTTTTTCTTCTTGTATTATTTCTTATCACACTGTTATTTTTAATTTACTCATTTTCTATATTCTATGTCACCTGCACCCGCACTTCCCCCCAGTACGCTGTCATAACGCGTCTTCTCAGTTTATGCCCTCCTAGAGCGACAGCGGCAAATATATTGCCGTCTTGTAATTCGTAAGCCTCCACAAAAAAAATATACCTCAAAAATCTCAAAAAATAACCGTGCTGTGCGTACTACTCAAGTTTTCGATTAATTCTTATAAAAAAATATCCATTAAAGGGTTAAACGCCTCCGGTCTGTACAGAGCACTTATGTTTGTTATGTCAAAGTCAATGAATAGGTGTATTGGAAACAGATTATCTGACAAGTTGACAACTCAAGTATACTAACAGGTATATAGCGTTTTTTAGGGTTCCGTACTCAAAGAGTAAAACGGGACCCTATTACTAAGACTCCGCTGTCCGTCCGTCCGTCCGTCTGTCCGTCCGTCCGTCCGTCCGTCCGTCCGTCTGTCTGTCACCAGGCTGCATCTCACTGATACCGTGATAGTTCCAGCTGAAATTTTCACAGATGATGTATTTCAATGGCCGCTATAACAACAAATACTAAAAACACAGAATAAAATAGTTTTTTTATAGATAAAAGTACGGAACCCTTCATGCGCGAGTCCGACTCGCACTTGGCCGGTTTTTTGAAATTGTTCCTTTTAGATGTCGATATAGATGTAGTTCTCCAGAGCATTACAAACAAAGGGGCAAAAAAACCGGTCAAGTACGAGTCTGACTCGCGCACCGAGGATTCCGTACAAACTTTCATACACCATACCCGTCATGACAGGACCCCATTCTTTCTTGAACAATTTTAAACAGCTCATAGTAGAAGTTACCGTTGCACAGCGCCATCTGTATTTTGGCACTAACAACTTACAACCTAGTATGTTTGTTTATTCAGCGATAGCTTTTTATCACGAGAACCGATTTCCGTTATTATTTTTTTATTTGAAAGAAGGGACTTTAAAGATAATGTAATATGAATTTGAAGACATAAAAATACATACAAAAGTAAGTAAATTACAAATTTAATTAAGAAATTATTATTGATAAATAATAAAAATATGCTAGAGATATCGTTTTATTTTTCCTGTATTATTTATGTTACTCTTAATCATATGTAATTATTTCAGAATTTTCGCTTGGTAAACTTCGGAGTAAAGGGGGGGGAATTGTATTTTTTTCTACATTTTCCTTTATAAATCAAAATTTTACCACCGTAGGAAATAAAATAAAAAAGGTTTTAGAAAGTGCAACTCAAGCCCTTTCATATGATACCCCACTTGATATATTTACTAAACTTAGATTTTTTAACCCCCCTCATATTCGTCATTTATACAGAAAATAAAAATGTAATATAATTTTTTTTAATTTTCCACCCTCTTAACAGTTGCTCCAAATTTCGAATTGATAGCTTAAGTAGTTCCTGAGATATATAACGTCGTGACAGACGGACAGAGTCGCACCCATAAGGGTTCCTTTTTTACCTTTTTGGTACGGAACCCTAAAATAGGTGGATATGTTGTCTATACGAAACCCCGTGTTTTTAAAATGGCCAGGCACACATAAATCAGTCGCGAATATTGCAATTACACACTAATAATGGATGTCAAATGAAAGCAGGACGGTATGATTATTCTTTAATATTTTATGATTCTCAAAAATGGCCCGCAAAGTGAACATAACTCGCTACATATTGGAAGGTAAAGTGTACCTATAGTTTAAGGCCAGATCAAAATTTAAAAATAAAAAACATTGCAGGCCGCCTGGAATGTTACATATAAATTCCTTTATTTGTCGAGTGCCAAACTTTTAAGAGTGCTCTACGTATACTGTGGGTTTGAGCCTTTTCGCTACACTACGTCTTATCTGGCAGCTATGCAATTCATAACTTGTCTCGATTAGCCTCACGAATGTATCCCCAGTATAGTTTGACCCCGAGGTTGGTAACAACTATGCCTAGTCGGAGATCAAAATAATATTATTTTATATGAAGAGTGGCCGGTTAGCTTCGTGAATAGCCACAAATAAACACAGTACACGACTGTCTCGGAGGGCTATTCAGCCGGTACTGAGATATATTCCCGCGCGACGGTAAATTTATACTAGTTTTGAATAATTATTTATAAATATAAATTTTGACTAAAGTTATATTTTTTGGACTGGATCTTGTTGGTACAAGCATGAACTTTAATGTTGTGTAAGATTCAATACACAAATAATTCAACAATAATGAGAAAATCCTTGAGTTTTCAGTAAGATTTTGTTGACAAATATGGTGTAATTGAGAACAGTTTACATATATATACGTGCAGAATAAGGAAAATTCGAGGCGGCTAGGCGCAATGGCAACATATTACGCTAGTGAAAATAGAATAAAACAAGTAGGTTCTCATATAACATCATGGAGTATTAGGGGCTCAAACTTATGACTCTGCGCTCTCTTCAGAAAACTACTGTCGGTAATCGGGTATTTTCGGTTAAAGTATTCAGTAATTCGTAAATTGGAGGCGGCTAGGACCAATATGTGGAGTTTACCTATGCAAATAAGTAAGCAGAATCTAGAAAAAGCTCTCCGTTTCTTAGAATTACAACGTCAAAAATCCGTCATTCTCGCTTATTCCTGACCAAAAAACGAGCGCCCTCTTAAAAAAGTAGAAACTGGCATATGAAAGACGGCACAGGCCGTATTCAGCCAAATCAAGTCGTATTTTTCTGTTGCAAACGCTACATTTTTGTACGAGTCTCAAATAGTTCGCGTTTTTTGGTGGAATATGCAATATATATACTTGCGAATATGTTTAAAAAAATATATTATGACGTTTAATTTTATGTAATTTGCAGTATCCTCAATTTGTATTTAATAATAAAGTTTGATTTCAATTTAGTATTTTTTTCCCCTATTTTTGAGAAAAGCACTACCTATATTAGCCTCAGCCGGAATGGCAATTGCAGGCTTCGTATTATAATTAAACGGACTCGCAAGCTCGTCCGTTTAAACAAATACTTAGCCTGCAATTGCCTCTTTCCCGGCCACGGCAATAATGTACTATTCCGGGAGCGAACCGAGACAAGTAAATGTGTCATAACGTCCGATGCTGAGAAACATATACTTGGCTCTGTTTCGCTCCCGAATTAGGCCCAGTTCTTCACAATCCCAACTTTTCACAGACCGTATTCTTCACAACCCCAGTTCTTCACAATACTACCTTTTCACAGACTCTGTTATTCACGATCTCAGTTCTTCACAATAGCAA
This sequence comes from Epinotia brunnichana, assembly GCA_963854355.1. Lineage (NCBI taxonomy): Eukaryota > Metazoa > Arthropoda > Insecta > Lepidoptera > Tortricidae > Epinotia > Epinotia brunnichana. The sequence continues at coordinate 33,374,905 of OY977935.1, read as the reverse complement.
TTTTTAACAGTCCCTATTATTTACAATGCCAACTATGCAACAATCTAGTTATTTGCGATCCCCGTTGTTTACATTCTAAATTCTCAACAGTCCCAATTGTTCACAAACTTTATTTTTCACATAGTCAATCTTTACATTCCCAGCTCATCACAAACTTAATTAATCTATTCTTTACATACCCAATTTTCACATTCATTCTATACTTTTTGTCCAATATCTCCTGGCTCTTTATGAGGTCATTGTTGGCTTCGATAGCGTCTCCTCCTGTATCAGTGTGTATTTTATCCACGCTTCCTCTCCATTCTAATTTCATCCTGTACCACTGCAGCACTGTTCCATGGCCCTTTTCTTCACTTCAATTCGCATACGAGTACAAGTATTGGAATTGGAAGGAGTAAAATACCTTGTTGCCTGTGAGTGCTGACCAACGCTAGAGTGACATAGAACGAATGCAGATAATAACCCTTTAACTGGCATCGTCTGATATACAGGCTGTCCTGTGGCGGTTTTTTTTTGATAATACATTAAAAAAACTAAGACGCATAGAACTAAATTATTTATTATTATTACGATTAAACGAAGAAAAATGCGGATTTAGTTTTTAATAATATCACTTTTTCTCAGTATTAACACAGTTTTGTACGCACGCCTGAAACCTTACAACTTTACTTTTTTATAAAACACTGACCTGAAATAGTACATTTTGATGCTAGTGCGGAAAGCATGTCATAACGTCACAAGTACCGAGATATCATTCTTCACTCGTCCCGAGTGAAGAATGCCATTTCCGCACGTGTATTGAACGACGTTTTTTAATACAGTTGCGAAAAAATAAGAAAAAAAACCGGCCAAGTGCGAGTTGCACTCGCGCACGAAGGGTTCCGTACCATTATCTATAAAAACGGCAAAAAAATCACGTTTGTTGTATGGGAGCCCCCCGTAAAAAAATATTTTATTTTGTTTTTAGTATTTGTTGTTATAGCGACAACAGAAATACATAATCTGTGAAAATTTCAACTAGCTATCACGGTTCTTGAGATACAGCCTGGTGACAGACAGACGGACGGACGGACGGACAGCGAAGTGTTAGTAATAGGGTCCCGTTTTACTCTTTGTGTACGGAACCCTAACAACAAGAAAGGAAGGACTGTATAAAAAAATATTTTTGATCAACTTCATAATTTTTCAACTGTATTACAAGTACAATGATGTTACAGATATAATAATATAAAAGTTTTCAATTAATTACTTGTTGTTTTTCTTATTTTTTCGCAACTGTATTAAAAACGTCGTTCGATATACATGGGAAAGTAAAAAGCACTAACCCAACTTTCCGCAAGCTAAACAGCTACGACTTAGTAGGACTTTTTGAGCAACTGTATTAAAATTCACCTTCATTTGAAATCAGTATCGTTCTTTAACTTCACATCGAAATATTTTTAAACGTAGTATATAATATTGGGACGAACGACCAAAGCGTTTCATCCAATAAATTAATAAGCGTTCCTCAAAGTATATTTTTACGACCAACAAGTCCACTCGAGATACACAGGGTTATAATGTCACTAAAAAATAAAAAATCTACTGGTTACGATAGCTTAACAACAGACTGCTTAAAATCTGTAGCCTCAAATATTGCAGCTGCTATCAGTTATCACACATTATCAACCTGTCTTTCGAAACTGGCGGTTTCCCAGAAAGGCTTAAGATGTCAATTATAAAACGGCGTACATGTACAAAAGCGGCCTAGTGCGAGTCGGACTCGCACATGAAGGGTTCCGTTAAATAAATTGCTTTTTACGATTTATGACGTATTAAAAAAAAACTATTTACTAAATCTCGTTCAAACCAATTTTCGTTGGAAGTTTGCATGGTAATGTGTACATCATATATTTTTTTTAGTTTTATCATTCTCTTATTTTAGAAGTTACAGGGGGGGGGGGGCACACATTTTACCACTTTGAAAGTGTCTCTCGCGCAAACTATTCAGTTAAGAAAAAAAAATTATTAGAAACCTCAATATCATTTTTGAAGACCTATCCATACCTACCCACACGAATGGGTTTGATGAAAAAAAAAAATTGAGTTTCAGTTCTGAGTATGGGGAACCCCCAAAACTTAATGTTTTTTTTTCTATTTCTGTGTGAAAATCTTAATGCGGATCACAGAATACATCTACTCACCAAATTTCAACAGTGTAGGGCCTATAGGTTGATTTGTGTAAGATTGTCCCGTAATATTTATTTATCTATTTAATATTTTTAGTTTCGGAAAAAAGTGGCTGTGACATACGGACGGACAGACGTCCGTTTTTTGCCATTTGGCTACGGAACCCTAAAAAGGGCTCGAAAGGTGATAAAAATAACTACAGACCGATCGCCCTTGTTCCTATACTATCAAAAATATTTGAAAGAACCCTGTACAATCGCATGTCGGAGTTTTTTACAAGGTGCTCATTCCATAACAGTTTGGATTTAGACGTAATAAATCCACCACATTAGCTCGATTAGTCTTATTAAAATCAATTCTGAATAATTTAAATGATAAAAAGTTGACATCGTGGTTGTTCCTAGATTTAAGTAAAGCATTTGACTTTGTGGACCATGCCATCTTACTTAAAAAGCTTCATACGTATGGTATAAGAGGTCAGGCGCATGACTGGCTTAGCGACTTTTTTTACGAAATAGGAAACAAATAACAAGAATAACTAAGATAGACGAATTGTCAAACACAATAAAGGAGTTTGATTCGGTCGCTGGACTGGTCATTAGGGGAGTGCCACAAGGCAGTATTCTAGCACCATTACTTTTTCTGGCATATGTGAACGACCTACCACGAACGACAGAACAAAACTGTATTTTATTCGCTGATGATGCAACGATACTCGTAATGTTCGAAGGCAATGAATTCGATTCATACAGAATAAACATAAACACTGCCCTGAAAAGTGTCGTAACATGGCTTTCGGACAATAAATTACAAATTAATATCAGCAAAACCAAATTAGTCCATTTTTCAGCAAGTCGAAATAGTACTCCGGCTTTAAACATAACATATGATAACAAAAGCATAGAGCAAGTAGACAGCACCGGTTTCTTAGGCATTCATATAGATGAACACTTAACATGGAACAATCATATAGTAGATGCGCTGTGTAAGAAACTACATAGATTTATTTACGCACTAAAAACTATAAAAAATACTAGCTCAATAGCGACAGCCATCTCGGTTTATCACGCCTATATTTGCTCCCAAATACGATATGGGATCGTACTATGGGATGGGATGGGGAAGTTGCTCCGAAGCAAATAGAGTATTCATTGCCCAAAAGAAATGCCTAAGAGCAATCTGGGGTCTGAGAAATGTAGACTCATTCAGACAAATTTTATAAAAAATAAGTTTATGACAGCATATATATTAATATTTTGAAACTGCCAAATTAGTATTAGTTATTAATATAATTAAATGACAACTCTCACCGTAGAGGCAGTTACGCATACGGCCTTGTCTATGCCAGCTCCAAGACTAGAAATGTACCGCAAAAACTGCTACTACATGGCTTGCTTAATTTATAACTCCATACCGAAAGAAATTACGGACATGGTTTACAATAGTTTCTGTAGGAAATTGAGCGCCTGGTTGACCGAAAATTGCTTTTACTCGGTCCAAGATTTCCTTAAAACAACAAATTGTAGGTATACTAAGTACGCACAGTAAATGTTAAGTAAAATTCGTCAAACAATTATTGTACACTTTATAATTATAATTGTTGAGTAATAATGTAACTTTTATGATAATGTATTTTGATAGTACCCATTAATATAATGAAACAATGACAATGGAATTATTTTAGTTATTATTATACTGGATTTTGTTATTATGTTGAATATTATTGAATTGTAAATGTTGTAATGTATGTGACGAATTTCTTTAAATATTTGCACGCCATCGCCATCAGCCGGCAGAATTGTGCTGGACTATAATTTGAAATGTAACACTTATAATGACCATGATTCAAGCAAATAAACGATCTATCTATTAAAATGCTCTAATAAA